>CM047750.1:3842769-3962310 GCA_026225825.1 Pistacia integerrima
CTCGAACTTGAAGCTCAATCGTCCAAGCAGCTTGACCTCAACTTATAGAATATTATTAGTAAAATTAATTAATTAATTAAAATTAATCCTAACTATTCATGTTAAGTCTTTTGTATTATAGAGTTACTTAATTAATGTTTTGTAATTAATTTTTTTTATGATCAATATTTATTCATCGATATGATGACTATGAACCAACTTATATATATATTTATATCTAATTATCATTGTGCCCAACCCATTGAATATTAAAGGATTTTAATTGTATTCTTTGCCAACTAAAGTTCAATATATTATTATTAGTTTTCTTTGCCAGCTAAAGTTTACTATTTGTTTGTTATGATCTCAGTGGTGTAATTGCAATAAAATAAACTAACAGGGACCGAAAGGTAGAACAAAGAGGTTTGGAATAAGAGGTTTTTATTAACTCTCACTCTCAGCCACTCGTGTATAAAATGATGGAGAAGTTAATATTTTCTATTCGTCTGGCATGAGGTTTGATGCAAAAAATATTATTCCCTTTCAATTTTGGGAATTAATGTAACACCTAATTCAAATATAAGTTTTATATAATGTAAATGATTAAAAAAAATAATAATAAATAAAAATTGTTAGTCAAAGGTTTACATACAAGAATTGTAATAGTAACAACATGGTCAATCTTCAACTAGGTGTTTGCCCAAACTTTCAACAATTTAATAAAAAATGTCAATAACTTATGCTGTATTCGAGGATGGTAGTGTTAGTTTCGTGCTAAATTGCAGTAGTCAATGCTTGATTAAGAGTGGTAAACGGGCTTGGGTCAAATGGGTAAACGAATAAACGTAGTTCTGATACCATGATAAACAGACTTAGGTAGAATGTGATTGGGTAGAACTTACTCCCAAAAGTCAACTCAAGAAAGGAAAGAGTCCAACTATCTACCGTAACATCTTACGAAATTGACGATGTGTGACAAATACAACTTTTAAGAAATAGAATAATAAAATCGCGAAATTTAAGTTTGGTCCTTTTGATTGGAAGATCAAAAACTAGTTACTCAGATCAACAGAAGAAAAAGAATTCTTTTAACATTTCAGCCACCATTAAGCTTGAAAATTCACCATAATATTTGAGGAATTAATTAAATAAAATGATCTGTAAATGAAAGATTCCAGAATTGTTATCTTCTGCTATGAACTTTCGTGTATGTCAATATATGTATATATTAAATTTGCTATATATCCATGTGGTATATAGATACAAGGATGTTTGCTTGAAGAAGATGATCTCTGACTATAGCCACTCACCTTAATTCAATATTGAATTTGCTTTTATATATATATGGCAATTACTTCAACGTTAATGTTATTACTTAAATTATCCAATGAATTGAAACTTGATTCATAAAATAAGAACCAGAAATCTAGACAAGAGATTTCACACGTTAAGGAACTGTGTCTACCTAATTTGTTTGACTTAGCTCATTTTTTTTTTTTTTCTTTCGGATATAATTTTGTTTTTGTTCAACTTATTCAAGGATACATCAACGGCTCCCCTTCCTAGTTTTAAATTCAGAAGAAAAAGAAAGTCTCCACATGTTATTTTATACATTTATAATGATAAATAATATTGAGTTCAATCAATCAAGTAGGATTAGGTTTCCACGGATAAGTTTTTTTAAGCAACGTTAACGTTTTTCACCTAAAACTCATCTGCTTAAGATAATAGGATCCGACGTCCGAACCCAATAAAATTAACTCCGACTTCATTCGCTAACTGTGTGAAATGTGATGAGTTTATAATGTTATCGAACTAATATAGTAGACAATCCGTATTAGTTTTTACATCAAGAGTACATCAATGGCTCCCTAGTTTAAAATTCAGAAGGACAAAAAAAATTTCCACATATTATTTTATACGTTTATAATGATAAATAATCTCGAGTTCAATCAAGTAGGACTAGGTCAGTTTTTTAAAGTTACGTAAGCGTTTTTTTATCCAAAACCCATTTATTTAAGGTCGGTCATCCACGTGTACAAGGTTTGAACTCTTTGTCTTACGTATTTGGATATTAGATAATTGATTTTGAAGTAGTAGAGAATAGATTGAGAAAACTTATCGTCAATATTAAGAAACCAAATAGGAAATCAGTTGAAATGCCAACATCATTTATATAGTTTCAACTCTTTCATTTCATGCCCAATCGGGGGTCTTAATCATCTCCGTAAAGAATGGTAAAGGGAGGCCCTATGATGTTTACAAAGTGAAGCAACAACTAGAGATTGGAGGGGCCATGAGGTAGAGTTTTCAAACTATATATTAAAGAATAAAATCAAACTATATAGGGATACATGTAGAACAAGTGGTCAATTATCTCCTCCTTTAAGTCTCTTACCTTTGAATGAATTAGCAACAAGTAGCTTTCTATTGCTGAATGTTCATTGGTATGGCTGTATTTGACAGGATAAGGCTTTTCTTCTGCTCTCTAAACATTATATATATGGAACATACGTATCACATCATTTATATGTTCATCTGATAATAGGATCTGAACCTTATAAATTAAACTTAGACTTCATTCACAGACTTCATTCACTAGCTGTGCAGAATGTGAAGAGTTTATAATGTTATTGAACTAATAAGGTAGACATTCCATGTTAGTTTTTACATGATTCTTTTTTTGTTATTACATTTAGAGAGGGATCACATGCAGTGGATAAATTTCAAGTACACCATTACATGCAATGGCCCAATGTGGTGGATGCATAGAACAAATTTGGGTTCTTATTTGTTGGGCTACCTAGCTTCACTAATGGGCCTATTGAATTATGAATGGATGTTGTATTTAGGGGTGGAAAAAAAATCCGAAAATCGAACTGGACCGAAACCGAACCAAAAATTAGGTTTTTTTTTTTTTGTTTCGGTTTGATTATTAAAAAAAAATCAAAAATCCGGTTCGGTTTTTGGCAAAATAAAATCTGGTTACTCGGAACTGGTTTTCTGAACCGAAAATTAAAAAAATTATGTGGTATTGTTTATTTGTTTTTACGTTTTTTACTCTTGACTCTTGTCACGCTTGTCTAACACTAACACAAGTACACAACACTCATTCTCTGATTCTCAAACTTCTCACTGCCACGCGCCGCAGATGCATTCTCTGTCTCTCATTCTCTGTCGGACTCACCTCACAACTCACTCACCTCGGACCTCAGTAAGTCTCGCATTCTCTCTCAGTCTCAGTCTCTCACTCTTACTGTCACTCTCACGACTCATGCTCGTCATTCTCTCTCTCCGTGTGTTCTCTCAGTGTTGTCACTTGCACGTCGTCTGTTTTCAGATATGGGTTTTAATTTTGTATGTTGGAATCTGAACTGTTACATATGCTTGTATCGCATGAACTGGCAAGTGAGACAAAGGAATATTGATTGGTTATGGATATGGAAGTAGGGGTTTGTTACATATCTGTTTGAAATGAAGTTGAAGATTCTGATTTTGTTAAGCTTTGATTTGCCATTCTGTAATGTGCTTGCATTCTCATGTAGGCGAAGGAAGGCTCAGGAATTGAATATTGAGAGACAGGAAAAGGATAAGCTTTACAGAGATGAACAATGCAGAATAGTGAATATCATAGAGGAGAGAGGCTAGCATCTTTCTTATCTGTTTGTAGGTTTCGTTTGTCATTTGATTTGCAAAAGGCTGATAATCTATCTTGGTTAATTACCATACTGGGTATATGTAATATATCTATGGGTAGATGATGCTCAAGGGAGATTTTTAGACTGCAATTTTTGTAGAACTATTTTGTTGCTTCATTACAGCTTGATATGATTTTAGGATTCGTAATTTAGGAGATATATGAACTTTATGCTTAACATTTCATGCATTATGATCTAGTTGATGCTGCACAAGTAAAAGTTGAGCGTGGGGTATATGCCTTGTTGTTGGTCCCCCAGCATCTAGGATTAGCTGCTTATTTCAATTTAAAGATCTGCATTCTTGCAGTTTGATTATAAATTTGACATTACTTACTAGTCATATCAATGGAAGCATAAAGGATATATGTTGTTAAGTGGTATTTTCTCCTGTTTTTAATTTATTGTAACTTGAGCTGTAATTCCTAGTAGAGGCATTCTTCCCTGATGTTTTTTTTTTTTTCTTAATTGCAGATGCTGTGATAATGAAGTTTGATGCATCCATAGCTGCCAAAACTCAAAAGACTGGAAATAGAGAGTTTGTAAATGTCTTTTTGTACTTTATAATTTGAAATCAGAGTTGTATCATGTATTTGTTTTTGCAATCTTTGATTTGTAATTTTAAATTATTAATATTTGATGTACTTTAAAATTATATAAATTCAAATTATTCAATTACAATAAATATAATTTTAATTCAAGTAAAAAAAACAAAAATTGGAAGAAAAAAAATGGGCCAAAGTGGAGTTTGACCGAATTGGGCCAAAAAATACAGCCCAATATTTAACCGGTTTTTAACAGAAACCAGACCGGTTTCGATTTAATTATTTTTTTGAACCAAAAACCGGTTCAGTTCAAGAAACCGGTTAACTGGTTTTTTCCACCCTTAGTTGTATTGATGCCCAATGTGAATTTGGGTGTCGGATATAAGTTCATATAATATTATCAAATCAACAAATAAATTTCATAAATAAATAATAATAATATAATAATTATGAACTATATTAATCATTCAACATACAATTCTTCTCAAAGGTCAGTCATGCACATGTACGAGGTTTGCCTCTTTGTCCTACGTATCGATTTTGAAGTAGTAGAGGATAGATTGAGAAAGCTTATCGTCGATATTAAGAAACCAAATAGGAAATCAGTTGAAATACCAACATCATATATATATATATATATATATATATATATATATATATATATATATATATATATATATATATATATAGTTTCAACTCTTTCATTTCATGCCCACATGCCCAAACGGGGGTCTTAATCATCTATATAAAAGTCTGGTAGAGGGAGGCCCTATGATGTTTACAAAGTGAAGCAACAACTAGAGATTGGAGGGGTCCATGAAGTATAGTTTTCAAACTATGTATTAAAGAATAAAATCAAACTATATAGGGGTACATGTATAACAAGTGGTCAATTATCTCCTTCTTAAGTCTCTTACCTTTGAATTAGCAACAAGTAGCTTTCTATTGCCAATTGTTCATTGGTATGGCTGTATTCGATAGGATAATGTTTTTATTCTACCACCTAAATATTATATATATGCAGCAGACATATCACATCATTTATATGTTCATATGATAATATAATCAAGATTTTATTAGAAGAATTTATAAAATGAATGATTTGATATTTTGGTAATTACCCAATACTTTTTTCTTAGCACAAGTACTAAATAAAGTATAATCAAGGTATCACATTACTAGTATATCCGTATTCTATAAATAGATCTAAAGATAATAAATGACATACAACGCTAATCGCCTAAGATATTCGTATATTTGCAAAAGCACTAAAAGAACTAAAAGCTAACATATCATGTCACCAACATGTTTTTCGGTCAAGAGTTTTTTAGAGAGATTTCCAAATGATGGAACATAATAGCCGATTACCTAAAATTTTCCCTTTAGCATAAGAGCTGGAAAAAAAAAAAAAAGATAGATCTATCGTGTTGTTAATACATCCATTCAATGATTTAAAAAAAAAAAAAAAAAACACATAACTTTTTCTTATCGAAATTTTATTAAACAGATGTATGGATGAGAAATGATCGGATCGAACTCGACCTAGAATTTTCTCTTTGGTAAGTATGTATTAATTGAGTTTGATATAGAATATTCATTTTAGATCTATTTTATATGTTACTTTGGTAAGTATTATTTTCTATTTATATAAATGCTCTTGTTGCTCCTCTCCTTTTTTAAGGAGTTTAGTTAATTAGTTTATAAACCCTAAATTAACAAGATTTGATACTTAATTGTTAGGTTTATAATACATAATCTTATCAAATGGGTTACAAAATATTAATTATAAAACAATACCCAAAAAAAAAAAAAAATAATAATAACCAATGCGTTAATTATAAATTAAAAATTAATTAATAAAATTGTAAAAATTAATATTTTGGCAAAATTTTGATAAATAATAATATATTTAAGTAAAAAAAACATTAAATGTGAAAATTTATTTTTACACTTTACTTGAGTTGTTGTACCTTTAAAAAATCACAATCCAATCACTCACTTTTATCACAAACTATATCATTACGTGTCGTTCATTTATTGGAGGTCATGGAAATAAAAATCACAGCTGTTTACGTTATCATTCCGAACCTCAACAAAAATCCTTATATAAATACTTTCCTTGCGTCCACTCGTTTCTTCTGTGTCTTTCTCACACTCGGTTCCTTTTTTTTCTTTTTTTTTTTCCTTCATTTTCTCGAGAAACCCTAACGAAATTTTCTCGAGAACCAAACAGAAGGCACACCGTCCGATTCTCTTGAAAAATGCAGCACCAGAGGCTGAAGCAGCAACAGCAGCAACAACAACAAGCTTTAATGCAACAAGCCATTCTTCAACAGCAATCTCTCTACCATCCCGGCCTCTTAGCCGCTCCTCAGGTTCTATTTCTCATCCCTTCAATTTCTCGTCCCTAGTCTCTTTATCATTGCGTGCGAATCATTGATGCTTTGATTTCGATTGTGATTTCGATTTGTTTGAATTAGTTAGGGTTAGCTAAGAAATGGATCGTTGTGGTTTTGGTTTTGATTTGTTTGAGCTTGCTATGGTTTGATGGAAATTTTTTGATTTTTCTTTGGATGGTTGATGTGAAAATTTGAGGGAATGAGGGGAAAGTGAAATGCTTGAATGTTTTTGAAAATCTGAGCTTTAGTTGGCATTTTTTTTAATTGTAATTTTGTGAATGCCTTTTTAGTTGTTGGAGTTTGTTATGGTTGTTGTTGTTCTGGTTGGGTGTGTTTGGGCATTGCTTGGTTGGTATCTTTGTTTGTAGAAGAATTTGTAATGAAATCTTGGGTTATATTTGCTAGTGAGTGTTTCAATTTTTTTGGTGACATGATTATGATGAGGGTGACGGAAAGTGATGCAAATTTGCAACTTTCTAATATGTTGTTATGTGGTTTCTTACTTTACTGAAGGATGAATTTTTGAAACCTCCCTGCGTCCCACTAAAACAAAATGGAGAGATATATATATATATATATTAAAAATCTTTCTAATGTTCTGTGTTCCTTCCATTTCTGACTTCGGCTTTTGCAGTTTGATCACCTGACAGATAGTATTGATGATAGATATGAGTTCACTAGGTTATCATATAACATTTTCATTTATGACGATAGCTTTTTAATTTGATCACCTGACAAATAAGATTGAAAATGGAACTGAGTTCTTAAATTATCAAATAACATCCCTGGTAAGTGTTACTGTAATATTTTCCAGAGTATGGTTTCTGACTATGTTGGTCACATTTCGTGGGTCAACAAAATTGGTTAATTAGGTTTAGTATTTAAAGATATAAGCGAGCCTGTACTACTATGTTAAGCATCATACTGCTTGGGAAAAGGACCAACTGAATTTTTGTGAATAAATTTGTAAAAACTTTTCGAGTTAGGATGCTTTAAAAAAACCAAAAAAAATTCAAAGATGAGATGAGTGGTTAGGTTGAAATAGTACAAAGTAGCCAACCTGGTTAATGCTAGTACTCGTATAAAGTGCCTAGTATCCATCACATTTCCTCGAGAATCTATTCTGTTCCTATCTAGTTAAGCCCGAGTTTTCCTATACCTATATGGAAGTATTAGCTTCTTCTTTGTATTTGCTAGGTTGAGTTATGAATACCCTCTGAAAGTTGTTCTCTTTTTAGTTAAATTACTTTAGCAATGGAAGATTAAGATGGGATTTTCTTTTTGTCCTTTTTCTTTCTTTTATTTTCTTTTTCTTTATTTTTTTTTTCTTTTTCACTTCTTGATTTTGCAGATTGAACCAATCCCAAGTGGAAATCTGCCTCCTGGTTTTGATCCAAGTACATGCCGCAGTGTGTGAGTCTTTGCCTAGACATATTTCTTTTAGTTTTGTTTCTTTTGTTTGGTTTTCTGTTTGTTGTTTTTTGTGTATGCAACTCTCACTCTTATCCCTCTCACCCATTAGTTAAGGCATTTTCATCGTTGCATGTTTTGAGTTTTAGAAATTGATACTATTTCTTGTTTGTGATGCTTAATTCTGTGATATTGAATTTTTCTGACAACTGAGGGAGTTACTTATAGCTTTATTTATTTTTTTGTTTCTTTTTTTAAAACTTCTAGTTCTTTTATTTTTGAGAAAATGCAGGTATGTTGGAAACATCCATACTCAGGTGACAGAACCTCTTCTCCAAGAGGTTTTTTCAAGTACTGGTCCTGTTGAAGGCTGCAAGCTTATTAGGAAGGAAAAGGTAAATTCTTCTGCTGTCTTCTGGGCTTTGATAACTTTTTCTGTTTGTACTTTGTACCTTATTGTATATGCTGCTATTTAAGTGTAGATTAACATTCATGGCTTGCATATGTTGCTGTTACCTACCCTCAACTTTACATATTATTACCATGTTTTGACATCTCTCGTCTTTGTTTATAGCAGTCGTCATATGGATTTATTCACTATTTCGATCGCAGATCTGCCGCTATGGCTATACTGTCTCTTAATGGGAGGCATCTGTAAGTAGACCTGACTAGTATTCTCTGTGATTTCAATTTAATATTTGCTGTTATGGATTCTCTGCAATACAGTTTATGAGAATTCACATTGTACTATGCATTTGCAGATTTGGGCAGCCAATCAAAGTTAATTGGGCATATGCCAGCGGGCAGAGAGAAGATACATCAGGTTGGTTTATGTTTGTATTTGTGATACTATCTTAAAGCAATTTACGTGCTGGAAATTATTATCTTGCGGCATAATGACGCAATGATCAATGATCTGCAGGTCATTTCAACATTTTTGTTGGAGATCTCAGCCCCGAGGTTACTGATGCCACGTTATATGCATGCTTTTCTGTTTATCCCAGCTGTTCGTAAGCTTCTGTCCCATCTCTTTATTTTATTTATATATCTGCGACAGTGTGCCTTTGTATCTATATTTATACATGTATTTATGCATCTTCCTTTATATCATCTGTAATTTACTACCAACCTAATTAGTGACTACTAAGCTTATCCTTACATTTTCGGATGGTTTCAGAGATGCAAGAGTTATGTGGGATCAAAAGACTGGGCGCTCTAGAGGATTTGGGTTTGTTTCCTTCAGAAACCAGCAGGTATTACTATCACTTTTGTCCTGCTCCCTAACTGGTTTCTTTTTTCTACGGGCATGGTTTCTTATCATTAT
This sequence comes from Pistacia integerrima, assembly GCA_026225825.1. Taxonomy (NCBI): domain Eukaryota; kingdom Viridiplantae; phylum Streptophyta; class Magnoliopsida; order Sapindales; family Anacardiaceae; genus Pistacia; species Pistacia integerrima. The sequence goes on from CM047750.1 coordinate 3,852,122, forward strand.
ACTGATATTTTCTGTTTTCTGTAGGATGCCCAAAGTGCAATAAATGACCTAACTGGTAAGGATGAATGCATATTGGTTCATGTTTACTTCTTTCTCACCATTGCGGAAACTTTAGTTACCACACATCTACTTAAGCTGGTCTAGGGCTTTTGTAGTACATCCAAGTGTTCTTTGATGTGCAAATCAATGGCATTAAATTCTCTTTATAATAAGGAAATAATTTTTTGATCTTCCCAAAACTGGGAGTTTCACTTCTAATAAGGCCATATCTGTAGGAGATGTATGACATTGTCCTTGTAATAACACAAAATTGTTAATAGATTTCTTGGCTAGTTTTCACTTCTGTAGCTCTACAATCTAGATTATACTGATATATGGAAATGTATAATGGTCTGGCTCACTAATCTTATATGTTGCAAATGTATCAGTTAAATATATTTCTTACATCAGTTATGGCTCTCTTGGATATATAATATTCACATTTCATTTTGTTACACTAATGTTTAACCTTTATTATTATTTTTTTTAAAGGTAAGTGGCTTGGCAGTAGACAGATACGATGCAACTGGGCGACAAAAGGTGCTGGTTCCAATGATGACAAGCAGAGCTCTGATGCTAAAAGTGTGGTGGAGTTAACAAATGGCTCTTCAGGTGTGTTAATTGTAGTGTCCATCACCTTATCTTTTTAGAAGCATTGATATCTTAGACCTTTAAACAAGGATACTTTCTTTTGGTTTATTCTTTTTTAGCTGCTTTATAATTGTTCATGTGTGTTTGGAGTAGAAACAGGGATAGAGACATTTGTTTTAAGCCTCCTAATTTTGCTACTTCATGCTCTTTGTATTTTCTTGGCTTATAGATGGATCTTCTAGCTTGACAATTAAACTAATATTTGTTACCTTGCACGTGCAGAAGACGGTAAAGAGACAACAAATAACGAGGCTCCTGAGAATAACCTACAATATACTACTGTTTATGTTGGAAATCTTGCTCCAGAGGCAAGAAACCATAATCTTTATCAACCAATTCTCCTCTACTTTATTTTGTGCATCAGACATGCTCTCTCTCTCTCATAGACACTTACATATGTATGTGTGCTTATTGATCTAATTAATCATGCAACATCTAGCATGTCTAGATATAATTAAAAAATTAAAAAATGATGATTGATTTTTTTAAACAAACATCATTTTTATTTTCTTCTTTTTGATATATGCAGGTCACACAGCTTGATCTCCACCGCCATTTCCATGCTCTTGGTGCTGGAGTGATTGAAGAGGTCCGGGTCCAGCGAGATAAAGGTTTTGGTTTTGTCAGATACAGTACTCATGCCGAGGCAGCTCTGGCCATCCAGATGGGGAACACCCAGTCATATCTGTATGGGAAGCAGATAAAGGTGTGGATTTATGCTTCTTCATTTGTGATGCAAGATGTGACTTTTGAGTCGGATATGTTTTTTCAAGAAAAATGTATATGTTTTTTCAAGAAAAATGTATATGTTTTCTCTTCTTTACTATAAATGTGTAATTAACTATTAGCCTTTTTATTCTTTCTTTGTGGTGTAGTGTTCTTGGGGCAGCAAGCCTACACCACCTGGAACAAGTTCAAATCCACTTCCCCCACCTGCAGCTGCACCTTTACCAGGCCTTTCAGCGGCTGACCTTTTAGCTTATGAGCGACAACTAGCTATGAGCAAGATGGGTGGTGTCCATGCTGCCCTTATGCACCCTCAAGGACAGCATCCTCTCAAGCAGGCCGCAATGGGAGTGGGTTCTGCTGGAGCAAGCCAGGCAATATACGACGGTGGGTTCCAGAGTGTTGCTGCCGCCCAGCAACTCATGTATTATCAGTAATAATTATTAGAGTTTTTGTGGTAATAGCCTTATTTCCTGCATTTGCAGGTTTTATTTGAGTTTAAGAATCTTTAGGAAGCTTTGTATGTTTCCCCTTTTCTTTTTCTCTTTATCGGGTGGTGAGGTTGTTACCCGCTCGCTTATACCATATGGCTTTGTCATTTGTATGGAGATATGTATGCTTCTGTTCTCTGCTTTGAGTGGTTATGAATATGATTGTTAGAGCAAAATTGGGTTTAGTACTGAGAGTAGTTTGTCTTACGGTTTGAGTATTTTGACAGTTGTAATGTGAGAATGTTATCAAGATCTATTGGGGTTATGTAGCTTTTGGGTCTTTTAATGTACCCTTTGTTTTTTTATTACCACTTATTCAGTTTCCTTCTCTGATCTCTTGTTATTTGATAGTTTAATCGAAGAACACGAAAACTGCTCGAGTTCATTGAGTTTAACTGTTTAATCCTGTGGTTGGTGTGTTGGCTATTCCGGTTTACTTTCCTGATAAAATTGATAATTGTGATGATTAGATGCTAAAGCCTAAAACAGGAATGGTTCGAATGGATATTCTACACAGGGTAGCGTTATCAACATAGATACAACAAAAAAAAAAATGATCTGGGATCTTTCTAAAGCCTCTGCTACAACCTCAGCCTTCACTCAATTATTGATGCAATGCCGAAACAGTTATCAGGTTATCAGAATTGTTCAGTCTGTTTCCAATCTTGCAATATACTGATCATAGAATTTACCTGCTCGTTCAAGATCTCCAAGTTCAGTATAACAATCCGCAATTGCCCCATAAGCTTCAGTGTTTCCGGAGTCTTCTCCTTGTCGATGAGAGATTTCAAGAACCATAGAGTGGTACTTAATGGCTTCCCGGTACTTGCCCTGCCTTTGCAATGACGCTCCTAAATGAAGCAAAATCGAATCAGAAATACTTGAAAAATATAATACCCATCTGCGTAACAAATAAATTCCATTTGTACGTGCAAAAATGAGACCCGGAAAGTGTATTTATTGAAAGAAATGAATTGAGAGAAGACTAGAAACGAACCTAAACCTCTAGCAGCCTTCTTCTCCTCGATAGGATCCTTCAGATTCTCAGCAAGATCGAGAGCTGCCTTAAACTCTGCATATGCCTTCTCTGGATTTTGATTTCTCAAAAAATTCTTCCCAGTTTTCAACCGAGAAATCAACTCTTGCTTTCTTGGATCAACAATTACTTCACTTTCTGATATCCTACTACCAACAGGAGCATAACTCAAGTTGGGGGCATAAGATTCAATCTTAGCTTGCCTTCTTAGAGCTGTATTGATCTGGCGCAATTGGTCATTGAGTCGCTGCATTTCACCTCTCCTCTGCCGAGCAAGTAATCCTGTAAAACATGCACAAATTATCCGGTGAAAATGAAGAGGATTTCAGTCCACACTTTGCATAATTATACGTAACAACTTATCCAGATGGATGTAGAAAGTATAAACTGTCATCAAAATAATAGAAATACCGGACAAAATAATTCAAACTAAATTTTTTCCACGGGAGAGGAAGGAAAAATTAAAATTGTGCATACAATACACTGTTTTAAGTTCTATGCGAATTAAACACTTTGGAGGCAATGATTCTTGCTTTGGACATTAACCTTGTTAATGGGTGAGCATGCATAAATGTCTGGGTTCTTCCACACTTCAAGGATAGAGCTTGCAACTCAGTCATTAAATTAAGAAATATAATGCATGCATTTAAATCAGGTAACTTTGGGGTGCAACTGACAAATATCAACTAAGGCCAAGTGCAATGCTTTTGGACTGCAAGTAAACAAACATTTGGAAGTAATTATAAGGACTTTGATAGTTTACCTCCAACAGTAGCCCCTATGAGGGCCACAAGTAGTAGCAGAGGCATGTTAAAGAAAGAGTTATCAGCCTCACATGTTTCTGCTAGAGCTTTAAAAGGTGTAGTCAACATGAAGGCATTTGTGAGAAAAAATGTCATTGCCGTTGATTTCAGTAGCACCTTTCCTTGCTGACAGAATAATTATATTAATCAGATCAGAAAATGAAGTAAAATAATGTATAAGCACAATCACAGTCAAACACAGAAACCTCTGATCCTCCTATTAGCCATGCAGATGTGGCTCGAATTCAATACAATAAACATAGAACTTCGCAAAGGCAGGGAGCGGGAACTAATTATAATAGATTTGTGCTTTGATAAAACTGACAGGGTTTGGAAAAAAAATAGTTATCTAAACAACTACTACATTCTAATAATAACGAGTTTCAAAGCCTTAGAAAGCAGCCTTATGTGCAGGTTTTTTAAGATTTGAAATCAGGGTGATCGTGATTCCTTATGTTTCATCAAAGGGAGTTCTTTTAACACCAGTTATGACACAAACAACAAAAAGATAATAATTTCTATATAGAGACAGAAAAAAAAGGGCACTTAGTAGCAAACACTGAAGAACTCACCATCATACCTGATCTGCTGATAATTTGTCCACAAAATTGTCACTTGGTGGTGGCATTTTACTGAAATCCTGACTTCCTTCCAAATCATGGTGTCCATCAAATCTTTGATGAATAAATCTGGAAGCATTTCCTAAAACTGATGCAAACTTTTTCTCTTTGAATAGAAGAGAAACCAACTTCCCTGATTCAATAAAAAGAATTAACCTCAGATCTTGTATAAGGATGCTAAACCGATATAAGGACTTGAACTACATTGGCATTATACTAGCAGAATGCTATATACTACAGACCAAATTGTCTTTCCCAAGGACTCTTCGCATATCATATGAATCCGTCATGAAGTAATCCTTCTTTATGACCAACAACTCAATCATCTTATGCAGATTATACTCTTTTCCTTGCACAGTCTCAGCATTTCACATTTTTCCAAAACAACAATACATACTAGAATCACAAATCGCACGGCAAAAGTATGATTTGTGTGTGGTACATGACATATCATTAGAAAATGGAAACAAAGCACTGAAATATATTCCAAATATATCATTATACTAAAAAATCCAAATTTCATTAGAAAAAACCTCAAATTTATCATAAAAGCCATATAAAAATTTCAAAATCTGCCATGTCCATTAATAATTAGACAAAAAAGAACACATTTTTACAGTAAAAATAGATAATTGAACTAAAGCAACAACAATACACTCAACCCCAGCCTCAAAAACTTATATTTAACCTCACTATCTTTTATCAAATCTTACGACGAACAAACAAAACAAAACAACAAATAACACTAACCCGATTGAGCTTTCTACAGTAGCAATCCCAAATCAACTTCATTTTCCATTCCCATTCACTAAACACAAAAAACCCAGAAAGAATATGCAAGAATTCATCCACACTAACAGCAGTCAGATCAACACAGAGGTTACAACCAGTTCAAGTTAACAAACAAAGCTTGAAGCTTCACTGAACTGCTAAAGTTACTAGCATGAACGAAAAGCTGCAAAATTCATGGCGTGTAAAAGAATAACTAACCGGCCACGTGGGGTTTGTCGGAGAAATGATCAGACGGTGGAGATGGGAGGCAGCTTGGCCGTGTAAAGAAGCATGAAAAACGAACTAGCACCGCCATTATTTTGTTGGATAAAACGTTGGATGTGTATGTTGGCAGCCAAGGCTTTTGTTATCTGTGGACAACTTCTGACAAAACAAAATGACTTCGGATTCTCAATGAATAACGCCCGTGCCATTTTGTTTTGTTAGACAAAACCAAGTTAAATACATTTTGCTCTCCGTGGTCATTCTTATATACAAGGTTCGGTAAAATCTAATGTTTTATTAAATTATCAAAATATTTTATTCATATTTTTATTTTACTTTTATTGTAGCAAATCAAATTATTAATTTATAAAATTAAAAAATATATTTCTTTTGTAACCAAGGTGTCCAGACAACTTATGCGCATTTTCCACTTACACTAATCATTTCCAAGGGAGACTAGCACAATAATCCACTGTCACGGTCTCCACTTAAACTAATCATTCTTTAGAGTGACTAGTGCAACAACCTATTGTCATGATCTCTCACTTAAATTGCGGATGCTCAGATGGGGGATCGAATATGAGTTTATGTGCCTATCCACACTATCCTTAATTCATCCTAACCATCTAGGTTTCCCACATATGGATAATTAAAATATTTTTGTTTTTATCAATTTCATGATTTATAAGACAAATTATATATACAGTGATTCAGTTAGGCCAAAGGCCTTTGAGCAAAGCAAAGATCATGAGTTTTCTTTACTTCATAAGCAGCTTCAGGTGAAGAGACAATGGTGAAAAATTTGGCCGAGCTGTGTGTACATGAGAGGACCATATTTCTTCGCCACATCTCTTAGCCAGAGATCAGGCAAAGAAACGACAAAATGATGTATATTTTCCCAAACAACAAAGATAGATTGATAAATGAATCTCATAAACTTTCTCTCACAAATCCGACATGACAGCTGATAATTGGTTTCTTTGATGAATTCACCAGAAACTAATTATCAGCTATCACGTCATATTTGTAACAGAAAGTTTGTGACATTCGTTTATCATTGTAGTATTACCTTTTTCCAAATATTGTAGCATGATTCTTTTTTTATTTCCTAGTAATGTTATAAGTTAATTGATTTTTATTTACATTTATATTTACTAGTTACTAAAATTAGCATCATCTACATCAACTATCATGTTAATCGATATAAGAGTGTTTGTGAGAGTGTTAGTTGATGTAGTATTACTACCTTAGTGCCTTACGACAATTCAAAATGGTAAGAAGGAACCCAACGACTAACTAGTAACCACACTTTGTAATACAATAATGTTAGATGTACAAAAAAAATCTTACAAAAATTTATATATAAATTGATGTGGCAGAAAATGAGTGGAAGAGTAAATACAAAAAGTTAAAATCATCATATTCACTTTTTCAATTATTTTTTGTCACATCAATTTGTACATGTAAGATTTGTTTGTATGTATAACATTATTCATCTATAATAAACTTTTGAAAACCCTAACATCCCCAACGAAATTAGTTAAACAAAACAAAAACACTTTCAAAAATCAAACACTAAAGCTTCACTAGGTTCGAAAATGTTGATCCCGATTCTTCAATCTTGCAAAAAGAGAAACAAGACCCCATAATTGTTCGAGTTCCACACTTTTGGCAACTCAAGTTGCCCTATTACTTCCACCAGTCCTTTTCGTGATAATATTCGTCTCTTTCTGAGACAATGTGGTGAGCTTGAAGACTATAGTGTTAAAGGCATGCCCGTTTGGTGTACACTTCTTGTTTGCGAGTCTGCCAATGTTGTTATCCTTCTTTACACCATTGAAGACATTGTAGCACAGTCTTCTCAACCGTTGTGTGATCATTGCAAACACACCGATTAGCCCTCTGTTGTTTTTGTTCTTGAATTTACTAAGTGGGTTGAACTTCTTTTCATTTGTTTTGTTATTACTTTTAATATTTGGATTCATTTTCTAACTGGTTTTTTTTTTTGGTTAATTTTGAGATTTTAGGCTTAGTTTTTGTTGTTTTAGGTTGTGGGTTTTAGTGTTGGATGTAAATACTCTTAAATGCCCTATTGTTGTAATTTTTTATTAGACTGGCTAGGCTCCATTTTATGTTCGATTTGTTGTTGTTATGGTTTGATTGAGAATTTGAAGTTTCGTTGTGGTTAGGTTGGAGTAATCATATTGTGTCAAAACGGCAGTATCATGTGATTATACCGCATGATAATGGTTGGAACAACAACCATTTGAAGGACGACGATATACAAAAATAAAATCATCTCTTGCATGTCTTAATTCATTGTAATGGGTTTGGCCATTAGCTCTGCATTAATGGGATTGAAGGAGGTCCCCGACCTCGCCTTGACCCATGCCCATCCCCGGTTCATGATTTGCAATTTGTATTTAATAATTAAGTGTAAAGTTTTATTTGAGTCCTTAGTGCAGTTAATTTAAAAGTAATCTCATGTTCTTTATTTACATTTTAGCCCCCTAATTGTATATCATAAATTATTATTATAATGTTGTAATAATTATAAAGGCCTACATTTTGAAGAAAATAATGTATTAGACTAAATATAAGATTTACAATAGTTTACCACCTTTAGAGATCAAATTTGGAGATTTTCAGATACAGAGTTATAGATCTCAGATATCGATTGTACGCATGCATACAACAAGTTTAGTTGCTCTATTTGAGCGATGAGCTTCCTGCCAAGTATGACAGATTTAGTTGCTCTGCTTGTGTGATGTTAGAGCTTTCCAGGTATGCCATATTTTTCCCTACTGTGCCTGTGTGTGAGCTGCCCACCAAGTATGACAGATATTCCCATGGGTACTAGTTGTGGTGAGAACCTCAGTATCAATTATTAGTTTTATAGTATCACATTAGTTCTCAGCTTTACAATATTAGAATAGTTATTAGTTTACGGTATCAAATCATTTATCAGTTATCAATTTTACTGTAACATAAATGAACTAATAAAGTAAACAGTTTATAAGTACTTATTTTCATACTTCATGATTTTTTGAAAACTATTTTACAAAATCATCCACACACTGAGTATTTTTAACTCACCCTTTTAGAATTTCCCCCTTCCATTGACCACAGGGATTGTATAGAGCAATGACTTTCCATCGAGGTTGGGCCCATGCGACATCAGTCCATTTTGTGTGTTATGTCACATATTTTGTCTTTCATACTTGAGGGTCTATTACCCATAGTTTCCATATTATTTTGTTCTAGTATTTATGATTTTAAGATCATAATTTATGATATGCACCATTTTGTCTTTAGAAAAAGGACGTGATACTAAGGAGATTTATGAAAGTTCAAAAAGAGATTAGATTTTTGATACTCATACATGACTCATCTTGGTCTCTTAAGTCTTATAGGAATGAATGAATCCCATGAGATAGAGAAGGCTAGGACGGGTCCTGTCAATATATTCTCTTACTTGGATTGTTTTTAAAAATTATAGATATAATAAGCTTTATTTATATAAATGATATAAAGTTAATTGTTTAATACTTGAACAAATATAAAACCATATTATTCATCATGTGCATAAATATGAGTAATATCTATATTGAATTACATAGTTTTAATAATTAAAAAAAGACAAAATGATTATGTCAAAGCCTATTCTTGTATTGGATTTGCTTTCGTGAAATTGATGTCTTTGAGTCATGATAATTGGTTTTTCCAACATTTCTTCCACGACTTGGCCTTGCATTAAATAACTTTTGGGTAGGTATTTCTTGCTCCATTGGAAAATCAAGTATGGAAATTGCATTAAGTTTCAGGAGTTAGGATGTTTGAGTCAGTCTTCATGAAATAGATGTTTATGAGCCGTGACAATTGATTTTCAGATTTTAAGATTCGGAATTTATAATATGCACCATTTTGTTTTTAGAAAGAAGATTTGGTACTAAGGAAATTTATGAAAGTTAAAAAAGAGATTAGTTTTTCAATACTCATACACGACTCGTCTTGGTCTCTTAACTCTTATAGGAATGCCCAAATTTTATAAGATAAAGAAGGCTGGGACGGGTCCTGTCAATATATTCTTTTACTTGGAGCATTTTTATAAATTAAAGGTATAATAAGCTTATTTTATATAAATGATATAATAAATGTTAGTTGTTTAACACTTGAAAGAATATATAACCTTATTATTCATCATGTGCATAAATATGAGTAATATCTATATTGAATTACGTAGTTTTAATAATTAAAAAAAGACAAAATGATTATGTCAAAGCCTATTCTTATGCCGTGATAATTGGTTTTTCTAACATTTCTTCCATAACTTGGCCCTACATTAAATAAATTTTGGGTAGACTTCTTGCTCCATTGGAAAATCAAGTATGAAAATTGCATTAAGTTTAAGGAGTTAGGATGTTTGAGTCAGTCTTCATGAAATAGATGTTTATGAGCCGTGACAATTGGTTTTATGATTTTAAGATTCATAATTTAAGATGTGTACCATTTTATTTAAAAAAAAAAAAAGGATTTGAAACTAAGGAAATTTATGAAAGTTCAAAAAGAGATTAGTTTTTCCGATACTCATACATGACTCGTCTTGGTCTCTTGAGTCTTATAGGAACACCCTATTCTATGAGATAGAGAATGTTGGGATGAGTCTTGTCAATATATTCTTTTACTTGGAGCATTTTTATAAATTATAGATATAATAGGCTTTATTTATATAGATAATATAATAAATGTAAACTGTTTAACAATTGAACAAATATAAAACCATATTATTCAGCATGTGCATATATATGAGTAATATCTATATTTAATTATGTAGTTTTAATAATTAAAATAAGATAAAATGATTATGTCAAAGCCTATTCTTATGTTGGTTTTTCTTTCATGAAATTGATGTCTTTGAGCTGTGATAATTGGTTTTTCCAACATTTCTTCCACAACTTGGCCCTACATTAAATAAATTTTGGGTAGACTTCTTGTCCTATTGGAAAATCAAGTATGGAAATTGCATTAAGTTTAAGGAGTTAGGATGTTTGACTCAGTCTTCATGAAATAGATGTTTATGAGCCGTGATAATTAGTTTTACGATTTTAAGATTCATAATTTATGATGTGTACCATTTTGTTTAAAAAAAAAAAAAAGGATTTGAAACTAAGGAAATTGATGAAAGTTCAAAAAGAGATTAGTTTTTCAATACTCATACACGACTCATCTTGGTCTCTTGAGTCTTATAGGAATGCCCAAATTCTATAAGATAAAGAAGACTGGGACGGGTCCTGTCAATATATTCTTTTACTTGGAGCATTTTTATAAATTATAGATATAATAAGCTTATTTTATATAAATGATATAATAAATATTAATTGTTTAACACTTGAAAGAATATATAGCCATATTATTCATCATGTGCATAAATATGAGTAATATCTATATTGAATTACATAGTTTTAATAATTAAAAAAAGACAAAATGATTATGTCAAAGCCTATTCTTGTGCCGTGATAATTGGTTCAACCTTTCTTCCACAACTTGGCCCTACATTAAATAAATTTTAGGTAGACTTCTTGCCCTATTGGAAAATCAAGTATGGAAATTGCATTAAGTTTAAGGAGTTAGGATGTTTGAGTCAGTCTTCATGAAATAGATGTTTATGAGCCGTGACAATTGGTTTTACGATTTTAAGATCCAGAATTTATGATGTGTACCGTTTTGTTTAAAAAAAAAAAAAAGGATTTGAAGCTAACGAAATTTATGAAAGTTCAAAAAGAGATTAGTTTTTCGATATTCATACAAGACTCGTCTTGGTCTCTTAAGTTTTATAGAAACGTCCAGATTCTATGAGATAAGAAGGTTGTGATGAGTCTTGTCAATATATTCTTTTACTTGAGCATTTTTATAAATTATAGATATAATAAGTTTTATTTGTATAAATGATATAATAAATGTTAATTGTTTAACAATTGAACAAATATAAAACCATATTATTCATCATGTGCATATACATGAGTAATATCTATATTGAATTACATAGTTTTAATAATTAAAATAAGATAAACGATTATGTCAAAGTCTATTCTTATGTTGGATTTGCTTCCATGAAACTGATGTCTTTGAACCGTGATAATTGGGTTTTCTAATCTTTCTTCCACAATCTGTCCTTACATTAAATAAATTTTGGGTAGACTTCTTGCCTCATTGGAAAATCAATATGGAAATTTTGCATTAAGTTTCAAAAGTCATGATATTTGAATAAGTCTTCGTGAAATAGATGTTATGACCTATGACAATTGATTTTTCCACAACTTAACATTCTTTCCACAACTTGGTCCTACAAGAATAAAAAACCATTTAGAAATTGAAAATTGTAAGAGCCAATACTGACAAGAACAAAAAGCAATAAAATTAAGTAAGAGAGGATAAGATGATTTGAGCTTACTTCATACACAATAGAAACAAGGATATAAACTTATAATAAATCTTTGGAAAAAAGGAGCAAAAGATCTCATGAATGCTAATCTGTCCAATGTAAAAGGATATAAAATCTAAATTGAATTGTTCATCAATTATAATTGAAGAAAACAATTGGGCGGAAAAAGACTTCTAGCAATAATGTATTGAGAGATTCTAAGAAACTCGGTTACTTTGGTTGACCTTGACTCATAAAAAATATTACTAAGTATTGTTTTTGTAATTTATCTTCAAAAGTGATTAATAATTAACTTCATTTCAAAAGTGGTTATGCGCCTATACCTTTTCACATATACTATCTGCATGTATATAAATTAAAATTATTAAGTATAAAGAAATTGATTCACTTAACAACACACTATATGACAATATAAAAGTAAAATGTTTTATATAATTTATTTAACAATATAATATTACTTAATTAAATTAGTTATGGTAGAGGAAGCAGTCTCAAACCGCGTAATGGAAGAGTCTCAAATCGCGTAATCTGATTTTTCCAAGCTAGTTGCAGTCAATGGGAATTTTCCTTCCACAACAGTGGGGGCACCTCTTCCATGTCCTACAGCAAATGAAGTTGCTAGTTATGGTAGAGGAAGCAGTCTCAAACCGCGTAATGGAAGCAATCTCAAACCACGTAATTTGATTTTTCCAAGCTAGTTGCAATCAATGGGAATTTTCCTTCCACAACAGTGGGGACCAGCATTAATTTTGCCCTTATTGACCTCTTCTATGTCCTACAAACAAATGAAGTTGTTAGTTATGGTAGAGGAAGCACTCTCAAACCGCCTAATTTGATTTTTCCAAGCTAGTTGCAGTCAATGGGAATTTTCCTTCCACAATAGTGGGGACCAACATTAATTTTGCCCTTATTGACCTCTTCTATGTCCTACATCAAATGAAGTTGTTCACTGAAAAGGCAATACTTCTATGTTTTTAGTCTATACAATATTGAGATCCAATAATATTATAAATAGCATAAAGCTAATCTCTTAGTAGTCACAAAAGCAGTGCAATTAGTGTGTTATTAAAAGATGGGGTTAAAATGTGTGATGATGTGGCTAATGTTGATTTTGATGTTTATTTCTTTACAAGGATGGAGGATTGAGGGGTGTTTGAAGCAAGAGAGATCTGCTCTCTTTCAACTTAAACATTTCTTCAATGATCCTACTCGTCTTCCAAATTGGTTTGAGGGAAATGGAAATTCAAACTGTTGTGATTGGGAAAGTGTTATTTGCAATAACACAACGGGTAGAGTGATATCTCTTGATCTTGAATCTACAAGAAATCGAGAATTAGGAGAGTGGTATCTAAATGTTTCTTTGTTTTCTCCATTCCAAGAACTAAAGACACTTTACTTAAGTGACAATCTCATAGTCGGTTGCGTTGAGAATGAAGGTTATTCCATCCTCACTTAAAATAATGAAATTTTACTTCCATGTCTTTATTAACAAGAATTGCTTTGTAGGTTTTGAAAGATTATCACACTTGACTAATCTCGTGGATCTCGACCTTAGCGACAATATGTTCAATGGCAGCCACGTTTTATCAGGTTTGAGCCAACATTCATCTCTCAAGAATTTAAGTCTAGATTATAATCAGTTTAGAGAACTGAACCATTTTAATGGTAATGTACTTTTATTATCACTTTTATATTTAGATTGATACACAAAATTATGTACAATTATTATTATTATTACTATTATTATATGTGCTGATTTCAGTTTCAAGGTTGAGTAACTTGGAGTCTCTGAGCTTAAGCGGTAACATGTTCAACAATAGCATATTATCATATGTGTCTACTCTCTCATCATTAAAGGTACTAGATCTGAATAACGTCGGATTAAAAGGCATTGTTGATCTTCAAGGTAAGCTTGCTTGTCATCTTTAATTTCTCTCATGTATAACAATTTATTTTGCACCGAAGGCTTTCTCTCTCTTTGCTTTGTCAAACTAGAGTTGGAGATATTGCAATCAAGTAAATTAAAAGCTCTGAATAAGATTCTTTCGGAAACTTCAGTTTACTCAGTCCAAACATCTTCTTCATTTTCTCATGGTTTTAGCTGACTTTATAATTAAACTCTTTAACCAACACAAAGAAGGTAGAGTAGTTGAGCAGAATGAGATTTTCAAAAAGGGATAAAACTTATATTCATTTAGGAAGACAATATTGAAGCCTATGGATATCTAGAAGTAATTAATGTTGGCTTAAGGAAAGTTGTTAATTAAGTTTTGATGATAAAAATGTTTTAATAGCATCTTATCATATCTCTAGTTGGTCTTTCATCATTAAAGGACTTTGTCATTTCCTTCAACGAAATTAAAAGTCTTCTTAAATGCTTTTTGATTTGTTTTAATCACTATGTTTTAACTCTTGCCAGATTTGGACTCCTTGAGCAACTTAGAGGAGTTGTACATGGGTGGAAATGAGATTAAAAAAGTTGTATTCTCCAAAGGTATTTATTGATGATTAATAATATTTAAACTTACATTTCTCATCCCTTACCTATATTGCTTTGCTTTATGAGACGTACAATAGCACACACGTACTAGGTATTTTTATTCAAATTATTAAATCAAATAAATTTAAAGAACTCTGTTTTTCAATACGAGAAAGCATTGAAAATATTTGTGTTTGAATATTTTCACAAACTCACAGGTGAAACAAGTTTGAGGAAGTTGACTTGGCTTGGACTAAGCAATATGAGTATTAGTGATGGAAATAGTCTCTTACAGACATTGGGCTTATTCCCATCCCTAAAGTCTCTTGAATTCTTTGATACCAACTTTAGTGGAGCAGTTATTACTAACGGTAAGTTACAATAATATTGAAAGTAAGTACATTAATTTGTTTTGCCTTTAAATTATTGTCATAATTACACAATAACTTTTCTTAAATTTGTTCTGCTTTTTCAACAGAGTAGTAGACTTCAGCTTCTATTATTCTACTTTCCATAAAAACTTTCTTCGAAGCATGGGAGCATTTACGTCACCTGAAAGTTTGCATAATTTGTAAATGATGATCAAGAAAACTGAAAAGTAGAATTAAAACTCTAGTCTAATTTTCATTGACAAAAGACAATTTTTAGGATTAGTTGTATGAATTGAAAATTGATTTATAGATTTATAGATCATTCATTTTTTGAAACACTAAGGATGTATTAATTAAAGTTATTTTTTAGTCTAACATTTTTCTCTTTAAACGTACATTTTATTGTTTTCACACTTAATAAACTTAAAACAACTTTATTTCTCTTCTTTCTTTATTAATGTAATTTTATCTTCTTTTATTTTTGTATTTAAGATTTTATTTAACCTTGCTAAATTTTTTTTTCTAGTTTAGCCCCTATACCATATTGAATATTCTTTTCAATTTAGAATATTAAATAATTGGTGTAGATTATTGAACAATATTTTATCTACTTTTGTGCTTTTGCAGAGTTGCCTTCGTTCAAGAATTTGACAAATTTAATTATTTTCGAAACTGTTTTTCACAACAACTTTCTTCAAATGATTGGGGGTATGACTTCTCTTCAATCTATTAAAATTGAATATAGTAACCTCGGCATCAACGACACTCTATTTGACCAAGGTTAGTAACTTCTCCTTACAAGTAAAATTTTATAATTTATAATTAAAAAATAACAATGTCATGTACAGAAATAAACATTATTACAAGCCTCCCGTAAGAAGTATATATATATTATTCAATGCATATAAAATATGAGGAAAAATATCTTATATATTGCAAATAGAAAATATAAGAAAGAGATATGAGAAAGAACTGTTTTACTTTCAAAGGAGGCCCTTATCTGATTTGCCAAGGTGCTTGTAGCCCCCATCAATTTTCCTAAATCATAGGCTTTTCAAGCCACTACTGGCCGTGATGCATTAAATAAAAGATATGCTTTTTAGCCTTTTTTTTTTTTTTAAAGGTTAACCCTTATATCCTATTTTAAATAAGGATATAAAAGTAGTAAAATATTTTATTGAAATTGGTTCTCAAAATTCATGGGTAAATTTTAGCTGAAATACCCTTTTTGGGAATTAAAGTGGTCCCATAGAAAGTCTAAAACAGGTTGTTTGTTTTTTAGACTAAATAAAAAGTACGGACTCCTCTTTAAGAAATTACAGAGCAAATTGCAACCAACATTACCCTTGTGTTAAAAGCAACAAAATCAAACTAATTAAGAAAGATTAGGATTTATGATCAACTTAAAAGACGGTAAAGTCTTAGATGTCTCAAAGATCTCTCACAATTTTTAAATACTCATATGAAATTGTCAAAAGCCTTTTAAAAACCTTGAAATATACATATATATTTGTATTTAAGATTTTATCTTAAACCTGCTGAATTTTTTTTTCTACTTTAGTCGCTATACCATATTGAATATTTTTTTTCCAATTTAGAATATTAAAATAATTGGTGTAGATTATTGAACAATATTTTATTACTTTTGTGCTTTTGTAGAGTTACCTTCATTCAAGAATCTGACAAATTTAACTATTTCCGACATGGTTTTTGACAACAACTTTCTTCAAATGATTGGGGGTATGACTTCTCTTCAATCTATTGAAATTTCGGGTAGTGACCTCAGCTTCAACGACACTCTATTTGACCAAGGTTAGTAACTTCTCATTCTCCTTCTCCTTACAAGTAAAATTTATAATTTATAATTAAAAATTAATAATGTCATGTACATAAATAAACATTATTATTGCACTAAAGTACCAAATCTATTAATAAAAAAAGTAACAAGCCTCCCATATATATATATATATATATGTTATTCGATGCATACAAAATATGAGGAAAAATATCTTATATAATGCAAAAAGAAAATGTAAGAAAGAGATATGAGAAAGAACCGTTTTACTTTCCAAGGAGGCCATCCACTAAAATGCCAAGGTGCTTATAGCTCAAATCAATTTTCCAAAATCATGGGCTTTTCAAGCCGCTACTGGTCAGTGTTGTATTATGTAAATTTTAGTTGAAATATCTTTTTTGAGAATTTAAAGTGGTGCATTGATTATTTGATTTGGTAAAGTTTGAGAGGTCCCATAGAAAGTCTAAAAAGGTTGTTTTTGAGACTAAAGAAACAAAGAAAGATGGAGACTAGATAAAATGTATGACTCCTCTTTACTGGATATCCAACCGCACATTATAGAAGAAATTGCAACCAACATTACCCTCAAAATCAAACTAATTAAGAAAAATTAGAATTTATGATCAACTTAAAAGACGGTAAAGTCTTAGATGTCTCAAAGATCTCTTACAATTTTTAAATACTCACATGAAATTGTCAAAAGCCTTTTAAAAACCTTGAAATATATATATATATATATATATATATATATATATATATATATATATATATATATATATATATATATATTTGTATTCAAGATTTTATTTAACCTTGCTGAATTTTTTTTTTTTACTTTAGTCCCTATACAATATTGAATATTCTTTTCAATTTAGAATATTAAATAATTGGTGTAGATTATTGAACAATATTTTATCTACTTTTGTGGTTTTGTAGAGTTGCCTTCGTTCAAGAATCTAACAAATTTAATTATTGACGACACTGTTTTTCACAACAACTTTCTTCAAATGATTGGGGGTATGACTTCTCTTCAATATATTGAAATTAGAAATAGTAACCTCAGCATCAACGACACTCTATTTGACAAAGGTTAGTAACTTCTCCTACAAGTAAAATTTATAATTTATAATTAAAAAATAACAACGTCATGTACAGAAATAAACATTATTACTACACTAAAGTACCAAATCTTTTAATAAAAAAAGTAACAAGCCTCCCGTAAGAAGTATATATATATTATTCAATGCATATAAAATATGAGGAAAAATATCTTATATATTGCAAATAGAAAATATAAGAAAGAGATATGAGAAAGAAATGTTTTACTTTCTAAGGAGGCCCTTATCTGATTTGCCAAGGTGCTTGTAGCCCCCATCAATTTTCCTAAATCATGGGCTTTTCAAGCCACTACTGGCCGTGATGCATTAAATAAAAGATATGCTTTTTAGCCTTTTTTTTTTTTTTTTTTTTAAAGGTTAACCCCTATATCCTATTTTAAATAAGGATATAAAAGTAGTAAAATATTTTATTGAAATTGGTTCTCAAAATTCATGAGTAAATTTTAGTTGAAATATCCTTTTTGGGAATTAAAGTGGTCCCATAGAAAGTCTAAAACAGGTTGTTTGTTTTTTAGACTAAATAAAAAGTACGGACTCCTCTTTAAGAAATTGCAGAGCAAATTGCAACCAAAATTACCTTTTTGTTAAAAGTAACAAAATCAAACTAATTAAGAAATATTAGGATTTATGATCAACTTAAAAGACCGTAAAGTCTCAGATGTCTCAAAGATCTCTTACAATTTCTAAATACTCACATGAAATTGTCAAAAGCCTTTTTAAAACCTTGAAATATACATATATATTTGTATTTAAGATTTTATCTAACCCTGTTGAATTTTTTTTTTCTAGTTTAGTCCCTATACCATATTGAATATTCTTTTCTAATTTAAAATTTTAAAATAATTAGTGTAGATTATTGAACAATATTTTATTACTTTTGTGCTTTTGCAGAGTTGCCTTTGTTCAAGAATCTGACAAATTTAATTATTTACAACACTATTTTTCACAACAACTTTCTTCAAATGATTGAGGGTATGACTTCTCTTCAATCTATTGAAATTTCAAGTAGTAACCTCAACATCAGTGACACTCTATTTGACAAAGGTTAGTAACTTTTCTCCCTCCTTCCAAGTAAAATTTATAATTTATGTATATAATTCTATTAAAAAGAAAAAAAAAATAGCGCACATAGCTAGTATATTTATTAAATTTGTGCACTACAATAATTATTAAGCATATTGATTAAGTAACATTTGCATGACTATTATTACCCTTGTGCTTGATATAGTAACTATTAAGGAACATTTTTTATTTCAGGAATTTGTAAGATGCTTCATCTTCAGCACTTAGACATGATGGACAATGGTTTAACGGGCACCTTGCCTTGTTGTCTTGCAAACTTGACTTCCCTTCAATATCTAGATATCTCATCAAATCATTTTACGGGTACCTTGCCTTGGTCTCTAGCAAACTTGACTTCCCTTCTATATCTAGATATCTCATCAAATAATTTTACGGGAAATATCTCCTTATCTCCCCTTAAGGTGCTGACATCCATCCAAGAATTAAGGCTTTCAGACAATCATTTTCAAATCCCTGTTTCCCTTGAACCATTTTTTAACCACTCAAAGCTTAAGAAGTTCTATGGTGATGGTAATGAAATATATGAAGGAATTGAGTCACAATATCTGGCCCCAAAATTTCAACTAAATGACATCTCATTATCCAATTGTGGATCTAGTGGTTCATTTCCCAAATTTCTCTACTGTCAGCATGACTTACAAATGGTTGATCTCTCTGACATTAATTCAAAGGGAAAGTTTCCAGTTTGGTTGTTAAACAACAATACCAAGCTAGAAACACTTTATCTAGCTAATAATTCTCTTTCAGGGCCTTTGCAATTACCAATTCATCCTCACATGTCTTTGCAAGAATTAGATATATCCATCAATTCCTTCCATGGGCATATTCCAACGGAATTTGGAGCTTATCTACCAATGCTACAAACTTTAAACATTTCTAGAAATGCTTTAAATGGTAGCATTCCCTCTTCGTTTGGTGACATGGAGTCGTTGGTGTTTTTGGATTTGTCTAACAATTTGTTGACTGGAGGAATACCTGAGCATTTGGCCATGGGTTGCATCTCATTAGAAGGCCTTGCATTGTCAAACAATAGTTTGCAAGGTCAGATATTCCCTACAAATTTTAACTTGAAAGGCTTGTTATATTTACAATTGGATGACAATAATTTCACAGGAAAGATCCCAGATGGTTTGTCCAATTGCTCCTTGGAAGGTTTGTATATAAGTGGTAACGATCTTGTTGGCACATTACCGAGGTGGTTAGGAAATCACTCATCTTTGGAGGAAATTATCATGTCAAAGAATCATCTTGAAGGTCCAATCCCATTAGAGTTTTGTCAACTAGAAAGTCTTAAAGTATTAGACCTTTCAGAGAACAATATTAATGGGAGTTTACCGTCTTGCTTTCCACCTTCCTCAATTAAACAAATTCATTTGTCAAAAAATAAGTTACAGGGACAACTAAATGATAGATTATCCAATAGTTCTTCTCTGACGACGCTAGATATTGGATATAATCACTTTGAAAGCAACATTCCCGATTGGATTGGTACACTTTCGAATTTAAATTACCTTATCTTGAGTAATAACGATTTTCAAGGTGAAGTGCCGATTCATTTGTGTAAGTTAAGTCAATTACGTTTGATAGATCTTTCTCACAACAAGCTTTCTGGGCATATCCCTCATTGTTTAAATATCACAACAGTCACTGTTGCATCTGATTATGAACCTTCTATGTTTGAACATCTTGATAATGTGCCTCTTACAAAGGAAGAAACTGTAGAGTTTACAACGAAGACTAGATCTTACTCTTACCAAGGAAGAATTCTTAGCTACATGTCTGGAATTGATCTCTCCAACAATAAGTTAGTTGGTGTGATTCCTTATCAAATTGGAAATCTTGTTGGAATCCATACACTTAACCTCTCTCACAACAACTTGAGAGGACCAATCCCATCGACATTTTCAAATCTCAAGCAGATCGAGAGTTTAGATCTTTCATACAACAATTTGATTGGGAAAATCCCTCCCCAGCTTATTGAGTTAAATAATTTGGCTGTTTTTAGTGTGGCACACAATAATTTATCAGGCAAACTCCCTGATAGGATTGCACAATTTGGAACCTTTGAAGAAAGTAGCTACGAGGGAAATCCATTTCTTTGTGGACAACCATTGCCCAAAAGTTGCAATGCAATTGAATCACAACCAAAAGATTCAAGTATTATTGGAGAAGACAATGATTTCATTGATATGAATGTCTTCTATATCAGTTTTGTTGTGTCCTACATAGTTATGCTCTTAGGGATTGTTGCAGTTTTGTTGATAAACCCTTATTGGCGTCGTAGATGGTTTTATATTGTTGAGTTGTGCACAACATCCTGTTACTATTTTGTTGTAGATCATCTCCATAAGTGATTTGATCATAAAATAGTTAGTCGGATTATATGTAAATATCTTGCAAAATTGCATGTTTTGATGTTCTCTTCAGGGTGCCGAATGTTTTGTAATTTCAAATAATGCATTTATTAATGAATAATGTTAGTGCTTGAAGAAAGCCTACCGAGCAATACTTTAGATGACAACAAAATTTAGAGATTTTTTCTTATTTTTTATTAATGAATTATATATTCGTATGACTGATGGGTGATAAAATTATGAAATCTAAGATGTGATGTTGTTGTTTTTGGCGTTGAAATCATGTGTTTAAATTGAATTGACTATACATCTAATCTCGTTATGCAATATACAAAATCAATTGTTCATCCTCTTTCTAAGAAGTTTAATTTACTCAAATTATTATATTAATTAATTTCCTGGATCCTCTTTGAAATATAATTTTATTGAAGAAACCCTATATTCCACTGTGTATATCCTTATCCCAATCCTCTTTGAAATATAATTTTATTGGAGAAACCCTATATTCCACTGTGTATATCCTTATCCCAATCCTCTTGATTATAATTACAGGATTTAGATGAAGGTTAATAATCAATAATTAAGAATTTAATTTGAAAAAATATGGCTTACACAGTTATAAACTTACACTTGTTTAATTAGTCAAGAAATTTTTTGTCTACAAAAGAATAACTATTCGTTCCAAATAATACAGTTTCGTCCCAAAAAAAAAAAAAAAAACCATAATTGAGGACAAATATTTTCGTCCTTGTCTACGTGGTGAATTGGGGCGAAAATTAATGGTGTGATGAATTGGGGACGAAAATTTTCGTCTCTGATTAGGTTGATAATATGATGATTAACCGTAACCCCAATTTATGAATCAACCCTGCTAATTTTCCTTCTTGATAATATCCAGGTTCAATTTCACTTCACCATATAGACAAACAAAACAACAAAAGCGGAGTTTCCCAAATCAAACTGCACTTCTTTATTAACAAAGACTGTCGACATCCTACCACAAGATAGGTAAGCTAAACAAAACTGTAAACAAATGCAACAATGTATTTAGTACATGACTTTGTGGAAGCAAATACAAATGTAAAGGACAGCTGATAACCATTTGAGAACAGATCCTCTTCCATCATAATGCTCTCCCCACTTCTCCCACCATGACTGTTCATTCAGTCTACCATACTCATGTGCCCTTTTCTCAGTCCAACCTTTAGCATCATTCTTTTCCCACCTGAGTCCAAAATAATATGTTCTATCAGTGTAGCTAGATCAACTGTGTTGTTAGTGTAAATAAAATACCATAATTGTGATTATCATACAGTAAAAATCAGCTTACCATTTCTCATACCATCCAGCATATTCAGTGCCTGATTTGGCTTGTTTCTGAGCACTTCTCTCTATCCTTGCTAAATTGCTACAGTTTCAAAGACATAAAAGGAACTAAAATATCAAATTTGGGTACAGAGTAAACCGAAAATATTTTATTTCAGACTTGACAGCTGGTAAATAAGCATATGCTGTTACTTTTACTAGGAATAATAAAAGTAGAAAAAGACCTCCATTCATCTTGATGAAGCACCTTTTGCCATGTTTCCCACCATGAATCACCTTCAGCATTTCTTCCAGATTTCTCCACACCTACGGAATATGAACTCTTCTTTATGTGAGGATTTAAGTTTCAAAATGCCCCACCAGGGACAACTATTACGAAAATGGAAAAGCTCAAAGCCCTTTCAATTTTATCCAAAACAGAAATGCTTTTTCTAATATTACGTGCAGTTGTTTTCTATATATGGTTTTCAATATGAAAACATGAAGAAACATTTTCTACTACACAGCCAGTTGTTGCATGGATGTCATTAAGTCATTTCTGCTTGAAATGCCATGTTACTCTAATAAGATTCTTTACTAAAACTTCGAGTACTTACAAACTGTGAAACACAGTTTATCATAACCTTGACTAGAATAATGCCATAAAAATAAATAGTTTTCATATAGAAATGAATTCAAAGTGATAATTAATGAACAGGGTTACAAAACCTAGGCTTTTACTTTTTGGTGGCTTGCAATCAATGATAACTGTAAATAATTTTTTCTACAATAATTCTTAGAATAACAAGGTAAGTAATATACCTAGCTCTTTGTATCCGGTCCAGTCACTTTTCTCCCACCACCGTCAAGGATATCAATAAATCCAATTAAATGCATATACCTGGGATGATACTTAATGGAGTTATAAAAACAATGTCATTGTCACAGAATATCATGACAGTTGACTATGCAAAAGCATATGAAACAGTGGCTAAACCAAATAAAAATTAGAATTCCATAGCAGTGCAGAGGAACTATAACCAAAAATATTATCCAATTTGCTACATGCCCAAATCAACAACACTCAAGCATTCAAACTCCATATGATTAACTGGTAACATACCGTTTCTTTCCATTCAGAGGAACAATCATGAGATTGACCTCCCATTCCTGTCCATCTACATCGATATCCATTCTCGCCCAAGTCCTCCCCACTTTCTCTGTACCAAGTACTCCCATCCTCATTAGTACCAGACTCAGCCCTTTACAAGCGACTCAACCCAAAGCAGCTCAAAGCAAGGGGAGCCAAAACAGAGCCAAAGACAAAGCAAATTGAACCAGGAAAAAACACCAGCAGCAACTACACAAAGGATAAGCAAAGAACCCAGCAGCCAGCACAAAAAAAACCCAGCAGCACCCAACACCACTCCAAAGCAGCACCAAGAACATCAGAACATCAGCAGCTTCACAAAGCAACACAAACTAGGAAGCAGAAGAAAATCGAAAGAGACAAGAGACAAGAACCACATAAATCTATGGGAAAATCCACCAAAAATTATAAAATTATGGTTCTTGTTAATGTGTTCTAATATATTTATCTAGAATAAGCAAAAGAGAGCTGAACAAGTGAGTTTACCCGGAAAATAAAAAACGAGATTCTTATAAAAACTAATGAAACGAGTTCTTGTTAATGTGTATTTGCCATCCAATCTGTTCTCTGATTCAGTTCTCTTTTCTCCGCCAAACACTGGGCGAAGTAGAATATTCTCCAGTACTTCAATCTTGGGTTCAGTTTCTGCTTCAGCCAGGGCCGTCTCTAGAACATTTGTAACCCTAGGCAGGAGTTACTTTAAGGCCCTCTAATAATATAAGCATATATTAAAAAAAATATTACATTTTTTTTTTTTTTTTGCCTTTTAAGATGAAAAATCACTAGGAGAGGTGGACAACAATCGGCAGGCTAACAAGGTTAGGTTGGTGGGGGGTTTTGGAGAGTAGATGTTGGAGAAGTGATGGGTGGTGAAATTGGTGATTTTCAATGCCAAGATTTATAAGAAAAGGCTTGAGAAGTCACGGCCCAAAAGGTATCGATGGCCGGCGATTGGCAGAATAAACGGATAAGGTATGATTGGGGTTTTGGTGAAAGGGCTGAGGGGAGGAAGATGGTGGTGTCGGGGAAGGCCAACAATGTCGGGTACATACTAAAAAAGCTGAAAATGGCTGTCGTGTAGTGGAGTTGGGTTGCGAGATTCATAAAAAATTATTCAAATCGAGGGCTATCAAGGTTGGGAAATGATAAAATGATGATTTCGATCAATTTTGTTGAGAAAATCGACTGAAACCAAAATTGACCGAAATCAACTCCAAACCACTAGCGCCAGAAGAGGGCTGGAGATGATTTATGTAAATGTCAAATTTTGAGATTGAATTGGGGGTGAGTAATTTGAGATATGTAAATGACTATTTCAGTCTTCCATTGTTAAAAGAGATTCAATGTGTTAATTTAAGGGTATAAACTAGAATATATAAAACTAGAGGTACAAATTTGCTATTTTGTTAAACTTTGGGTGGGAATATATGCAAAATGTTTATAATAAATTTGGGTTTTTTTGACTTTTTTTTAGGGACCCCTTGAATTAGATAAGAAATTATAAACCATTTTCATTTTTGTAAGATATTCAAAAAAAAAAAAATTATAAAAAATTTGGACCCCTATTTTTTTGGGGCCCTAGGCAGGTGCCTCACCTGCCTAACCCTTAAGCCGGCCCTGGCTTCAGCTTCGGCTGCCCTAACCGCAACATGGTGAGCTATATTACCGCCTGAACTAGATGTCCAGACAGATTTGAATTACCTAAATCCCTGCATAAATTATCATACGCTCATCAGTAATATGTAATTGAAATGGAAATTGCCTCAGTTGAAGCCCATTAATCAGCAATTTAAGCATCATTGAAATCAGAAATTAAAAACCCACCTTACCAAAAATGGACTGTCTTGATTGCAAGTGATGTGGAACCAAGTGCAGGGCTTAACAAGCGTGGGATCCCAACTTTGAACGACGTTATCTGGATCTGATAAGCTTTTCTAAAGGTGAAAAGAGCGTCTCCTTCTGATGGCAAGGAGGTAGAAGTGGTGGTGGTGGCCATGGCTGATGGCTGTTTCTAGGGTTTGTTTGTTAGTTGGGTTTGAGAATGTGGATGGCGTCGTCGAGCTTGGAGAGCAAAGAGTCAGTGGTGGAGTCGAAAGAAGTGGAAAGGTCGGAGAGGTCGGGTTGGTTGGATTGAGTGCGGAGAGATATTATTTTACTATATGAAGCCCACAACGGCGTCATTTTGAGCTTTAGTAACATACTGCAGTTTTGGTTATTATCCTTTGCAATCCTGGCCCTTGATTTGTGACTGATCCAACGGGTGAAAACACTGCTGATGGTCAACGGTATAAAAAAAGCTTAATCGCCCAAATTTGCACAGTTGCTCTTGTGTATTATCGCGATTGTATTCTCTCTGCTAGGGTTCTTGATTCTGTTGTAAATCCGATTGAAAAATTAAGCTGCTTGAGAGTGATTCTTTGGGTGTTTACGATTGAGGTGGTACTCTGTGATTCGTTGATAATAATAGTACAGTGAGTTAGAGCTCAATTTGGATGTAGCTTGTTCAATATCGAACAAGTGAATCACGATAAAAGATTGTGTGTTTGTGTTCTTGTTTTGATCTGTGGACTGTGGTTGTTTATTAGTATTAAGGTTGATTGTGTAGGCTTGATTTCTAGAGAATCTTCTAGCTTATCCGTGAACTCTAGGTATGTTGCCTCCATTGTTGGAGTAATCGGAAAAATAGAATTTCTTAATGCCTCATTGAGGTTCCAAACCGCAAGCCAAATGATTGCTTCAATAGCCATGGATTCTCGATCTACGTTTTTTTTCTCAGATATGAGACTGTATGAAGTTGCGACTCGTGTCTCCTCCGCTCATATCTGCAAGCTAAGTTAAACCTGCTGAGCTCTGGACATTCTTTTATAATTTTTATTTTTCTAATGGAAAGACTCTCAACTGGTGTTTACTTTGTAGAATGCATGAGAATCGAAATAGAGATGGGGGCGGGAATGAAAATATGTAAAAGAGACTAAAATATGATTTTATTGTTTACCTGTAACAATAATGAAATGGAATAAAATTTATACTTTTTGGCAAAATTATCCTTACCGTTAAATTATTATAAAAATATGTTTGTGTAATATTATAAATTAATTAAACATAAATCACTCTATAATTTAATATATTTCAAAAAATTTTAAAATAAAATTAATTATTATAAATAAAACTGATGTATTATTAACTTATTTTATTCCATAAATATAAATATTGTTTTTTTATTTAAATATTTTTTTTCCAAAATTTTAGAGCTAGTCATTAATGCCGTTCAAAGTTGATGGATGGCAACGTTCCTTCATGTTTCCGACGTCACCGTCGACACGTGAAGACTTTCCATGTGTTGATGCTTTGATTTGGGAACCTGACCATCGAATATTGATGTTTAGACGTCATGCGTGGTGATCATATCTTCCATCATTGCGATTGACGTCTATACACTGGTAGTCAACGACTTGTCTCTACTTAGATCGGGATATCGATGGATAGAAAGGCTTCACGTGCCAACGGTGTTATCGGAAACATGAAGGAAAGTTAGCTTAAAGAAAGAGGGAGTCCGACCACATATATACACCATAAAAACTTATCAAATTAGAGATTTGAAACAAATATAACTTCTAACAATAGTATTTGATATACAAACAAATTAATTTGAAAAAAAATTTGTCTTACATAGTTATAACTGATTGCACTTCATGTTTAATTATTCAATAAATTTACCATCAAACTTCATAAACTTAATGATAATTAGTTTGTGCAAAATTTATGATTAATATATAATTCTTAGTTCATACTTAAAATAATTTATATTTTGTTATAATTTTAGTTGTGTAATTACAATAAAATAAACTAATAGGCAGTGAAAAAAAGAACAAAATAAAGAGGGGTGAAATGATATTTTTTATTAACTTTTTCTCCCAATTGTGTTGCTTGTAAAATATAAGGGAGACCCTAAATTTATAGCCTTTTCTAAACAACCCATTTCCCTAAAAGACTTAATTATCCAATAAAAAAGACTAATTATCCAATGATAAATCAGGAGATAGATCCGTGTTTTGAAAAAGACTGGCATAGGTCACGTGTTTTCATGTGTCAATTTAGTAGAAGTCCATCACTTTCAACATATTTTGAATTCTCTATTATATATTCATTTTTTTTAAATAGTTAAATACTTCTTGTTTTGTCACTGAATTAATTTATCAAATATTAAGAATTTCAACGTTTAATTTTAGGGTAATGGACAAAATAATATTGTTGATAAATTACAGCATACTTTTTATATATATTTTTAGAGTTTCCTCAATTAAAGAACGAAATTTTTCTTGAAATTTCAAAAATATTATAACTCTTTTTCAATAGTCAATCATTAATGTCTCGTTAAAATTTATAATTTAATATGTTTTTAAATATTCACTCAATTATTTTGAATATATGTGATGGAGATTGTTGTTATTAAATATTAAGTCTATAATTTACAAAATTATAAAAATTCAAGTTACAAATAACCCAAATTTGGAAGAACCAGCTATAAACGATGTCGTTTAGTTCATCCTCTCCTATTAGCATATAAAACCAAACCCCCGCCAAAGAGCTTTTTAAGCTTTCCTCTAGGGTTTAAGTTGAAGTTACAGTCTCACAGAGGATTTTTCAAAACTCTGAGGTCACGGCGTAATGGAGTTTGATATGGAGACCTCTTCTAGCTTCCTGGACCCGGAATACCTCTCCATCAGGGAACAGTTTCGTCGTTACGGGTAAATTTTTTCACAATTTTTTATTTTTTGAGTGTGTAGATTGTTTTTTTTGAGTTGAGCTGTATGAAATTTAAGTTCGTTCAGCTGTAGAAGAAAACAACGTTCGTGGTTTCAGCTTTAGTGTTCTACTTCTTCTTTGCTTCGATCACCATGGGCTGTTACTTTGTCATAACTCTTTTAAAGAAATGCAAGGGATGAGAGTTGAAACCTTCTAGAGTGATAATTGTAAAAACCGGAAATGAAATCCTCAAATTGAAGCGAACGAATAGAAAGAAAAAAGGAATGGTTTGAAATCGGGGCATGATTTATGGGAAAATGTTTATTTTTGCATTGTCTCAGCTTCTTCATTGGTTGTCTTGTAGTATGTAGCTGTGAATTTGTCATTGTTTTTTCCTAGTATATTCCATATTTTGTTGGGTCTCTTTCTTTTCTTTTGACTGTTCTATAATTGGTCAGGGGAAGAGGTGGAATTTTTGAGGATTAGAATTTAAAAAGTTGTTCTTAACTCTGTGTACTTTGTTTTGTAATCATTTTCAAGCATGCCGCATATGCAGGAAAAGGCATTCAGCTTCAAGCATATCCCCTCATCAACAACGTGCAGTTATGAAGATCAATGAACCACGCTGTTGTATGATGGGACAAATATCCACAGTCCAACTAACACTGCATTGATTCTTGAAAATATTAAGCTAGAGGTTCAGAGCGTTGACTATGGAGGAACACCGGTTAAGATGCAATCTGCTAGTAAAAGGAGGTCGTCAATTGATAGTCATGGCATTTTGATACTGATGTTGGTCTTTGGTCTTGATTCAATCCACTTAGGAAGTCAGTCACTAAAAGCTTGCAAGATTGAGAATGACGCATTGGCAGATAGTGGAGAGACAACCTTTGCTCTGTTTGCATCTCTACTGGATTCTGCTCTTCAAGGTGCTTGAAGTAAAATTGTGCGTATAGAGTGCTATAATTGAGATCATTATTTATTTATTTTAAAACTTTGTCATAATGATATAATTTATTGATTAATTAGTTTTTTGGGATTTGTTTGAGTGGCCTTATTAATTGCTTTTGCTTGTTAGGGAGGTGGGAACTAATAAAGTTAAATAGTCTGTTAAACTATTACACTAAAACTTATTTTGTGAGTTCTAGGAAATGCTGGACTAATTGCAGAAAATGT
Organism: Pistacia integerrima; assembly: GCA_026225825.1. NCBI lineage: Eukaryota > Viridiplantae > Streptophyta > Magnoliopsida > Sapindales > Anacardiaceae > Pistacia > Pistacia integerrima. Next base: position 3,881,503 of record CM047750.1, read on the forward strand.
TTATGCTGATTGATATTTATCTTTTGAGCTTCATTAGACTGCATATTTTTTTCCTTCTTTTCATAAATTTTTTCATGTTGGTCTTCCTTTAATTTTTCTGCGAAAAACTCTCTGCAAAACCTTTTTATTTCTGGTTTATTCATTTGTTTTAGGGGAGGGGATATTTTATCAACACCAGGCTTTAGATAATTAAAATCCTAATTTCCTGAGGATATATATTTATATTAAGTTTATAAGATCCTGTACTGGTGTTTCTATTTTTGATTGAATGGTAGACAGTTGTAGAGAGCATAAGGAAATTATTCAAAGAAGCACATTTGTTTTTATGCAGGAGATGCTGTGGTTAAAATTATATTATTTTTGCTCTCAACTGTTCACTTTCACATTGTTTGTGGTTTTTCACCCTGCCCATAGCTCAGAGTAGCATTTTTCAGTATACATTTACTTGAATTTGTGTTGTGCAGGGTTAATGCCTATACAAGATCTGATTTTAAGGTTTGAAAGATCATGCCAGAATGTATCTGAATCAACTAGGTGAGTGCTATTATGCTCTTTCAAGGTTCTGTATTTCTTGTATGCATGACATTTGATGTCATGGTATGGACAAAATTACAGTAGCTTACATCTTTTCCTTATTACCAAGGTAGTGTCTGTGATTCTCCCTTTTTTCAAAATGATTTGTTTCCCTGGTTACATTAATAAATACATTGGCATTGTAGCAAGTTGGAAATGATTGACCTCATTCATTGCATCTTCTTGTTCATTTTTAGATATAAATGGAATACTTACTGCTATCTACTTCATGGAGTATATTGGATAAAGTCTTTAGCTTATTAGGTAATATCAGTGTTTTGGGGGGGCCATTTGACTTCATTTTGTTTGTTGGCTTTGCAGGTATGGGTCCAACATACAGTTGAGGGTTGTGGAGGACAAGTTGATGAGGCAGAAGGCTCAGCTCCTGCTTGATGAGGCCGCTTCGTGGTCTCTTCTGTGGTACCTATTTGGAAAAGGTAATATATCTTTACCTCTAAAACATTTTCAGCTACAATTGATATTTAGTTGATAAATAAGTAACGTCTTAGGAAAGAGTAATATAACACATAATCTTATTCTTCTTTCTTCTGCATAATGTAAATCCAGTATTCTTTTTGGTCTTCTTTTTTCTTCCTTGATATATATTTATTTGCTATATGTATTCGAAGATATTCATTCCCCTGTAGTTATCAGCATGGAAACTTCTTCCTGGTTCATGTATGTATGTGTTGGGTGCTATGTCATCCCCTTGATGTTAACTTTCCTCTTCAATTTTTCACTGTCTGCAAACCTTGTCGTATGAACTTAGGGTCTTAGGTATGACAATTAGGACTATTGTCTTACGGGTTTGAGATGTCTTTTTACTGGATGAATATTTTAGACGTTGGTTTGTGATACCAAAGAACTTAAAATTTGGTCCTCTATTCTGCTTAGCATGCAAATATTTTACTCTGTATCACTGGGTTACTCCTGTTCTAGGGCAAGAGACTTTGCACTGAATATTTTTTATCATGTATGAAGAGTGTTAGTTAACTGCATTTTTTTTTTGACAAATTAGTTATTATTTCCAGGTTCGAGGATCTCATATGGGTACCTATATTCCCAATTCTGGAATTTGGCACCATACACAACCTTTTCTCAAGAAAGAACAAAGAAGCTTCCAGTTCTAACACTGTTCACCACTTAGATTTTGATGCTCCAACACGCGAGCATGCTCACCAGTTACCTGATGACAAGGCACTCTCAAAACTTTCTTACATAATCTCTTAAGATTGCTTTCATTTTGACATTGTGCATCATTATATCCAACTGCAATGCCTGTTGGGTTTATTTTCATATTAGGCTGCTTATACAATGTATAGAAGTTCATATTTCAATGTAAACAAGGACATTATTTTGGAAATCTAACATTTTGAGAGTCGCATATTAGTTAAGGGGTACTGTGATACTGAACTCTTGATAGAGTGGAATGTTTAGAGAACAGATCAATGCATGAAAGGGTGTTATTAAATACATTATAGTTTAAGTATGATAACAGTCTCCTTGTATGTGAAGAATGAAGCATGTTTTTGCTATTTCACAGGAAATGCTGTCTTAAACATAAGACATTAGTTCGACCCACATTGTTGCATTATCAAAACCAATGTCTTTTCATGTTTCTGCTGCAAGTACATTAGCAATCAGTTTCATAAAATGTTTCCGTGCAACCAAAAGGATATGCACCATGTTCATGCTTTTTTCTAGATCTCAAATTTACTTATAGTTGAACTTGTTGATTTGCAATATACGGTGTGTGTGAGATTTTGTCGTTCCAGTTTGTGACAGGAGTATTTCTTAAACATCTAATTCTGGTCTAAGGTAGCATTAACAGTTTTATGTCTACAGAAGCTAGATGAATCCCTTCTTGAAGATGTCTGGACTCTATTAAGGGCTGGAAGACTGGAAGAGGCATGTGACCTTTGTGGATCTGCTGGACAGGTATCAATTTTTTGAGAAGTTTTGATTGCAGAATTCCTGTTTTATTTCCCTTTTCTGGCATCATAGATACTCCAATTTTGGCAGCCATGGAGAGCTGCCACGTTATGCCCCGTTTGGAGGAATGGACCTATTTCCATCTGTTGAAGCCCTGGGGAAGAATGGTTCTAATCCTTCTGAGCAACCGCAGGAAGTACGTTCCTAAAAATTGGTTCAATGCAACCGTCTGGTCTCCCTACATGGTGGCAGATGCTGTGGCGACTATGGCGCTTGGCTTAATCTTAAATGAGTTGGGAGATATCTATAAGAAGGGTGGTGTCACCGGTCCCAAAAGTGAGCTTACTGCATTTTGGGCACCGTTTTTTCTGTTGCAATTTGAAATTATAAAGGCCTTGTTTCTTTTGAAGTTTCCAGGATGCTGCTCGGAAAATGGGTTGGAGTCATTGGAGGATGACTTTCTTGGAGATGATTGGTTTAAGTCAATTGAAATAATAAAGGTGCTGTTTGGTGATGAATTTGTTTTATGTGCGTGTTTTTGTTTTCAGTACATTTTCTATATATTAGAATGGGTGGAGAAGCCATTCCTTTACTCAACTCTGTTTTCCATAGAAAAAAACAGGGCAACCTTATAGAGGAATTTCATGACCGTTTTCGATACATTTAGATGCGATGGAATGCTGAGAAAGTCATCGACCAAAATATCATGAGAAATTCACTATAGTTTTATAAATATGATATATAAGAGCACAAAACATCAATTGGTATATAATTAATACAGTACGTAAAGCGAAATAATTTCTGTTTTTAAGACCTCTATTTATGGTATTTAATAACTTTAATATTAAATACTTTGTGTTCTAATATTCTTTCATAACCTTGAAATGGTTTTTATCTATATATATTTATAATATATAAGATATTTTATTTCTAATACAATTTGTAATAGGATTTTTATAATTTTATAATTTTATTTCTAATACAATCGATTGAACATTCCAACCAAATACAAGTTTGACAGCATGTTGTGACCAGACATGGATGGAAAATGGACAAGTGAAGGTTTGTTATTGTCATCCACTGATTTCAACCGCAAAGACTGAAGACTGGTTTGTTGTGAAATCCAGTCAGCTATTTCTTGAACTGAGTTTGTGTGGCATGTCAATCCCAATTTCCTTATACCTCTCAACCTCGTCAACCAGTTAACTGTACGCCTGCTATCACCTATTACTACGCCCCATAAGGTTTTAAGGTGGATTGGAAACTCATCGTCATTTATCGCAATTTCAAGAAAAATCCCGTGCATGTAGAGATGTCGAAGGTTGTATGCCTTCCAAATGGACATAGGCAATGTGGTTATTAAAGTGTACTTCACATCTAAAGCCTCTAGATACCAAATATCACATACTGACTCTGGAATTGAGTTTAGGAAAGTTCGTCTCAGACCAACGTACCTTAGAAGCAACAGTTTTCTTCCGAGTGTTTCCGGTAGCGCTGGCTTGTAGACACCTTCTAGATCAAGCACGGTGAGAAATCCAAAACCTCTAGTGGTTATCTTGTTCAGGAACTTTCCTACCGCACGTGAAGGTTCTTTCTTTTCGTTGTTAAAGGATATATAAGAACAAAGATGCTGAATTTCTTTGCCTGAAAAAGAATTCTTCTCGATGTCTGAATATTCTACGAGCCTCCGGATGGTAAAATTTGGTGGTTTAGAAGTTGAATCTGAGATAAAATGGACGTGAAAATATCCCATTCTCGTAGCAATTAGAGGGATAGAATCATATAGAGTACTTGGCACAAAACATGTTTTGGGGCTTCCATCTAATCTCCAACTTACTACCTCGATCAAGTTCCTATCCCTCAGCTCTTTAAGACAACTTTCTGCCAGATCTTCAAGATTAAGACAACTTTCCGCCAGTGGTTTCATCAATCCCTGAAAAATACACAGTAGAAACAACCTTCTAATGGGGATTTCATATGATCTGGGGAAAAGACATAAATAAATGAGGCATGGACTTAGAGGATAAGGTAGGCCATGATAGCCCAAAGCCAAAATATTTGAAGGACTGGGTTCCTCTAAGGAAACTGAGTGATTTTCTTCTCCTGCTACATTAGCTCCTTGCTGAGTATGGTCGCTCATTCCAGCTTTCTTTTGTTTTCCTTGCTTGCTATTATCACTAACCGCTCTTTCTTCTCCTTTTTTCTTTCCCTTTGGATCCTCAATCACCCTAACCATGCAGCAGTGCTAAATTCTATATTAGACAAAAAGCCAGCCAGCAAACATACTGCAATAGGTAGACCCCCACATTTTCGCAAGATTTTCTCCCGAATCTGTCCCTGAGCAAACACTTCGTCTCCTGGTTCTCTTCTGGCCTTTTTCAAAACAAACTCCAACTTTCGTCCTCAGTTAGTGGACGTACTCGAAGAAGAGGAATGGCTGGATCAATATGAGTTGCTATATCAGGGTCACGGATAGTTAAGATGACCCTGCTACCATTTGATGAGATTGGAAAGACATAGCAGGTGTATGGACATCATCCAAGACAATTAAGTATCTCTGCGTGTTTAATAAATTACGAAGCTTTTCCTGGAATTTCTCGAGTGGCGATTTCTCTTCATCTCTAACCTCAGTCACCTGCTTCAATATTTGAACTAAAAGATTTTTCTCTTTAAAATCTGGAGAAACACAAACCCAAGCACGGTTGTGGAAAATTTTCTTTATCTCTGAATGGTTGTAAACTCTTTTCACTAGAGTTGTCTTGCCAGAACCTGCCACACCCACCACCGATATCAGAAGCTTCTCACGAGTCAAAATTAATCTACTTAATTCCGAAAATTCAGAATCGAAACCAACAATATCTTCTTCATTATTTATCTGATGAAAAACTGTTTGCAAGTACTGCTTTTCATCCAAAACTTCGCAATATTTTATGGTAATGTCATAGTGAGGCATCAACCATTTGAAATTGTGCTCAGGGTTTTCATCAGAAGTTCTTTTGCGCAACTCGATGGGCACCGAGTCGGTCAGCTGATCCAAACATTTTTTCATCTCGTTGCTGAAACGAAATTGCACCTTGGATGACCTCAAGAAAGGAAACTTAATGAAAACTTTCTGTCTCTGCAAATTTGTGCTTAGAAGGAAGGTGTGTATGGCATCGTCTGCCAGATAAACAGCTTGCAGAAACTTGATCTTCCAGTCATCAACTGTCAGATCACTTCCTTTGTCAGCCTCTGTACCTCCCAAGATTTTTAGGGAATCTACGAGCTTCTCCATGACCTGTCCGAATGTTGTCTCCACTGTTGGACTAATTGGAAAATTAGAATATATCCATGCATCATGTAGGTTCCTAACCGCAAGCCAAATGATTGCTTCAATAGCCATGGATTCTCGATCTCCGTAGACTGTATAAAGTTTCGACTCATGTGTCTACTTCGCTCGTAACTGTAATATAGTGGGCTCTGAACATTCTTTTATAATTTTTAATTTTTTATTACTTTTGATGGAAAGACTTTACGGTTGTGATTACTTCATATAATGCACAAGAAACTCCACATACATCGTTTACTTTTAGTAATAAATAGTGATGAAATTTATACTTTTTGGGTCAAATTATCCTTAACATAAGTAAAAAATATATGATTATACATATACAATTTTTTTTTTTTTTTATTGGAAGTGTTCGGACCAGCTTACATACATCTTGACTAGTCCCTTGACTCCAACAAAGTTTCTGAAATAGGACAAATCTTATGGTATGTGACTAGCAATATTAACAATCATTCTTGTGATTCGACAAATATTTGACCTCAAGTTTTTACCATTCGCACAATCCATTGTTGGTTTAAACATAAATCACTCCATAATGAAATTTATATTAACTAACTAAACATAAATCAGTCCATTAAATTAAAATTAATTATTATAAATAATACTGATATATCATCTTCAAGAAGTCATCGTCCAACGACCACAACCCATTTTCTGAGCAGCACCCCAGAAACTTCAACACTTGCGCCAAATCAAGAAACAGCGCCTTGATTATTTCAAAGTGACTTAATCATTTTCTGAGCAGCATCCTGGAAACTTCGACACTTGCGTCTAACATCAGCAATAATATATCAACAAAATTATTCATAGAGTATATTTTTTATAAGAAAAAAAATGATCACGGGAAAATTAAGAATATTGTCATTGCGTTCACACAGACCAGAGCACTTAAATCAGCTGGTTCACCTGATATAATTAATGTCTGAAATGAAACCAATGGTTCACAAATTTCATATATAGGTACTGTACTTGAACTTTCTTTATTTCTATCTTGTTCCTTTTTCTCTGCTGAGAACTAGTTCAGGTGAAAGATAGCAAGAACTGAAATCTCTCTGATGATACTCACAGGTGCCTGTGTAACTGATCTTCTACTTTTCCCTTTTATTTTTCTATATATATTAACTTTGCCAAGACATTGTACACATTTTAATTAATTTTCATGTATATTTTCAATTGTTAGCGGCCTGATATTGATGAAGAGGAGGATGACGATGGAGGTTTTTCCTCCAGGAATAAGAAAACTGTGGAAGGATTGGGAGTTAAGGTCATTGGTTTTCCTCAGCCTCGCATCACAAATGCTTCTGATTTTTCTGGGCAACCGCAGGAAGTACATTCCCAAAACTTGGATTAAAGTTGTGGTCTGGTCTGCCTACTTGCTGGCGGATGCTGTAGCAACTATGGCCCTTGTCGTACTCTTAAATAACACTGGAGAAATCTACGACAATGGTGGTGTTCCTGATTCCAATGGTGAGATTGCTGCGTTTTGGGCACCGTTTTTTCTGTTGCATTTGGGTGGCCCTGATACTATTACAGCATACTTTTTAGATGACAACGAGTTGTACCTAAGGCACGCATTTCAGTTACTTTTCCAAACACTAACCACAGTATTGATCTTTCTAATTGCATGGAATGGCTCGCGGACTTCAGTTCTTGCAATACCAATGATTATCGTTGGGTTTATCAAGTACGGAGAGAGGACATGGACTCTCTGGTCAGTAAGCAGTAATCAACTCAGAGAATTAGTGCTCTCTTCGGCTGCTGTTGATTCCAATTACCGCAAATTCTTGGATGAATACCCGTTGTATCTTGCCGAGGGATACAAAGTGGAAAGAGACTTCATGATAGATGCTCCCGCTTTTAAAATAAACATGCCCGAGTCTGGAAAAGAATTCAATTCCGATCAAAAGATCATATTAGCCTATGCTTTATTTCATATATTCAAGTGTCTCTTTGCAGATTTGAGCACCAGCGACATCGAGCGAGAAAGCATTGAGCCTTTATTAAAGGATATGTCTCATAAAGATGTTTTCAGTGTGATCGCCATCGAACTAGGATTCATGTATGATCTGCTATACACCAAGGCCATCGTAATTCATACTCGTTGGGGTCTAATTCGCCGGTTTATCACTACTTGTCTCACCAGCCTTGTGTTGGTGATTTTCTGTTTTCTTGACAAGCAGAAATATTCCAGGTTTGATGTCTGGTTAGCCTTCTTGTTGCTGGGTATAGCTATCGTTCTGGAGATATATGCTGCTCTTGTTCTGTTCTTCTCTGATCAATCTAGACATTGGTTCATTGGGCGGAAGAAGAGTAATACCATCCTACAACCCATGTATCTTTTGGAACCAATGCTTTCACTACCACGATGGTCAAATTCCATTGGGCAGTACAGTTTTACAAGTCTTTGCATCAAAGAAAAATCTGACTGTAAAATCCCGGGGCTCTGTCAGATGGTCAGACTACTGAAAAAACAACGGTTTGTGGATAAACTACTACTGAAAATGAACCAGTACAGGGATAAACTACTGGAAAATCATCGATATAAAACGTCCTATACACAGGTGACCGAAGAATTGCAAGAGCTGATTTTCAACCATGTCAAGTTGGAATATGAACAATTCAAGGAGAATAGAGGAAGCGACACGAATCTTACAAAATTGCAAGAGCTGATATTCAATCATGTGAAGAGGGAGCATGATCGAGTTAACGAACATAGAGGAAGCGAAACAAATCTCGGAGAATTGCAAGAGCTGATCTTCAACCATGTCAAGAAGGATGTTGATGAATTTAAGGAGAATAGAGCAAACCTCAGGATGACAAGGGGAAGCCGTGCACTTGAGAACCATAGTATGCTTAAATGGAGTGTTGAGATGGACTTTGACGAAAGTATCCTTATCTGGCACATTGCAACAGAACTTTGTTATTATCAGGACAAATATTCAAGAGTCTTCGAAACTGAAAATAACAGTACTGTTGCTGAAATGGGCATGGTGTTGTCAAAATATATGATGTTTCTCCTTGTTCAGAATCCTTTATTGTTGCTAGTTGGAGTGGCGGGTGTTCTCTTCTTAGGCGTCGGGATACTTTTTCGGAGGTCAGGGAATATATCAAGAAACATAGTATCTCCATTAAGCGTTTCGACCCATCAAACGAAACTGAACACAACATTAGAGATAATGGTGACAATAATGACGATAAAAGAATTCCGGCTTGGACAGATTTACTTGAACTCGGCATTGAAGTGAAAGAAGACGCAATCAAATCCATATTCTATTATGCGCACAAGCTTGCATAAGAGTTGATGAAAATATCAGATAAATGGAAGATAGTTAGAGATGTTTGGGTTGAAATGATATGTTATGCGGCAGGTCAAGGTCGAGGAAGTGAACATGCTCATCACCTAAGACGAGGGGAAGAGCTTCTTTCTCATATATGACTTCTTATGGCTCATTTTGGCATGACCGAATAGTATCAAATGTCTCATAACCATAGGAGACCTTTTCTGATTTTGAAATAGTTGTTGTAAGATATGTAGATAGGATATACTGCATTCTTGGTTTCATTTTTGGAGTAATATTTGATGTACTAACAAATTAATTTGAAAGAATTTATTTTACACCATTATAACAACTTAATAAACGCACTTGGATAAAACTCAAACCTAAGAAGCTAGCTCATGAGAAGAAAAATAAATTATATTTTGTTATAATTTTAGTGGTGTAATTGTAATGAAATAAACTAAGAGAGATTGAAATGAGAGAGCATAATAAAGAAGTCTGAAATGAGAGATTTTTATTAACTATTTTTAAGTATGAAGTTCATCACTTACGACATATTTTAAATTCTCAATTATATATTCATTTTTAAAAAATATTTAAATACTTCTTGTTTCGTCATAGAATTAACATATCAAATATTGAGAATTTCAACTTTTAATTTTATGGTAACGGAGAAAATAATAAAATTAGTTAATTACAATATACTTTTCATATATTTTAAGGGTTTTCTTAAACTTAAGGTTTAATTAAAGGACTAAATTTCTCTTGAAATTTCAAAAATAACATAATTCCTCCACATTAGTCAACCATTAATGTAGAGTTAAAATTTATAATATAATGGGTTTTTAAATATTCACTTAATTATTTTGATTATATCTTACGGAGATTATTGTTATTAAGTCCATAATCAACACCAGGGAAAAACGGTGCGTTTTTATATGGAAGAACCAGCTTTAAATGCTGTCGTTTGAGTTCATCGTCTTCCTTTAGCCTTTTGCTAAATGCTACTAAAACGAAACCCCCGGCAAGAGCTCTTTAAGCTTTCCCATAGGGTTTAAGTTGAAGTTATAGTCGGGGTTTTTTCGAAACTCTGAGACGCTGTCTTTTCGTCACGGCGTAATGGAGGTTGATATGGAGACCTCTTCTAGTTTCCTGGACCCGGAAGATCTCTCCATCAGGGAACAGTTTCGTCGTTACGGGTAAAATTTTTTTAATTTTTTTTTTTTTGAGAGTGTAGATTATTTTTTTGAGTTGAGCTGTATGAAATTTAAGTTCGTTCAGCTGTATAAGTAAACAACGTTCGCGGTTTCAGCTTTAGTGTTCTACTTCTTCTTTGCTTCGATCACCATGGACTGTTCCTTTGTCATAACACTTCTAAAGAAAGGCAAAGGATGAAAGTTGAAACCTTTAAGAGTGATAATTGGAAAAACCGGAAACGAAATCCTCAAATTGAAGCGAACGAATAGAAAAAAAAAGAAAAAGGAATGAGTTGAAATCGGGGCATGATTTATGGGAAAATGTTTATTTTTGCATTGTCTCAGTTTCTTCATTGGTTCAATCCACGTAGGAAGTCAGTCACTAAAAGCTTGCAAGATTGAGAATGACGCATTGGCAGATAGTGGAGAGACAACCTTTGCTCTGTTTGCATCTCTACTGGATTCTGCTCTTCAAGGTGCTTGAAGTAAAATTCTGCGTATAGAGTGCTATAATTGAGATCATTATTTATTTATTTTAAAACTTTGTCATAATGATATAATTTATTAAGTAATTAGTTTTTTGGGATTTGTTTGAGTGGCCTTATTAATTGATTTTGCTTGTTTCAGGGTGGTGGGAGCTAATAAAGTTAAATAGTCTGTTAAACTATTACACTAAAATATTGTGTGAGTTCTAGGAAATGCTGGACTAATTGCAGAAAATGTTTATTCAGATTGACATTTATCTTTTGAGCTTTTTTAGACTGCATATTTTTTTCGTTCTTTTCATAAACATTTTCATGTTGGTCTTCCTTTAATTTTTCTGCGAAAAACTCTCCGCAAAACCTTTTTATTTCTGGTTTATTCATTTGTTTTAGGGGAGGGGATATTTTATCAACACCAGGCTTTAGATAATTTAAATCCTAATTTCCTGAGGATATATATTTATATTACGTTTATAAGATCCTGTACTGCTGTTTCTATTTTTGATTGAATGGTAGACAGTTGTAGAGAGCATAAGGAAATTATTCAAAGAAGCACATTTGTTTTTATGCAGGAGATGCTGTGCTTAAAATTATATTCTTTTTGCTCTCAACTGCTCACTTTCACATTGTTTGTGGTTTTTCACCCTGCCCATAGCTCAGAGTAGCATTTTTCAGTATACATTTACTTGAATTTGTCTTGTGCAGAGTTAATGCCTATACAAGATCTGATTTTAAGGCTTGAAAGATCATGCCGGAATGTATCTGAATCGATTAGGTGAGTGCTATTATGCTCTTTCAAGGTTCTGTATTTCTTGTATGCATGACATTTGATGTCATGGTATGGACAAAATTACAGTAGCTTACATCTTTCCTTATTACTAAGGTAGTGTCTGTGATTCTCCCTTTTGTCAAATTGATTTGTTTCCCTGGTTACATTAATAAATACACTGGCATTGTAGCTAGTTGGAAATGATTGACCTCATTCATTGCATCTTCTTGTTCATTTTTAGATATAAATGGAATACTTACTGCTATCTACCTCATGGAGTATATTGGATAAAATCTTTAGCTTATTAGGTAATATCAGTGTTTTGGGGGGGCCATTGGACTTCATTTTGTTTGTTGGCTTTGCAGGTATGGGTCCAACATACAGTTGAGGGTTGTGGAGGACAAGTTGATGAGGCAGAAGGCTCAGCTCCTGCTTGATGCGGCCGCTTCGTGGTCTCTTCTGTGGTACCTATACAGAAAAGGTAATATATCTTTACCTCTAAAACATTTTCAGCTACAATTAATATTTAGTTTATAAATAAGTAATTTCTTCGGAAAGAGTAATATAACACATAATCTTATTCTTTTTTCTTCTGCATAATGTAAATCCAGTATTCTTCTTTGTCTTCTTTTTTCTTCCTTGATGTACATTTATCTGCTAAATGTATTCGAAGATATTCATTCCCCTGTAGTTATCAGCATGGAAATTTCTTCCTGGTTCATGTATGTATGTGTTGGGTGCTATGTAATCCCCTTGATGTTAACTTTCCTCTTCAATTTTTCACTGTCTGCAAACCTTGTCGTATGAACTTAGGGTCTTTAGTATGACAATTCTGGTTGTTCCTGCAGGGACTGAAGAACCCCCTGAAGATCATATCCTGGTGCGCATATTTTTCCTTTTGTTATTAATAGGGACCATCTATCTACTTTTGAAGGTTTACCCTGATTTAAATCTATTTAATTATAACAGTTACCTTCAACATCACATATAGATGCTTGCCAGTTTGTTGTGAATGACCATACAGCACAATTATGCCTTCGGATTGTTCAATGGCTTGAAGGATTAGCTTCTAAAGCTCTTGACTTGGAAAGCAAGGTGATTAGGCTGTGAAATTCTGCATGTTGGAATACGGCATACCTTTTTTAGTGGAATTTTATATTATATTTGGACTATTGTCTTATGGGTTTGAGATGTCTTTTTACTGGATGAATATTTTAGACATTGGTTTGTGATACCAAAGATCTTAAAATTTGGTCCTCTATTCTGCTTCGCATGCAATTATTTTACTCTGTATCACTGGGTTACTCATCTTCTAGGGCAAGAGACTTTGCACTGAATATTTTTTATCATGTATGAAGAGTGCTAGTCAACTGCATTTTTTTTTTTGACAAATTAATTATTATTTCCAGGTTTAAGGATCTCATGTGGGTACCTATCTTCCCAATTCTGGAATTTGGCATCATACACAACGTTTTCTCAAGAAAGGAGCTTCCAGTTCTTACACTGTTCACCACTTAGATTTTGATGCTCCAACACGTGAACATGCTCACCAGTTACCTGATGACAAGGTACTCTCATAACTGTCTTACAGAATCTCTTAAAATTGCTTTCATTTTGACATTGTGCATCATTATATCCAACTGCAATGCCTGTTGGGTTTATTTTCATATTAGGCTGCTTATACCATGTATGGAAGTTCATATTTCAACGTAAACAAGGACATTATTTTGGAAATCTAACATATTTAGAGTTGCATATTAGTTAAGGGGTACTGTGATACTGAACTCTTGATAGAGTGGAATGTTTAGAGAACAGATCAATGCATGAAAGGATGTTATTAAATACATTATAGTTTGAGTATGGTAACAGTCTCCTTGTATGTGAAGAATGAAGCATGTTTTTGCTATTTCACAGGAAGTGGTGTCTTAAACATAAGACACTAGCTCGACCCACCTTGTTGCATTATAGAAACCAATGTCTTTTCATATTTCTGCTGCAAGTACATTGGCAATCAGTTTCTTAAAATGTTTCCTTGCAACCAAAAGGATGTGCACCATTTTCATGCTTTTTTCTAGATCTCAAATTTACTTATAGTTGAACTTGTTGATTTGCAATATACGGTGTGTGTGAGATTTTGTCGTTCCAGTTTGTGACAGGAGTATTTCTTAAACATCTAATTCTGGTCTAAGGTAGCATTAACAGTTTTATGTCTACAGAAGCTAGATGAATCCCTTCTTGAAGATGTCTGGACTCTATTAAGGGCTGGAAGACTGGAAGAGGCATGTGACCTTTGTGGATCTGCTGGACAGGTATCAATTTTTTGAGAAGTTTTGATTGCAGAATTCCTGTTTTATTTCCCTTTTCTGGCATCATAGATACTCCAATTTTGGCAGCCATGGAGAGCTGCCACGTTATGCCCGTTTGGAGGAACGTACATATTTCCATCTGTTGAAGCCCTGGTGAAGAATGGAAAAAAATAGAACTCTTCAAGCCATTGAACTGGAAGGTGGTATTGGTCACCAGTGGCGTCTTTGGAAATCGGCTTCCTATTGTACATCAGAGGTAAGCTTGAAACAGCCATCAAAGAGCTTTCTTGTATTATTACATTGAGTGCTGTAAACATTTAATGCTTATTCCCGTTGCTTGCTATCCTCTTTATCTGATCATGCTGTTCTTTGTCTCTCTAGAGTAGGCAAGATTTCTGAATTATTTTATGAGGCCTTTTGAGTTAAATTTTACACACTTTGCTGTGGAAACCCTTGAGAATGTATGGACTGCTTTGTTTTCATACTAGGAGTTTTACCTCCATAAAGATTCTGTGAGTCTTCAGTTTCTTGAACTAACAGAAATCTTCCTCCCTTTGTTTTGAAGAAAATTTCTGAACAGGATGGTGGTAAATATGAAACAGCTGTATATGCTGCCCAGTGTAGCAACTTAAAGCACATGCTTCCAATCTGTACGGACTGGGAGTTATAAACGAACTTTTAAAGATTGCCTCTCTGCTGTGTTTAATTTTTTTTCTTAAATTTCATTCAAGATTCAGTTGAAGAGATAGCCAGCATAGCTGACTCCTTAGCATTCTTACCTTGGCAAACTTCATCTAGTTTCATATAATATTTTATCACTTACTGTGATGAATCTATTCTGAAATCTAATGCCTCTATTTCTTCAGTCTGCATGCTGGGTGATGGCAAAGTCATGGCTTGATGTTCAAGTGGACCTAGAACTAGCTCATTCACAACCGGGTAGAATGGAACAGTTCAAAAGTTATGGAGATGATATGGAAGGAAATTCGGGACAAATGAGCAGCACCTCTCAGCCCGTGGTTGGACCAGAAAGTTGGCCACTGCAAATTCTGAACCAGCAACCACGAGATCTTTCTTCTCTTCTTCAGAACTCCATTCAGGGTTCGTTGACAATGTGTTTTCTATTTGAATGTTGTTATCCCCTTTTTGTGCTGCGCATATAGGGCATCTTCATCTTTTCTGCTAAATTTAGAGAAATGGTACATGAAGCTGTTGCTCGAGGGTGCAAGGAGCAGCAACGACAAATTGAGGTTTGTCTCAAGAAGGACTTGTGTTTTTTATTTTCATTGCCAAGTTACTTTGCCATACTGAATTTTTGGCTTCCTTGATCCATCTGGATTTTATGAAGATTGGTTATGGATTGATGGAAGATGTAAAGAGATTGAATTGGACATACTGATCATGCTTCTCCCTGAAGTAATTTAGAAAAAAAATACCATTTGAGAGACAATGGCAAAGTGGAAGGTTTGCCTTCTAGCATTTGGTTTAATCAGATTGTGATTGTTTTCTTTGCAGCTCAAGGGCACTATACTACTTTTATTACACATGTAATGGCTGAACACACTGGTGTAATTGTAAAAAAGACTCGTATATTGTTAAAGACTTCGTCTTTTAGTTGCCTTCCATATATAAAAAGAGATCTCAACTCAATTTAACTCAAGGATCTTTGATCTCACCTGTATGGATATGTCGTTAAATCCTAATTTCCCCTTCTGTCGGCTGTTATATCTGTGGTGGAAATTAGAAAGCTTTTATCCCTCTTTTTTATTTTTCATATTTTTTGCTTTCCTTTTAATTTTATCCTAAATATTAGATTATGGTGTCTAATTGTCTATATGTTGTTTATCTATTGAATAAGAATGTAGCTTTTCACACTTCATTGAAACTTATGGTTTGTTGCCTCTAATTGCACATTGCTCGACTGATGAAGCTTATGTTTGGGAACATACCACATCTTCTGGAACTTCTATGGTCATGGATTGCACCTTCAGAAGATGATCAAAATTTCTTCAGGTAATCTGCTGTTAAATGTCTTTGAGGCTAGATGTCCATGGGCACCCCATCCTTTGTCCTTCATAGTAATTGGCGACTTCTTCCTCTTTCCTTTGGTAGCATAGTTTAAGACTAAGAAATTTGGAATTGGATTTAAAAAGACAAAAAGACTTGGGCAATTTGGCAAATGAAAACTACTCATTAAAGGCAGTTACTGCCTTAGAGATCTTAGGCCATTGCCAGAATTAGATGGATCAAATAGTCATGAAGTGCATTTAAATTCTATTTTTCATATTCACTGGATTCTTTATTCTTTATTTTATATTTTTGGCTTGTTGAATCATTTTGCTGAACAATCACTTTGGTTCCTCTCAGGCCTCATGGTGATCCTCAGATGATCCGATTTGGCGCACATCTAGTGCTTGCACTTAGATATTTACTTACTGATGAAATGAAGAATCCTATTAGGGAGGAGCATATGATTGTTGGTGATCACATTATACACATGTAAGTAATTACAAGCCCAGCTGTTTTAGATGTCTGTGCCTTTTTGCCAAACTTTGCATAGAGTTTAGAATTTTGTTTTTAATTCCTGGAAAGATACAGATTACTGAGCTTGTCTAGAATATGTCAGGCTGTGTACAGTTCCATCATTTGTGTTTGTAACAACCGTGATATTTCTAGATAGTTGACAGTAGTATCAGTTATCCTATGTGAATTTTATTTTCTTAATTTTGTTTGAAAATCAGGATGATGCTCTTTTGTATTTTGAGGTCCAGGTTTCTATATTTATAATTTTCTGAGTTGGAATGTCTGATAACAGGTATGCGATGTTTTTGTTTTCAAAGCAACACGAGGAATTGGTTGGAATTTATGCTTCCCAGCTTGCATGCCACTGTTGTATTGACTTCTTTGTGCACATGATGGAACTAAGGCTAAATCGCAGGTGCCTATAACTCCCTATGGAGGTTATGCTTCTGTTGCATCCTCGTCCTTTATTATGTTTTGCTATCATTATGAGTTTTCTTTAGACCATATATCACATTATCTTAGGCTTTTTCCCCTGCAATTTTTCATTATTTTGATTTGCACTGTTATTTTCTTTTTCATTATGATAGTGTGCATGTGAAATATAAAATCTTTTTCTCTGTTATGGAGTATTTGCCATTTTCTCCAGGAGATGATTCAAAAGGCAGTTTTGAAGAAATTATTGAGAAGTAGTTATATGTTTTCTGAAGCATATGTTTTCTTTCTCGAGGTAGTGGCAAAGTCAATGAGGATTTTGATGAAGAGTTGATGTATTTATGATATAATCTAACAGCGTTTTGTCAAGATCTCGGGAAATCAAACTTGGGAAATATGACAAAGTAACTGATGTTGCAGAGCAGCACGGGCTGCAGTCTTCAAAAGGCTATGGTAATCCAATGGTTATGCTTTACACCTCCATCCACCATTGCTGATGTTGCTGATATCAGTGCTAAACTTCTTATGCGAGCATTGATACACAGGTAATTCTGGTCCTATGTTTGTAGTATTAATGTTCAATAATCTCGAAACTTTGAGTGGTTGCAATCGTTTCATTAAAATGGCCAGTATTAGGTTGTGGCAGTGCTTACTGGTTTGAAAAAGATTGTTATTCTTATTGCATTCAAATCTTCAACACTCATAGTGATGAATCATTTAAAGTTGTTCGGTTTTGTTTCTCCCCTGGTTCAGAAGGTTCTCTCTAGTGCATTTTGGTTATGCATGCTTGAAAAGCTCAAATTAGAATAAACCCTTAGTGCATGTTTAATCACTTTCAGATATTAATCAATGCTTTTTTCTACAGCAACATATTATTCAGGGAGTTTGCTTTAATTTCTGTGTTGAGAGTGCTAGCAATGCCTATAGGTGCATATGCATTACTTAGTTTCCTTGCTGAACCTTTGAAGCAGCTTTCAGAAACTCCTGATACACTTAAGGATTATGTTTCCGAGAATCTAAAAGAGTTCCAGGACTGGGTATGCTTCATTTTGTGACCTGATTATTTACCTATGAATAAAAATATGTATTTTTAATGTATGTAGAGGGAGTACTATTCCTGTGATGCAACGTATCGGAACTAGCTTAAAATTGAATTAGAGAATGCTGATGTCCCTGAACTCTCATTTGAGGAAAAACAAAGAGCCGTTGCAGCAGCCCAAGAGACAATGAATTTATCCTTAGTATTGCTTCAACGTGAGTAACATTGACGATCTCTTTTCATGTACACTTATAGAAAGATATTAAATTGACAAGATATTCTTTTGATTGAGGTGGATTTATGCTCCTCATGCCCTATTTTGTTCTATGAACTTTATGGATATATTATTAGTGCTTTGACATTTGATGATTTAAATTCTTAATACAGGAAAAGAAAATCCATGGTTGGTTTCCCTAGAAGACCATATATATGAATCAACTGAACCATTATTCCTTGAATTGCATGCTACAGCAATTCTCTGCCTGCCTACTGGCGAATGTATGTGTCCTGATGCCACCATATGTGCTGCAGTAATGAGTGCTCTTTATTCCACAGTGAGCGAGGAAGTTGTGCAAAATCGCTAATTAATGGTATGTTTAGTACTGTTGTGTAAAATAAAAATTGGAAAAAG
The DNA here is from genome assembly GCA_026225825.1 of Pistacia integerrima. NCBI lineage: Eukaryota > Viridiplantae > Streptophyta > Magnoliopsida > Sapindales > Anacardiaceae > Pistacia > Pistacia integerrima. The sequence continues at coordinate 3,899,992 of CM047750.1, forward strand.
AAATACTCATATGCCTAGCATAATGATTAGGATATTTGGGTACAATTGTACAGATATGTTTCTTTGAGTTCAGCTGTTCAAGCGTTAATTGATTTTATTAATTCAATGGCTTATTGGCTATTTCGTAGATTGGATGATTTAGGTCTCTAGTTAACTATTTGTTTTTAATGAATATTTCTATATGAAGGATGGCTTTGGATTTCTGTCATGCAATGTTCAAGTTCTGGATGTAAACTGTGTTTATTATTATTAATTATTAGTTACAGATTAAAGTTCCCAGGGAAAAAGAAAAGGGATTTGCTTACTTAATGATGGATCAGCACAACCTTAATGTGATGATCTTATTTATTGCAGCTATATCTTCTTTAAGTAGGTATTCTAGAGAAAATCAATTTAATGAGAAGATTAAGAGAGAAAAGAAGATGTAGAATTTTTAAAATATGTTAAGAATAGGATCTTTTAGTTATCTAATCTTTTATTTCTTCTACCCAGCAGCCTTCTTGTGTGGCTTTGTTGCTAGGATAACACATGAGTATTATTATTGGAGAACTATAATCACGGGGCACAAATTCATATTTTTAATAGTCACACATGAACCTTAAAGAGGGCAAGAATGGAGAAAAAACCATCTTGTTTTCGCAAGAATTGCAGGAGTGGAGTTTGACAAATACTCTGTAGCATAATGAATGTTTATTTTTATTTTTATTGTTTTATGTATCAATGTTTCTGGAAGTCTACTTCATGATATATTTCCCTTTGTCCGTGATTAAATTTTTATGTTCAGGTGAATGTTTCTGTTTCATCGAGCAACAATTACTGCATCGAGGTTGTGCTTCGCTGTTTGGCAGTAGAGGGTGATGGACTTGCGTCTCATGACCTAAATGATGGTGGCAGTCTTGGTACTGTGATGGCAGATGGCTTTAAAGGTAAAGAATACTACTGAGGCTACATTTCTGGCAAGCATGCATTTGGTTGCAACTGTGCTTGTTTTATGATGGTATTATTTAAGTGCTTATTGAACTTGTAATCATTTAATGCAGGGGAGCTTGTTCGGTTCCAACCAGGAGTTACAATGGAGATATGTCGATTGGATGCTTGGTATTCAAGTGAAGATGGTTCTTTGGAAGGTCCAGCGACATATATTATACGGGGACTTTGTCGTAGGTGCTGTCTTCCAGAAATCATTCTTCGTTGTATGCAGGTACAGCTTTTTCACTCAAAGAAGTCCCTTATTCATGTGTGATTTGACTATTTTAATATATAGAAACATTTTCATAGATATTCTCTGTTTTTTTCTATATCAACAACTTTCAGCATTTTGATTATTCACTCTCTTGTAGGTTTCTGTTTCACTTGTGGAGCCGGGTAATGAACCTGAAAGCCATGAGGAGTTGATTGAAATTTGGAGTAATTTATGACTTCTATGACTTACACATTTGTAGACCTCTTGCCCCATTGGAAAATCAAGTATTGAAATCGCATTAAGTTTCGAGAGTCAAAATGTTTGAGTCAGTGTTCACGAAATAGATGTTGATGAGCTGTGACCATTGGTTTTCCACAACTTGAACCTTTTTTCCATAATTTGGTCATACCTTAAAATTTTTGTTTAGACTTCTTGCCCCATTGGAAAATCAAGTATGGAAATCACCTTTTTTCCATGATTTGGCCCTACCTTAAAATTTTTGTGTAGACTTCTTGCCCCATTGGAAAATCAAGTATGTAAATCACATTAAGTTTCAAGAGTTAAGATGTTTGAGTCAATGTTCATGAAATAGAAGTTTATGAGCCGTGACAATTGGTTTTCCACAACTTGAACCTTTTTTCCATGACTTGGCCCTACATTTAAATTTTTTTGTAGACTTCTTGTCCCATTGGAAAATCAAGTATGGAAATCGCATTAAGTTTCAAGAGTCAAGATGTTTGAGTCAATGTTCATGAAATAGATGTTGACCTTGACCCATAAAAAATATTGCAAAGCACATGAGTAACATTGTCTATCTCTATTCATGTACACTTAACAAGCACATGCTCAGACATGGAGAGATATTAAATTGACAAGATATTCTTTTGATTGAGGTGGATTTATGCTCCTCATGCCCTATTTTGTTCTATGAACTTTATGGATATATTATTAGTGTTTTGTACAGATATGTTTCTTTGAGTTCAGCTGTTCAGGTGTTAATTGATTTTATTAATTTAATGGCTTATTGGCTATTTCGTAGATTGGATGATTTAGGTCTCTAGTTAAGTATTTGTTTTTAATGAATATTTCTATATGAAGGATGGCTTTGGATTTCTGTCATGCAATGTTCAAGTTCTGGATGTAAACTGTGTTTATTATTATTAATTATTAGTTACAGATTAAAGTTCCTAGGGAACAAGAAAAGGGATTTGCTTACTTAATGATGGATCAGCACAACCTTAATGTGATGATCTTCTTTAAGTAGGTATTCTAGAGAAAATAATAGGAAAATCAATTTAATGAGAAGATTAAGAGGGCAAGAATGAATGTTTATTTTTATTTTTATTGTTTATGTATCAATTTTTCTGGAAGTCTACTTCATGATATATTTCCCTTTGTGCGTGATTAAATTTTTATGTTCAGGTGATTGTTTCTATTTCATCGAGCAACAATTACTGCATCGAGCAACAATATCTTGGCCCTACATTGCTGGATTTGCTTTCATGAAATTGATGTCTTTGAGTCGTGATAATTGGTTTTTCCAATCTTTCTTCCATAACTTGGCCCTACATTAAATAAATTTTGGGTAGATTTTTTGCCCCTTTGGAAAATCAAGTATGGAAATTGTATCAAGTTCAAAGAGTTATGATATTTGACCAAGTCTTCAAGAAATAGATGTTATGACCAGTGACAATTGGTTTTTCCACACTTGAACATTTTTTTCCACAACTTGGTCCTACAAGAATAAAAAACCATTTAGAAATTGAAAATGTTAAGAGCCAATACCCACAAGAACAAAAAGCTATAAAATTAAGTAAGAGAGGATAAGATAATTTGAGCTTACTTCATACACAATGGAAACAAGGATATAAATTTATAATAAACCTTTGGAAAAAAGGAGCGAAAGATCTCACGAACACTAACGTGTCCAATGTAATAGGATTAAAAACCTCAATTGAATTGTTCATCAATTATAATTGAAGAAAACAATTGGGTGGAAAATGATTTCCAGCAATAATGTATAGAGAGATTCTAAGAAACTTGTTACTTTGGTTGACCGTGACTCATAAAAAATATTACCAATTATTGTTTTTGTAATTTATCTTTAAAAGTGATTAATAATTAACTTCATTTCAAAAGTGGTTATGCGCCTATACCTTTTCACATATACCGCGTAATGGAAGAGTCTCAAATCGCGTAATCTGATTTTTCCAAGCTAGTTGCAGTCAATGGGAATTTTCCTTCCACAACAGTGGGGGCACCTCTTCCATGTCCTACAGCAAATGAAGTTGCTAGTTATGATAGAGGAAGCAGTCTCGAACCGTGTAATGGAAGCAATCTCAAACCACGTAATTTGATTTTTCCAAGCTAGTTGTAATCAATGGGAATTTTCCTTCCACAACAGTGGGGACCAGCATTAATTTTGCCCTTACTAACCTCTTTTATGTCCTACAGCAAATGAAGTTGTTAGTTATGGTAGAAGAAGCACTCTCAAACCGTGTAATGGAAGCACTCTCAAACCGCCTAATTTGATTTTTCCAAGCTAGTTGCAATCAATGGGAATTTTCTTTCCACAATAGTGGGGACCAGCATTAATTTTGCCCTTATTGACCTCTTCTATGTCCTACAGCAAATGAAGTTGTTCACTGTAAAGGCAATACTTCTATGTTTTTAGTCTATACAATATTGAGATCCAATAATATTATAAATAGCACAAAACTAATCTCTTAGTAGTCACAGAAGCAGTGCAATTAGTGTGTTATTAAGAGATGGGGTTAAAATGTGTGAGGATGTGGCTGATGTTAATTTTGATGTTTATTTCTTTACAAGGATGGAGGATTGAGGGGTGTTTGAAGCAAGAGAGATATGCTCTCTTTCAACTTAAACATTTCTTCAATGATCCTATCAGTCTTCAAAATTGGTTTGAGGGAAATAGAAATTCAAACTGTTGTGACTGGGAAAGTGTTATTTGCAATAACACAACAAGAAGAGTGATCTCTCTTGATCTTCGCTATGTAAGAAATCAAGAATTAGGAGAGTGGTATCTAAACGTTTCTTTGTTTTCTCCCTTCCTAGAACTGGAGACACTTGACTTAAGTGGCAATCTCATAGTCAGTTGCGTTGAGAATGAAGGTTATTCCATCCTCACTTTTAAATAATGAAATTTTACTTCCATGTCTTTATTAACAAGAATTGCTTTGTAGGTTTTGAAAGATTATCACACTTGACTAATCTCGTGGATCTCGACCTTAGCTACAATATGTTCAATGACAGCCATGTTTTATCAGCTTTGAGCCAACATTCATCTCTCAAGAATTTAAGTCTAGATTATAATAAGTTTAGAGAACTGAACCATTTTAATGGTAATGTTCTTTTATATGACATAACTTTTATTATCACTTTTATATTTAGATTGATACACAAAATTATGTACAATTATTATTATTATTACTATTATTATATGTGTTGATTTCAGTTTCAAGGTTGAGTAACTTGGAGTTTCTGAGCTTAAGCGGTAACATGTTCAACAATAGCATATTATCATATGTGTCTACTCTCTCATCATTAAAGGTACTATATGTGTATAACATTGGATTGAAAGGCACTGTTGATCTTGAAGGTAAGCTTGTTCTCATCTTTAATTTCTCTAATGTATAACAATTTATTTTGTCTCAAGGATCTCTCTCTCTTTGCTTTGTCAAACTAGAGTTGGAGATATTGCAATCAAGTAAATTAAAAGCTCTGAATAAGATTCTTTCAGAAACTTCAGTTTACTCAATCCAAACATCTTCTTAATTTTCTCATGGTTTTAGTTGACCGTATAATTAAACTCTTTGACCAACACAAAAAAGGTAGAGTAGTTGAGCAGAATGAGATTTTCAAAAAAGGATAAAACTTATATTCATTTAGGAAGACAGTATTGAAGCCTATGGATATGTAGAAGTAATTAATGTTGACTTAAGGAAAGTTGTTAATTAAGTTTTGATGATAAAAATGTTTTGATAGCATCTTATCATTTCTCTAGTTGGTCTTTCATCATTAAAGGACTTTGTCATTGTCTTCAATGAAATTAAAAGTCTTCTTAAATGCTTTTTGATTAGTTTTAATCACTTTGTTTTAACTCTTGTCAGAATTGGACTCCTTGAGCAACTTAGAGAGGTTGGAAATAGGAGGAAATGAGATTAAAAAAGTTGTATTCTCCAAAGGTATATGATTAATAATATTTAAACTTACATTTCTCATCCTTTACCAACATAGACGCACAATAGCACACATGTACTATATTTCTCTAAAGAGCACATTTCAGATTTTAGAGTGGTATTTTTATTCAAATTATTAAATCAAATAAATTTAAAGAACTCTGTTTTTCAATACGAGAAAGCATTGAAAATATTTGTGTTTGAATATTTTCACAAACTCACAGGTGAAACAAGTTTGAGGAAGTTGACTTGGCTTGGACTAAGCAATGTGAGTATTAGTGATGGAAATAGTCTCTTACAGACATTGGGCTTATTCTCATCCCTAAAGTCTCTTGAATTCTATGATACCAACTTTAGTGGAGCAGTTATTACTAATGGTAAGTTACAATAATATTGAAAGTAAGTACATTAATTTGTTTTGCCTTTAAATTATTGTCATAATTACACAATAACTTTCCTAAAATTTATTCTGCCTTTTCAACAGAGTAGTAGACTTCAGCTTCTATTATTCTACTTTCCATATAAACTTTATTCGAAGCATTGGAGCATTTACGTCACCTGAAAGTTTGCATAATTTGTAAATAATGATCAAGAAAACTGAAAAGTGGAATTAAAGTAGTCTAATGCATTCATTGATAAAAGACATTTTTTAGGATTTATTCCATATTATTTACAATTTCCACAAAATAAAATGAAAAAAAAATTGAATTTTGTTTTTTATTAAAGGATTTGACGAGAATTGATTAGTTGTATGAATTGAAAATTGATTTATAGATTTATAGATCATTCATTTTTCGAAACACTAAGGATGTATTAATTAAAGTTATTTTTTAGTCTAACCTTTTTCTCTTTAAACGTACATTTTATTGTTTTCACACTTATTGAACTTAAAACAACTTTATTTCTCTTCTTTCTTTATTAATGTAATTTTATCTTCTTTTATTTTTGTATTTAAGATTTTATTTAACCTTGCTGAATTTTTTTTCTAGTTTAGCCCCTATACCATATTAAATATTCTTTTCAATTTAGAATATTAAATAATTGGTGTAGATTATTGAACAATATTTTATCTACTTTTGTTCTTTTGTAGAGTTGCCTTCGTTCAAGAATCTGACAAAGTTAATCATTGAAGACACTGTTTTTCACAACAACTTTCTTCAAATGATTGGGGGTATGACGTCTCTTCAGTCTATTGAAATTGAAAGTAGTAACCTCGGTATCAACGACACTCTATTTGACCAAGGTTAGTAACTTCTCCTTACAAGTAAAATTTATAATTTATAATTAAAAAATAACAATGTCATGTACAGAAATAAACATTATTACTACACTAAAGTACCAAATCTTTTAATAAAAAAAGTAACAAGCCTCCCGTAAGAAGTATATATATATTATTCAATGCATGTAAAATATGAGGAAAAATATCTTATATATTGCAAATAGAAAATATAAGAAAGAGATATGAGAAAGAACTGTTTTACTTTCTAAGGAGGCCCTTATCTGATTTGCCAAGGTGCTTGTAGCCCCCATCAATTTTCCTAAATCATGGGCTTTTCAAGCCACTACTAGCCATGATGCATTAAATAAAAGATATGCTTTTTAGCCTTTTTTTTTTTTTTTTTTTTCAGGTTAACCCCTATATCCTATTTTAAATAAGGATATAAAAGTAGTAAAATATTTTATTGAAATTGGTTCTCAAAATTCATGGGTAAATTTTAGTTGAAATATCCTTTTTGGGAATTAAAGTGGTCCCATAGAAAGTCTAAAAAGGCTGTTTGTTTTTTAGACTAAATAAAAAGTACGGACTCCTCTTTAAGAAATTGCAGAGCAAATTGCAACCAAAATTACCTTTTTGTTAAAAGTAACAAAATCAAACTAATTAAGAAATATTAGGATTTATGATCAACTTAAAAGACCGTAAAGTCTCAGATGTCTCAAAGATCTCTTACAATTTTTAAATACTCACATGAAATTGTCAAAAGCCCTTTTAAAACCTTGAAATATACATATATATTTGTATTTAAGATTTTATCTAACCCTGCTGAATTTTTTTTTTATAGTTTAGTCCCTATACCAAATTGAATATTCTTTTCTAATTTAAAATATTAAAATAATTAGTGTAGATTATTGAACAATATTTTATTACTTTTGTACTTTTACAGAGTTGCCTTCGTTCAAGAATCTGACAAATTTAATTATTGACGACATTGCTTTTAACAACAACTTTCTTCAAATGATTGAGGGTATGACTTCTCTTCAATTTATTGAAATTTCAAGCAGTAACCTCAACATCAGCGACACTCTATTTGACAAAGGTTAGTAACTTTTCTCTCTCCTTACAAGTAAAATTTATAATTTATGTATATAATTCTATTAAAAAGAAAAAATAAAAGAAATAGCGCACATAGCTAGTATATTTATTAAATTTGTGCACTACAATAATTATTAAGCATATTGATTAAGTAACATTTGCATGACTATTATTACCCTTGTGCTTCATATAGTAACTATTAAGGAACATTTTTTATTTCAGGAATTTGTAAGATGCTTCATCTTCAGCACTTAGAGATCAGAGGCACGGGTTTAACAGGGACCTTGCCTTGTTGTCTTGCAAACTTGACTTCCCTTCTATATCTAGATATCTCATCAAATAATTTTACGGGAAATATCTCCTTATCTCCCCTTAAGGTGCTGACATCCATCCAAGAATTAAGCCTTTTAGACAATCATTTTCAAATCCCTGTTTCCCTTGAACCATTTTTTAACCACTCAAAGCTTAAGAAGTTCTATGGTGATGGTAATGAAATATATGCAGGAAGTGAGTCACAATATCTGGCCCCAAAATTTCAATTAAAAGTGATCACATTATCCAATTGTGGATATAGTGGTTCATTTCCCAAATTTCTCTACAGTCAGCATGACTTACAAGGGGTTTATCTCTATGACATTAATTTGAAGGGAAAGTTTCTAGTTTGGTTGTTAAACAACAATACCAAGCTAGAAACACTTTATCTAGTTAATAATTCTCTTTCAGGGCCTTTGCAATTACCAATTCATCCTCACATGTCTTTGCAAGAATTAGATATATCCATCAATTCCTTCCATGGGCATATTCCAACGGAATTTGGAGCTTATCTACCAATGCTACAAACTTTAAACATTTCTAGAAATGCTTTAAATGGTAGCATTGCCTCTTCGTTTGGTGACATGAAGTCGTTGAAGTACTTGGATTTGTCTAACAATTTGTTGACTGGAGGAATACCAGAGCATTTGGCCATGGGTTGCATCTCATTACAAGTCCTTGCATTGTCAACCAATAGTTTACAAGGTCAGATATTCCCTGCAAATTTTAACCTGAAAAACTTGTTATTTTTACAATTGGATGGCAATCATTTCACTGGAAAGATCCCAGATAGTTTGTCTAATTGCTCCTTGGAAGGGTTGTATATAAGTGATAACCATCTTGTTGGCACATTACCAAGGTGGTTAGGAAATCAGTCATCTTTGATAGATATTATAATGTCAAAGAATCATCTTGAAGGTCCAATCCCATTGGAGTTTTGTCAACTAGAAAGTCTTGAAGTATTAGACCTTTCAGAGAACAAAATTACTGGGAGTTTACCGTTTTGCTTTCCGCCTTCCTCAATTAAACAAGTTCATTTGTCAAAAAATAAGTTACAGGGACAACTAAATGATGGATTATCCAATAGTTCTTCTCTACAGATGCTAGATATTGGATATAATCACTTTGAAAGCAACATTCCTGATTGGATTGGTACGCTTTCTAATTTAACTTACCTGATCTTGAGTAATAACAATTTTCAAGGTGAAGTGCCAAATCATTTGTGTAAGTTAAGTCAATTACGTTTGATAGATCTTTCTCACAACAAGCTTTCTGGGCATATCCCTCCTTGTTTAAATATCACAATAGTCATTGTTGCATCTAATTATGTACCTTTTTTTGAAAGGCAAGGAAATATGCCTCTTGAAAAGGAAGAAACTGTAGAGTTTACAACAAAGACTAGATCTTACTCTTACCAAGGAAGAATTCTTAGCTACATGTCTGGAATTGATCTCTCCAACAATAAGTTAGTTGGTGTGATTCCTTATCAAATTGGAAATCTTGTAGGAATCCATGCACTTAACCTCTCTCACAACAACTTGACAGGACCAATGCCATCGACATTTTCAAATCTCAAGCAGATCGAGAGTTTAGATCTTTCATACAACAATTTGTTTGGGAAAATCCCTCCCTAGCTTGTTGAGTTAAATAATTTGGCTGTTTTTAGTGTGGCACACAATAATCTATCAGGCAAACTCCCTGATAGGATTGCACAATTTGGAACCTTTGAAGAAAGTAGCTATGAGGGAAATCCATTTCTTTGTGGACAACCATTGCCCAAAAGTTGCAATGCAATTGAATCACAACCAAAAGATTCAAGTATTACTGGAGAAGACAATGATTTCATTGATATGAATGTCTTCTATATCAGTTTTGTTGTGTCCTACATAGTTATGCTCTTAGGGATTGTTGCAGTTTTGTTGATAAACCCTTATTGGCGTCGTAGATGGTTTTATATTGTTGAGTTGTGCACAACATCCTGTTACTATTTTGTTGTAGATCATCTCCATAAGTGATTTGATCATGAAATAGTTAGTCAGATTATATGTAAATATCTTGCAAAATTGCATGTTTTGATGTTCTCTTCAGGGTGCCGAATGTTTTGTAATTTCAAATAATGCATTTATTAATGAATAATGTTAGTGCTTGAAGAAAGCCTACCGAGCAATACTTTAGATGACAACAAAATTTAGAGATTTTTTCTTATTTTTTATTAATGAATTATATATTCGTATGACTGATGGGTGATAAAATTATGAAATCTAAGATGTGATGTTGTTGTTTTTGGCGTTGAAATCATGTGTTTAAATTGAATTGACTATACATCTAATCTCGTTATGCAATATACAAAATCAATTGTTCATCCTCTTTCTAAGAAGTTTAATATACTCAAATGATTATATTAATTAATTTCCTAAATCCTCTTTGAAATATAATTTTATTGGAGAAACCCTAGATTCCACTGTATATATCCTTATCTCAATCCTCTTAATTATAATTACAGGATTTAGATGAAGGTTAATAATCAATAATTAAGAATTTAATTTGAAAAATATGGCTTACACAATTATAAACTTACACTTATTTAATTAGTCAAAAAAATTTTTGTCTACAAAAGAATAACTATTCGTTCCAAATAACACTGTTTCATCCCAAAAAAAAAAAAAAACACAATTGAGGACAAATATTTTCGTCTCTGTCTGCGTGGTGAATTGGGGACGAAAATTTTCGTCTCTAATTGGGTTGATAATATGATGATTAACCATAACCCCAATTTATGAATCAACCCTGCTAATTTTCCTTGATGATAATATCCAGGTTCAATTTCACTTCCCCATATAGACAAACAAAACAACAAAAGCAGAGTTTCCCAAATCAAACTGCACTGCTTTATTAACAAAGACTGTCGACATCCTACCACAAGATAGGTAAGCTAAACAAAACTGTAAACAAATGCAACAATGTATTTAGTACATGACTTTGTGGAAGCAAATACAAATGTAAAGGACAGCTGATAACCATTTGAGAACAGATCCTCTTCCATCATAATGCTCTCCCCACTTCTCCCACCATGACTGTTCATTCAGTCTACCATACTCGTGCCCTTTTCTCAGTCCAACCTTTAGCATCATTCTTTTCCCACCTGAGTCCAAGATAATATGCTCTATCAGTGTAGCTAGATCAACTGTGCTGTTAACGTAAATAAAATACCATAATTGTGATTATCATACAGTAAAAATCAGCTTACCATTTCTCATACCATCCAGCATATTCAGTGCCTGATTTGGCTTGTTTCTGGGCACTTCTCTCTATCCTTGCTAAATTGCTACAGTTTCAAAGACATAAAAGTAACTAAAATATCAAATTTGGGTACAGAGTAAACCGAAAATATTTTATTTCAGACTTGACAGCTGGTAAATAAGCATATGCTGTTACTTTTACTAGGAATAATAAAAGTAGAAAAAGACCTCCATTCATCTTGATGAAGCACCTTTTGCCATGTTTCCCACCATGAATCACCTTCAGCATTTCTTCCAGATTTCTCCACACCTACGGAATATGAACTCTTCTTTATGTGAGGATTTAAGTTTCAAAATGCCCCACCAGGGACAACTATTAAGAAAATGGAAAAGCTCAAAGCCCTTTCAATTTTATCCAAAACAGAAATGCTATTTCTAATATTACCTGCAGTTGTTTTCTATATATGGTTTTCAATATGAAAACATGAAGAAACATTTTCTACTAGTCATTTCTGCTTGAAATGCCATGTTACTCTAATAAGATTCTTTACTAAAACTTGTAGTACTTACAAACTGTGAAACACAGTTTATCATAACCTTGACTAGAACAATGCCATAAGAATAAATAGTTTTCATATAGAAATGAATTCAAAGTAATAATTAATGAACAGGGTTACAAAACCTAGGCTTTTACTTTTTGGTGGCTTGCAATCAATGATAACTGTAAATAATTTTTTCTACAATAATTCTTAGAATAACAAGGTAAGTAATATACCTAGCTCTTTGTATCCGGTCCAGTCACATTTCTCCCACCACTGTCAAGGATATCAATAAATCCAATTAAATGCATATATCTGGGATGATACTTAATGGAGTTATAAAAGCAATGTCATTGTCACAGAATATCATGACAGTTGACTACGCAAAAGCATATGAAACAGTGGCTAAACCAAATAAAAATTAGAATTCCATAGCATTGCAGAGGAACTATAACCAAAAATATTATCCAATTTGCTACATGCCCAAATCAACAACACTCAAGCATTCAAACTTCATATGATTAACTGGTAACATACCGTTTCTTTCCATTCAGAGGAACAATCATGAGATTGACCTCCCATTCTTGTCCATCTACATCGATATCCATTCTCGCCCAAGTCCTCCCCACTTTCTCTGTACCAAGTACTCCCATCCTCAGTAGTACCAGACTCAGCCCTTTACAAGCGACTCGAGCCAAAGCAGCTCAAAGCAAGGGGAGCCAAAACAGAGCCAAAGACAAAGCAAATTGAACCAGGAAAAAACACCAGCAGCAACTACACAAAGGATAAGCAAAGAACCCAGTAGTCAGCACAAAAAAAACCCAGCAGCACCCAACACCACTCCAAAGCAGCACCAAGAACATCAGAACATCAGCAGCTTCACAAAGCAACACAAACTAGGCAGCAGAAGAAAATCGAAAGAGACAAGAGACAAGAACCACATAAATCTATGGGCAAATCCACCAAAAATTATAAAATTATGGTTCTTGTTAATGTGTTCTAATATATTTATCTAGAATAAGCAAAAGAGAGCTGAACAAGTGAGTTTACCCGAAAAATAAAAAACGAGATTCTTATAAAAACTAATGAAACGAGTTCTTGTTAATGTGTATTTGCCATCCAATCTGTTATATGATTCAGTTCTCTTTTCTCCGCCAAACACTGGGCGAAGTAGAATATTCTCCAGTACTTCAATCTTGGGTTCAGTTTCTGCTTCAGCTTCGGCTGCCCTAACTGCAACATGGTGAGCTATATTACCGCCTGAACTAGATGTCCAGACAGATTTGAATTACCTAAATCCCTGCATAAATTATCATACGCTCATCAGTAATATGTAATTGAAATGGAAATTGCCTCAGTTGAAGCCCATTAATCAGCAATTTAAGCATCATTAAAATCATAAATTAAAAACCCACCTTACCACAAATGGACTGTCTTGATTGCAAGTGATGTGGAACCAAGTGCAGGGCTTAACAAGCGTGGGATCCCAACTTTGAACGACGTTATCTGGATCTGATAAGCTTTTCTAAAGGTGAAAAGAGCGTCTCCTTCTGATGGCAAGGAGGTAGAAGTGGTGGTGGTGGCCATGGCTGATGGCTGTTTCTAGGGTTTGTTTGTTAATTGGGTTTGAGAATGTGGATGGCGTCCTCGAGCTTGGAGAGCAAAGAAGTCAATGGTGGAGTCGAAAGAAGTGGAAAGGTCGGAGAGGTCGGGTTGGTTGGATTGAGTGCGGAGAGATATTGAGGCGGGACGATGGGTTGAGGTGAAGGAGGTGATGCTTTTGTGGCGAGATGGGATATGGACGGTGGAAATGCATTTGTTTAAAGAGAGAAAGAGGTAACGAGCCATCGAATTTGGAGGAAATTTGAGTGAGGATTGCGAAAATCTTAATTGAGAGAAGGAGATTTGAAGAAGACCGACTTGATTGAGCAGAGAAGATTTGAATAAGACCGAGGTTTGAAGGTTCATTGGAGTTATCGCCAATTAGAGAGACATTATTGTTAATATATGAAGCCCACAACGGCGTCATTTTGAGCTTTAGTAACATACTGCTGTTTTGGTTATTATCCTTTGCAATCCTGGCCCTTGATTTGTGACTGATCCAACGGATGAAAAAACTCCTGATGGTCAACGGTGTAAAAGAAGCTTAATCGCCCAAATTTGCACAGTTGCTCTTTTGTGTATTTTCGCGATTATATCCTCTCTGCTAGGGTTCTTGATTCTGTTCATCTATTGTGTAAATCTTGTTGTAAATCCGATTGAAAAATTAAGCTGTTTGAGAGTGATTCTTTGGGTGTTTGCGATTGAGGTGGTACTCTATGATTCGTTGATAATAATAGTGCAGTGAGTTGGAGCTCAACTTAGATGTAGCTTGTTCAATATCGAACAAATGAATCACGATAAAAGATTGTATGTTGGTGTTCTTATTTTGATCTGTGGTTGTTTATTAGTATTAAGGTTGATTGTGAAGGCTTGATTTCTAGAGAATCTTCTAGCTTATCCGTGAACTCTAGGTATGTTGCCTCCATTGTTGGAGTAATTGGAAAAATATAATTTCTCCATGCATCATTGAGGTTTCAAACCGCAAGCCAAATGATTGCTTCAATAGCCATGGATTCTCGATGTACGTTTTTTTTTCTCATATATGAGACTGTATGAAGTTACGACTGCTGTCTCCTCCGCTCGTATCTGCAAGCTAAGTTAAACCTGCTGGGCTCTGGACATTTTTTTATAATTTTTATTTTTGTAATGGAAAAGACTCAGGTGTTTACTTTATAGAATGCATGAGAATCGAAATGGAGATGGGAACGGGAATGAAAATATGTAAAAGAGACTAAAGTATGATTATATTACAATGAAATGGAATAAAATTTATACTTTTTGGCAAAATTATCCTTACCGTTAAATGATTATACAAATATATTTTTGTAATAATCTAAATTAATTAAACATAAATCACTCTATAATTTAATATATTTCAAAAAAAAATTAATTATTATAAATAAAACCGATGTACTATTAACTTATTTTATTCCATAAATATAAATATTGTTTTTTATTTAAATATTTTTTTTTTAAATTTTAGAACTGGTCATTAATCCTGATCAAAGTTGACGGATGGCAACGTTCCTTCATGTTTCCGATGTCACCACTGGCACCTGAAGCCTTTCTGTTCGTTGATCTTTTGATTTGGGAAACCGATCATCGAATACCGATGTTTGGACGTCATGCGCGATGATCATATCTTCCATCACTGCGATTGACATCCATACACTGGTAGTCGACGACTTGTCTCTACTAAGACCAAGATATCGATGGACAGAAAGCCTTCACGTGCCAACAATGATATCAGAAACAAGAAGGAAAGTTAGCTTAAAGAAGGAGGGAGTCCAGCTATATATATACACCATAAGAGCTTATCAAATTAGAGACGTGGAACAAATACAACTTCTAACAATAATATTTAATATACAAATAAATTAATTTGAAAAAAAAATTGTCTTACACAATTATAACTTATTGTGTAAGACAAACAACAATGAAATGGAACGGGAATGAAAATATGTAAAAGAGACTAAAATATGATTATATTACAATGAAATGGAATAAAAATTATACTTTTTGACAAAATTATCCTTACCGTTAAATTATTATAAAAATATATTTTTGTAATATTATAAATTAATTAAACATAAATCACTCTATAATTTAATATATTTCAAAAAAATTTAAAATAAAATTAATTATTATAAATAAAACTGATGTATTATTAACTTATTTTATTCCATAAATATAAATATTGTTTTTTTATTTAAATATTTTTTTTCCAAAATTTTAGAACTAGTCATTAATGCCGATCAAAGTTGATGGATGGCAATGTTCCTTCATGTTTCCGACATCATCGTCGACACGTGAAGACTTTCCATGTGTTGATATTTTGATTTGGGAAACTGACCATCGAATATTGATGTTTAGACGTCATGCGTGGTGATCATATCTTCCATTATTGCGATTGACGTCCATACATTGGTAGTGGACGACTTGTCTCTACTCAGATCGGGATATCGAAGGACAGAAAGCCTTCACGTGCCAACAGTGATATCGAAAACACGAAGGAAAGTTAGCTTAAAGAAAGAGGAAGTCCAACCACAAATTAAGTTGAAAAAAAATTTGTCTTACACAGTTATAACTTATTGAACTTCATGTTTAATTATTCAATAAATTTACCATCAAACTTCATAAACTTAATGATAATTAATTTGTGCAAAATTTATGATTAATATATAATTCTTAGTTCATACTTAAAAAAACTTAAAATAATTTATATTTTGTTATAATTTTAGTTGTGTAATTACAATAAAATAAACTAATAGGGACTGAAAAGGAAGAACAAAATATAGAGGGCTGAAATGTAATTTTTAAATAACCTTTTCTCCCAATTGTGTTGCTTGTAAAATATAGAGACCCTAAATTTATAGCCTTTTCTAAACAACCCATTTCCCTAAAAGACTTAATTATCCAATGAAAAAGACTAATTATCCAATGATAAATGAGGAGATAGATCCGTGTTTTGAAGAAGACTTGCATAGGTCACGTGTTTTCATGTGTCAATTTAGTAGAAGTCTATCACTTACAATATATTTTGAATTCTCTATTATATATTCATTTTTAAATAGTTAAATACTTCTTGTTTTGTCACTGAATTAATTTATCAAATATTAAGAATTTCAACTTTTAATTTTAGGGTAATGGACAAAATAATATTATTGATAAATTAAGCATACTTTTTATATATATTTTTAGAGTTTCCTCAATTAAAGAACGAAATTTCTCTTGAAATTTCAAAAATATCATAACTCTTTTTCAATAGTCAATCATTAATGTCTCGTTAAAATTTATAATTTAATATGTTTTTAAATATTCACTCAATTATTTTGAATATATGCGATGGAGATTGTTGTTATTAAGTCTATAATTTACAAAATTATAAAAATTCAAGTTACAAATAACCCAAATTTGGAAGAACCAGCTATAAACGATGTCGTTTAGTTCATCCTCTCCTATTAGCATATAAAACGAAACCCCCGCCAAAGAGCTTTTTAAGCTTTCCTCTAGGGTTTAAGTTGAAGTTACAGTCTCACAGGGGAATTTTCAAAACTCTGAGGTCACGGCGTAATGGAGGTTGATATGGAGACCTCTTCTAGCTTCCTGGACCCGGAATACCTCTCCATCAGGGAACAGTTTCGTCGTTACGGGTAAATTTTTTCACAATTTTTTATTTTTTGAGTCTGTAGATTGTTTTTTTTTGAGTTGAGTTGTATGAAATTTAAGTTCGTTCAGCTGTAGAAGAAAACAACGTTCGTGGTTTCAGCTTTAGTGTTCTACTTCTTCTTTGCTTCGATCACCATGGGCTGTTACTTTGTCATAACTCTTTTAAAGAAAGGCAAGGGATGAGAGTTGAAACCTTCTACAGTGATAATTGTAAAAACCGGAAATGAAATCCTCAAATTGAAGCGAACGAATAGAAAGAAAAAAGGAATGGTTTGAAATCGGGGCATGATTTATGGGGAAATGTTTATTTTTGTGCGAAAAACTCTCTGCAAATTCTGGTTTATTCATTTGTTTTAGGGGAGGGGATATTTTATCAACACCAGGCTTTAGATAATTAAAATCCTAATTTCCTGAGGATATATATTTATATTAAGTTTATAAGATCCTGTACTGGTGTTTCTATTTTTGATTGAATGGTAGACAGTTGTAGAGAGCATAAGGAAATTATTCAAAGAAGCACATTTGTTTTTATGCAGGAGATGCTGTGGTTAAAATTATATTCTTTTTGCTCTCAACTGTTCACTTTCACATTGTTTGTGGTTTTTCACCCTGCCCATAGCTCAGAGTAGCATTTTTCAGTATACATTTACTTGAATTTGTGTTGTGCAGGGTTAATGCCTACACAAGATCTGATTTTAAGGTTTGAAAGATCATGCCAGAATGTATCTGAATCAACTAGGTGAGTGCTATTATGCTCTTTCAAGGTTCTGTATTTCTTGTATGCATGACATTTGATGTCATGGTATGGACAAAATTACAGTAGCTTACATCTTTTCCTTATTACCAAGGTAGTGTCTGTGATTCTCCCTTTTTTCAAAATGATTTGTTTCCCTGGTTACATTAATAAATACATTGGCATTGTAGCAAGTTGGAAATGATTGACCTCATTCATTGCATCTTCTTGTTCATTTTTAGATATAAATGGAATACTTACTGCTATCTACTTCATGGAGTATATTGGATAAAGTCTTTAGCTTATTAGGTAATATCAGTGTTTTGGGGGGGCCATTTGACTTCATTTTGTTTGTTGGCTTTGCAGGTATTGGTCCAACATACAGTTGAGGGTTGTGGAGGACAAGTTGATGAGGCAGAAGGCTCAGCTCCTGCTTGATGAGGCCGCTTCGTGGTCTCTTCTGTGGTACCTATTTGGAAAAGGTAATATATCTTTACCTCTAAAACATTTTCAGCTACAATTGATATTTAGTTGATAAATAAGTAACGTCTTAGGAAAGAGTAATATAACACATAATCTTATTCTTCTTTCTTCTGCATAATGTAAATCCAGTATTCTTTTTGGTCTTCTTTTTTCTTCCTTGATATACATTTATTTGCTATATGTATTCGAAGATATTCATTCCCCTGTAGTTATCAGCATGGAAACTTCTTCCTGGTTCATGTATGTATGTGTTGGGTGCTATGTCATCCCCTTGATGTTAACTTTCCTCTTCAATTTTTCACTGTCTGCAAACCTTGTCGTATGAACTTAGGGTCTTAGGTATGACAGTTAGGACTATTGTCTTACGGGTTTGAGATGTCTTTTTACTGGATGAATATTTTAGACGTTGGTTTGTGATACCAAAGAACTTAAAATTTGGTCCTCTATTCTGCTTAGCATGCAAATATTTTACTCTGTATCACTGGGTTACTCCTGTTCTAGGGCAAGAGACTTTGCACTGAATATTTTTTATCATGTATGAAGAGTGTTAGTCAACTGCATTTTTTTTTGACAAATTAGTTATTATTTCCAGGTTCGAGGATCTCATATGGGTACCTATCTTCCCAATTCTGGAATTTGGCACCATACACAACCTTTTCAACACTGTTCACCACTTAGATTTTGATGCTCCAACACGCGAGCATGCTCACCAGTTACCTGATGACAAGGCACTCTCAAAACTTTCTTACATAATCTCTTAAGATTGCTTTCATTTTGACATTGTGCATCATTATATCCAACTGCAATGGCTGTTGGGTTTATTTTCATATGAGGCTGCTTATACAATGTATAGAAGTTCATATTTCAATGTAAACAAGGACATTATTTTGGAAATCTAACATTTTGAGAGTTGCATATTAGTTACGGGGTACTGTGATACTGAACTCTTGATAGAGTGGAATGTTTAGAGAACAGATCAATGCATGAAAGGGTGTTATTAAATACATTATAGTTTAAGTATGATAACAGTCTCCTTGTATGTGAAGAATGAAGCATGTTTTTGCTATTTCACAGGAAATGCTGTCTTAAACATAAGACATTAGTTCGACCCACATTGTTGCATTATCAAAACCAATGTCTTTTCATGTTTCTGCTGCAAGTACATTGGCAATCAGTTTCATAAAATGTTTCCGTGCAACCAAAAGGATATGCACCATTTTCATGCTTTTTTCTAGATCTCAAATTTACTTATAGTTGAACTTGTTGATTTGCAATATGCGGTGTGTGTGAGATTTTGTCGTTCCAGTTTGTGACAGGAGTATTTCTTAAACATCTAATTCTGGTCTAAGGTAGCATTAACAGTTTTATGTCTACAGAAGCTAGATGAATCCCTTCTTGAAGATGTCTGGACTCTATTAAGGGCTGGAAGACTGGAAGAGGCATGTGACCTTTGTTGATCTACTGGACAGGTATGAATTTTTTGAGAAGTTTTGATTGCAGAATTCCTGTTTTATTTCCCTTTTCTGGCATCATAGATACTCCAATTTTGGCAGCCATGGAGAGCTGCCACATTATGCCCCGTTTGGAGGAATGGACCTATTTCCATCTGTTGAAGCCCTGGGGAAGAATGGTTCTAATCCTTCTGAGCAACCGCAGGAAGTACGTTCCTAAAAATTGGTTCAATGCGACCGTCTGGTCTCCCTACATGGTGGCAGATGCTGTGGCAACTATGGCGCTTGGCTTAATCTTAAATGAGTTGGGAGATATCTATAAGAAGGGTGGTGTCACCGGTCCCAAAAGTGAGCTTACTGCATTTTGGGCACCCTTTTTTTCTGTTGCAATTTGAAATTATAAAGGCCTTGTTTCTTTTGAAGTTTCCAGGATGCTGCTCGGAAAATGGGTTGGAGTCATTGGAGGATGACTTTCTTGGAGATGATTGGTTTAAGTCAATTGAAATAATAAAGGTACTGTTTGGTGATGAATTTGTTTTATGTGCGTGTTTTTGTTTTCAGTACATTTTCTATACATTAGAATGGGTGGAGAAGCCATTCCTTTACTCAACTCTGTTTTCCATAGAAAAAAACAGGGCAACCTTATAGAGGAATTTCATGACTGTTTTCCATACATTTAGATACGCTGGAATGCTGAGAAAGTCATTGACCAAAACATCATACGATTGGTATATAAATATAATATATAAGAGCACAAAACATCAGTTTGTATATAATTAATACAGTACGCAAAGCGAAATAATCTCTGTTTTTAAGACGCTCTATTTATGGTATTTAATAACCTTGAAATGGTTTTTATCTATATATATTTATAATATATAAGATATTTTATTTCTAATACAATTTGTAATATGATTTTTATAATTTTATTTCTATTTACTATTCTATTGTTTAAGAAATAATTTTTTACATAGGAACAAATAGACATTTTCTTAATATTTCTAATTCTTTTGTAAACACGAAATAAATTCATAAAAGAAAAAATATTTAATAGAAACAGATTAATTTGAAATTTACCTAATGGAATTCTTCAAATATAAAATGGAAGAGAGAAATTAAAAGTATAGCACTAAAGATTTCCAGTTGCATGCAACAAATGTTGCCAACTAAAACGGGTTTCCAAAGCAAATAATCAGCAGATGAAAACAAAATGCAATAATATGAACAATGTCAGATGACCAAGACAATAAAAAAGATGAAAACTACTCACAGTCACAAATAGAGGTTGAAAGTTCCAGTGGTTTTCAATTATGACTACGTCTTTGCCAATGCTTCTTTTAACTTCATCTACAAAATCCTTCTTCATACTGGTGAAGGTCAATTCCTTCAGGGAAGTCACATTCTCCAACCCAATTGGCTTCTCCAGACGTTTGCAACATCTAATCTCTAAATATCTTAGGGTAGGCATGGCTCCTTCGTCGATAGTCCATTCTATCAACTCCGTTAGCATCCATAACTTCAAAACCTGGAGTTGGGGAAATGCACGATTGCCACTACGACAATGCATCTTTTTCCCTAAGTAGGAATTTGCGAAAAGCTTGAGGACTTTCAGGTGTTCCAACCCTTCTAGTGTCTGCATTGGGTCATCTGATAGACGAGACCCTGACAATGTAAGGACTTTGAGATTTCTGTTAAGATTTTTTATATCCAGTCGATTGAACATTCCAACCAAATACAAGTTTGACAGCATTTTGTGACCAGACATGGATTGGAAAATGGACAAGTGAAGGTTTGTTATTGTCATCCACTGATTTCAACCGCAAAGACTGAAGACTGGTTTGTTGTGAAATCCAGTCAGCTATTTCTTGAACTGAGTTTGTGTGGCATGTCAATCCCAATTTCCTTATACCTCTCAACCTCGTCAACCAGTTAACTGTACGCCTGCTATCACCTATTACTACGCCCCATAAGGTTTTAAGGTGGATTGGAAACTCATCGTCATTTATCGCAATTTCAAGAAAAATCCCCGTGCATGTTGAGATGTCGAAGGTTGTATGCCTTCCAGATGGACATAGGCAATGTGGTTATTAAAGTGTACTTCACATCTAAAGCCTCTAGATACCAAATATCACCTACTGACTCTGGAATTGAGTTTAGGAAAGTTCGTCTCAGACAAACGTACCTTAGAAGCGGCAGTTTTCTTCCGAGGGTTTCCGGTAGCGCTGGCTTGTTGACACCTTCTAGATCAAGCACGGTGAGAAATCCAAAACCTCTAGTGGTTATCTTGTTCAGGAACTTTCCTACCACAAGTGAAGGTTATTTCTTTCCGTTGTTAAAGGATATATAAGAACAAAGATGTTGAATTTCTTTGTCTGA
The DNA here is from genome assembly GCA_026225825.1 of Pistacia integerrima. Classification (NCBI taxonomy): domain Eukaryota; kingdom Viridiplantae; phylum Streptophyta; class Magnoliopsida; order Sapindales; family Anacardiaceae; genus Pistacia; species Pistacia integerrima. The sequence continues at coordinate 3,922,089 of CM047750.1, forward strand.
AAAAGAATTCTTCTCGATGTCTGAATATTCTACGAGCCTCCGGATGGTAAAATTAATAAGGCCACTCAAACAAATCCCGACTGTAACTTCAACTTAAACCCTATAGGAAAGCTTAAAGAGCTCTTGCCGGAGGTTTCGTTTTATTAGCATTTAGCAAAAGCCTAAAAGAAGACGATGAACTCAAACGACAGCGTTTAAAGCTGGTTATTCTATATAAAAACGCACCGTTTTTCCCTGCAGAGGTGAGTTTACAAATTTGGGCACTTTGTAACTTGAATTTTTATAATTTTGTAAAATATAGACTTAATGACAATAATCTCCGTAAGATATAATCAAAATAATTAAGTGAATATTTAAAAACCCATTATATTATAAATTTTAACCCTACATTAACGGTTGACTAATGTGGAGGAGTTATGTTATTTTTGAAATTTCAAGAGAAATTTAGTCCTTTGATTAAACCTTAAAGTCAAGAAAACCCTTAAAATATATGAAAAGTATATAGTAATTAACTAATTTTATTATTTTCTCTGTTACCGTAAAATTGAAAGTTGAAATTATGTTAATTCTAGGACAAAACAAGAATTATTTCAATATTTTTTAAAAATGAATATATAAGTGAAAATTTAAAATATGTTGTAAGTGACGAACTTCAGACTTAAAATAGTTAATAAAAATTTCTCATTTCAGACTTCTTTATTATGCTCTCTTATTTTCAATCTCTCTTAGTTTATTTCATTACAATTGCACTACTAAAATTATAACAAAATATAATTTGTCTTTTCTCTTATGAGCTAGCTTTTTAGGTTTGTGTTCTATCCAAGCACGTTTATTAAGTTGTTACTCCAAAAATAAAACCAAGAGTGTTGAAACAAAGGCTCCGTTTGGTTCACTTTTTTGTATTTTTTAGAAAAGTTTTTTGAAAAAAATTAAAAAAAGTTGAATTGGACAGGTATTACAATGTAGGATTTGAAAATTAATAAAAATACCCTGTATGTTTGTTTATTTACTAAACACCCATATAATAAAACTTTGAAAGTTAACAAAAACACCCCAACCCACCCATTGAATAATCACAGCTGGCCACCACCACTGGAGGGTGGTCGGAGCAGCCGTATCGGTAAATGACTGGCTGGATCTTGTCGGTTGTGCGCCATGGATCTGACCGGCAAATGCCAGATTTATGGCTAAATTTGGCCATTGACGGCCGTATCGCCGCATTTGCTCGTCAACAACAGCAAAAAATACGGCCATCGTTGATGATCAACGATGACCATATGTTGGCCGTCGTTGACGTCTGGTTACGGCCAAAGATCTAGCCATCAACAGCCAGATCTTTGGCCTTAGATCTGGCATTTTCCTGCCAGATCAACCATGGATCTGGCCGAAAAAGGCTAGATCGACGCACTATCGACCAGATTCAACCGGTAGTGCGCCATTATATCAGATTCCGGTCAACTTCCGGTAGTGGTGGCCGGAATCTGGTATAATATGGGTTTATGGGTGTTTTTGCAATTTCGAAAAAAAATATTTAGGAGTATTTAATTAAATTAACAAATTTAGGAGTTTAAAAAAAGTTGAATAATATTTGATAATATTAAGTTTTTGAGCATTTTATTGTTTAACTTTTTTGGGAATACTAATGATAGTATTCCCAAAAACTAATTAAACAAAGCCAAATATTTTGGGAATAGAATTGAGAATATGGATAACAATATTAAACCAAACGCATCCATTAATATCCTATCTATATAGCTTACAATGATTTAGTGGCACAACAACTATTTCAAAATCAGAAAAGGTCTCCCACGGTTATGAGATATCTGATACTGTTGGGTCATGCCAAAATGAGCCATTAGAAGCCATACAAGAGAAAGAAGCTCTCCCCCTCGTCCTAGGTGATGAGCATGTTCACTTCCTCTACCTTGACTTGCCGCATAACATACCATTTCAACCCAAACATCTCTAACTATCTTCCATTTATCTGATATTTTCATTAACTCTGATGCAAGCTTGTGCGCATAATAGAATATGGATTTGATTGCGTCTTCTTTCACTTCAATGCTGAGTTCAAGTAAATCTGTCCAAGCCGGAATTCTTTTATCGTCATTATTGTCGGCATTATCTCCAGTGTTGTGTTCGGTTTCGTTTGATGGGTCGAAACGCTTAATGGAGATACTGTGTTTCTTGAAATATTCCCTAATCTCAGAAAGAGTATCACGACGCCTGAGTACACCCCCCACTCCAACTGGCAACAGTAAAGGATTCTGAACAAGGAGATACATCATATATTTTGACAACACCATGCCCATTTCAGCAACAGTACTGTTATTTTCTGTTTCGAAGACTCCTGAATATTTATCCTGATAATAACAAAGTTCTGTTGCAATGTGCCAGATGAGGATACTTTCGTCAAAGTCCATCTCAACACTCCATTTAAGCATACTATGGTTTTCAAGTGCACGGCTTCCCCTTGTCATCCTGAGGTTTCCTCTATTCTCCTTAAATTCATCAACGTCCTTCTTGACAAGGTTGAAGATCAGCTCTTGCAGTTCTCCGGGATTCGTTTCACTTCCTCTATTTTGGTTAACTCGATCATGTTCCCTCTTCACGTGATTGAATATCAGCTCTTGCAATTTTGTAAGATTTGTGTCGCTTCCTCTATTCTCCTTGAATTGTTCATATTCCAACTTGACATGGTTGAAAATCAGCTCTTGCAATTCTTCGGTCACCTGTGTGTAGGAAGTTTTATATCGGCGATTTTCCAGTAGTTTATCCCTGTACCGGTGCATTTGCAATAGTATTTTATTTACAAATCGTTGTTTTTTCAGAAGTCTGACCATCTGACGGAGCCCGGGATTTTACAGTCAGATTTTTCTTTGATGCAAAGACTTGTAAAACTGTACTGCCCAATGGAATTTGACCACCGTGGTAGTGAAAGCATTGGTTCCAAAAGATACATGGGTTGTAGGATGGTATTGCTCTTCTTCCGCCCAATGAACCAATGTCTAGATTGATCAGAGAAAAACAGAACAAGAGCAGCATATATCTCCAGAACGATAGCCATACCCAGCAACAAGAAGGCTAACCAGACATCAAACCTGGAATATTTCTGCTTGTCAAGAAAACAGAAAATCACCAACACAAGGCTGGTGAGACAAGTAGTGATAAACCGGCGAATTAGACCCCAACGAGTATGAATTACGATGGCCTTGGTGTATAGCAGATCGTACATGAATCCTAGTTCGATGGCGATCACACTGAAAACATCTTTATGAGACATATCCTTTAATAAAGGTTCAATGCTTTCTCGCTCGATGTCGCTGGTGCTCAAATCTGCAAAGAGACACTTGAATATATGAAATAAAGCATAGGCTATATTACACTAAAACTTATTGTGTGAGTTCTAGGAAATGCTGGACTAATTGCTGAAAATGTTTATGCAGATTGACATTTATCTTTTGAGCTTTTTTAGACTGCATAGTTTTTTCCTTCTTTTCATAAACATTTCATGTTGATCTTCTTTTAATTTTTCTGCGAAAAACTCTCTGCAAAACCTTTTTATTTCTGGTTTATTCATTTGTTTTAGGGGAGGGGATATTTTATCAACACCAGGCTTTAGATAATTTAAATCCTAATTTCCTGAGGATATATATTTATATCAAGTTTATAAGATCCTGTACTGGTGTTTCTATTTTTGATTGAATGGTAGACAGTTGTAGAGAGCATAAGGAAATTATTCAAAGAAGCACATTTGTCTTTATGCAGGAGATGCTGTGGTTAAAATTATATTCTTTTTGCTCTCAACTGCTCACTTTCACATTGTTTGTGGGTTTGCACCCTGCCCATAGCTCAGAGTAGCATTTTTCAGTATACATTTACTTGAATTTGTGTTGTGCAGAGCTCATGCCTATACAAGATCTGATTTTAAGGTTTGAAAGATCATGCCGGAATGTATCTGAATCGATTAGGTGAGTGCTATTATGCTCTTTCAAGGTTCTGTATTTCTTGTGTGCATGACATTTGATGTCATGGTATGGACAAAATTACAGTAGCTTACATCTTTTCCTTATTACTAAGGTAGAGTATGTGATTCTCCCTTTTGTCAAATTGATTTGTTTCCCGGGTTACATTAATAAATACACTGGCATTGTAGCAAGTTGGAAATGATTGACCTCATTCATTGCATCTTCTTGTTCATTTTTAGATATAAATGGAATACTCACTGCTATCTACTTCATGGAGTATATTGGATAAAATCTTTAGCTTATTAGGTAATATCAGTGTTTTGGGGGGGCCATTTGACTTCATTTTGTTTGTTGGCTTTGCAGGTATTGGTCCAACATACAGTTGAGGGTTGTGGAGGACAAGTTGATGAGGCAGAAGGCTCAGCTCTTGCTTGATGAGGCCGCTTCGTGGTCTCTTCTGTGGTACCTATATGGAAAAGGTAATATATCTTTACCTCTAAAACATTTTCAGCTACAATTGATATTTAGTTGATAAATAAGTAATGTCTTAGGAAAGAGTAATATAACTCATAATCTTATTCTTTTTTCTTCTGCATAATGTAAATCCAGTATTCTATTTGGTCTTCTTTTTTCTTCCTTGATATACATTTATTTGCTAAATGTATTTGAAGATATTCATTCCCCTGTAGTTATCAGCATGGAAATTTCTTCCTGGTTCATGTATGTATGTGTTGGGTGCTATGTCATCCCGTTGATGTTAACTTTCCTCTTCAATTTTTCACTGTCTGCAAACCTTGTCGTATGTACTTAGGTCTTAGGTATGACAATTCTGGTTGTTCTTGTAGGGACTGAGAACCCCCTGAAGATCATATCCTGGTGCGCATATTTTTCCTTTTTGTCATTAATAGGGACCATCTATCTACTTTTGAAGGTTTTACCCTGATTTAAATCTATTTAATTATAACAGCTACCTTCAACATCACATATAGAGGCTTGCCAGTTTGTTGTGAATGACCATACAGCACAATTATGCCTTCGGATTGTTCAATGGCTTGAAGGATTAGCTTCTAAAGCTCTTGACTTGGAAAGCAAGGTGATTAGTTTGTGGAATCCTGCATGTTGGAATATGGCATACCTTTTTTAGTGGAATTTTATATTATATTAGGACTGTTGTGTTATGGGTTTGAGATGTCTTTTTACTGGATGAATATTTTAGACATTGGTTTGTGATACCAAAGAACTTAAAATTTGGTTCTCTATTCTGCTTAGCTTGCAAATATTTTACTCTGTATCACTGGGTTACTCCTCTTCTAGGACAAGAGACATTGCACTGAATATTTTTTATCATGTATGAAGAGTGTTAGTCAACTGCATTTTTTTTTGACAAATTAATTATTATTTCCAGGTTTGAGGATCCCATGTGGGTACCTATCTTCCCAATTCTGGAATTTGGCACCATACACAACGTTTTCTCAAGAAAGGAGCTTCCAGTTCTAGCACTGTTCACCACTTAGATTTTGATGCTCCAACACGCTAACGTGCTCACCAGTTACTCTCATAACTGTCTTACATAATCTCTTAAGATTGCTTTCATTTTGACATTGTGCATCATTATATCCAACTGCAATGCCTGTTAGGTTTATTATCATATTAGGCTGCTTATACCATGTATAGAAGTTCATATTTCAATGTAAACAAGGACATTATTTTGGAAATCTAACATATTTAGAGTTGCATATTAGTTAACGGGTACTGTAATACTGAACTCTTGATAGAGTGGAATGTTTAGAGAACAGATCAATGCATCTAAGGATGTTATTAAAGACATTATAGTTTAAGTATGATAACTGTCTCCTTGCATGTAAGAATGAAGCATGTTTTTGCTATTTCACAGGAAGTGGTGTCTTAAACATAAGACATTAGTTCGATCCACATTGTTGCATTATAGAAACCAATGTCTTTTCACGTTTCTGCTGCAAGTACATTGGCAATCAGTTTCTTAAAATGTTTCTGGGTTCTACATGCAACCAAAAGGATGTGCACCATTTTCATGCTTTTTTAAGATCTCAAATGTACTTATAGTGGAACTTGTTGATTTGCAATATACCATGGGGGTGAGATTTTGTTGTACCAGCTTGTGACAGGAGTATTTCTTAAACATCTAATTCTGGTCTAAGGTAGCATTAACAGTTTTATGTCTACAGAAGCTAGATGAATCCCATCTTGAAGATGTCTGGACTCTATTAACGGCTGGAAGACTGGAAGAGGCATGTGACCTTTGCCGATCTGCTGGACAGGTATGAATTTTTTGAGAAGTTTTGATTGCAGAATTCCTGTTTCATTTCCCTTTTCTAGCATCATAGATACTCCAATTTTGGCAGCCATGGAGAGTGGCCACATTATGCCCATTTGGGGGAATGGACCTATTTCCATCTGTTGAAGCCCTGGTGAAGAATGGAAAAAATAGAACTCTTCAAGCCATTGAACTGGAAAGTGGTATTGGTCACCAGTGGCGTCTTTGGAAATGGGCTTCCTATTGTACATCAGAGGTAAGCTTGAAACAGCCATCAAAGAGCTTTCTTGCATTATTACATTGAGTGCTGTAAACATTTAATGCGTATTCCTGTTGCTTTCTATCCTCTTTATCTGATCATGCTGTTCTTTGTCTCTCTAGAGCAGGCAAGATTTCTGAATTATTTTATAAGGCCTTTTGAATTAAATTTCACACTTTGCTGTGGAAACCCTTGAGAATGTATGCAGTGCTTTGTTTTCATACTAGGAGTTTTACCTCCATAAAGATTCTGTGAGTCTTCAGTTTCTTGAACTAACAGAAAATTTCCTCCCTCTGTTTTGAAGAAAATTTCTGAACAGGATGGTGGTAAATATGAAACAGCTGTATATGCTGCCCAGTGTAGCAACTTAAAGCACATGCTTCCAATCTGTACGGACTGGGAGGTATAAAGGAACTTTTAAAGATTGCCCCTCTGCTGCATTTCAATTTTTTTCTTAAATTTTATTCAAGATTCTGTTGAAGAGGTGTCCAGCGTAGCTGACTCCTCGGCATTCTTACCTTGTCAAACTTTGTCTAATTTCATATAATATTTTATCACTTACTATGATGATTCTATTCTGAAATCTAATGCCTCTATTTCTTCAGTCTGCATGCTGGGCGATGGCAAGGTCACGGCTTGATGTTCAAGTGGACCTAGAACTAGCTCATTCACAACCGGGTAGAATGGAACAGTTAAAAAGTTATGGAGATGATATTGAAGGAAATTCGGGACAAATGAGCAGCACCTCTCAGCCCGTGGTTGGAGTAGAGAGTTGGCCACTGCAAGTTCTGAACCAGCAACCACGAGATCTTTCTTCTCTTCTTCAAAAACTCCATTCAGGGTTCGTTGACAATGTGTTTTCTATTTGAATGTTGTTATCCCCTTTTTGTGCTGCTCATATAGGGCATCTTCATCTTTTCTGCTAAATATAGAGAAATGGTACATGAAGCTGTTGCTTGAGGGTGCAAGGAGCAGCAACGACAAATTGAGGCTTGTCTCAAGGACTTGTGTTTTTTATTTTCATTGCCAAGTTACTTCGCCGTACTGAATTTCTGGCTTCCTTTATCCATCTGGATTTTATGAAGATTGGTTCTGGATTGCTGGAAGATGTAAAGAGATTGAATTGGACATATTCATCATGTTTCTCCCTGAAGTAAATTAGAAAAAAATACCATTTGAGAGACAATGGCAAAGTGGAAGGTTTACCTTCTAGCATTTGGTTTAATCAGATTGTGATTGTTTTCTTTGCAGCTCAAGGGCACTATACTACTTTTATTACATATATAATGGCTGAACACACAGGTGTAATTGTAAAAAAGACTTGTATATTGTTAAAGACTTCGTCTTTTAGCTGCCCTCCATGTAAAAGAAAGAGATCTCAACTCAATTTAACTCAAGGATCTTTGATCTCAACTGTATGGATGTGCCATTAAATCCTAGTTTCCCCTTCTGTCGACTGGTATATCTGTGGTGGAAATTAGAAAGTTTTTATCCCTCTTTTTTAATTTTCATATTTTTTGCTTTACTTTTAATTTTATCGTCAATATTAGATTATGGTTTCTATATGTTGTTTATCTTTTGAATAAGAATGTAGCTTTTCATACTTCATTGAAACTTATGGTTTGTTGTCTCTAACTGCACATTGCTCGACAGATGAAGCTTATTTTAGGGAACATACCACATCTTTTGGAACTTCTATGGTCATGGATTGCACCTTCAGAAGATGATCAAAATGTCTTCAGGTCATCTGCTGTTAAATATTTTTGAGGCTAGATATTATGTCCATAGGCACCCCATCCTTTGTCCGTCATAGTAATTGGCGACTTCTTGCTCTTTCCTTTGGTAGCATAGTTTCAGACTGAGAAATTTGGAATTGGATTTAAAAAGACAAAAAGACTTGGGCAATTTGGCAAATGAAAACTACTCATTAAAGGCAGTTACTGCCTTAGAGATCTTAGGCCGTTGCCAGAATTAGATGGATCAATAGTCATGAAGTGCATTTAAATTCTATTTTTCAAATTCACTGGATTCTTTATTTTTTATTTTATTTTACTTTTTTGGCTGGTTGAATCATTTTGCTGAACAATCACTTTGGTTCCCCTCAGGCCTTATGGTGATCCTCAGATGATCTGATTTGGTGCACATCTAGTGCTTGTGCTTAGATATTTACTTACCGATGAAATGAAGAATCCTATTAGGGAGGAGCTTATGATTGTTGGTGATCACATTATACACATGTAAGTAACTACAAGCCCATCTGTTTTAGATGTCTGTGCCTTTTTGCCAAACTGTGCTTAGAGTTTAGAATTTTTCTTTTAATTCCTGAAAAGATACAGATTACTGAGCTTGTCTGGAATATGTCAGGCTGTGTACAGCTCCATCATTTGTGTTTGTTACAACCGTGATATTTCTATATGGTTGACCGTAGTATCAGTTATCCTATATGAATTTTATTTTCTTAATTTTGTTTGAAAATTAGGATGATGCTCTTTTGTATTTTGAGGTCCAGGTTTCTATATTTATAATTTTCTGAGTTGGAACATCTGATAACAGGTATGCGATGTTTTTGTTTTCGAAGCAACATGAGGAATTGGTTGGGATTTATTCTTCCCAGCTTGCACGCCACCGTTGTATTGACCTCTTTGTGCACATGATGGAACTAAGGCTGAATAGCAGGTGCCTATAACTCCCTATGGAGGTTATGCTTCTGTTGCATCCTCGTCCTTTATTATGTTTTGCTATCATTATGAGTTTTCTTTGGACCATATATCACATTATCTTAGGCTTTTTCCCCTGCAATTTTTCATTATTTTGACTTGCACTATTATTTTTTTTTCATTATGATAGTGTGCATGTGAAATATAAAATCTTCCTCTCTGCTATGGGGTATTTGCCATTTTCTCCAGGAGATGATTCGAAAGGCAGTTTGGAAGAAATTATTGAGAGGTAGTTATATGTTTTCTGAAGCATATGTTTTCTTTCTCGAGGTAGTGGCAAAGTCAATGAGGATTTTGATGAAGAGTTGATGTATTTATGATATAATCTAAGAGGGTTTTGTCAAGATCTCGGGAAATCAAACCTGGGAAATATGACAAAGTAAGTGATGTTGCAGAGCAGCACCGACTGCAGAGTCTTCAAAAGGCTATGGTAATCCAATGGTTATGCTTTACACCTCCATCCACCATTGCTGATGTTGCTGATATCAGTGCTAAACTTCTTATGCGAGAATTGATACGCAGGTAATTCTAGTCCTATGTTTGTAGTATTAATGTTTAATAATCTCGAAACTTTGAGTAGTTGCAATGTTTCATTAAAATGGCCAGTATTAGGTTGTGGCAGTGCTCGCTGGTTTGAAAAAGATTGTTATTATTATTGCATTAAAATCTTCAACACTGATACAGATGAATTATTTAAAGTTGTTCGGTTTTGTTTAATAATCTTGAAACTTTTAGTGCATATTTATTCACTTTCAGATATTAATCAATGCTTTTTTCTACAGCAACATATTATTCAGGGAGTTTGCTTTAATTTCTATGTGGAGAGTGCCAGCAATGCCTATAGGTGCACATGCATTACTTAGTTTCCTTGCTGAACCTTTGAAGCAGCTTTCAGAAACTCCTGATACACTTAAGGATTATGTTTCTGAGGATCTAAAAGAGTTCCAGGACGGGGTGTGCTTCATTTTGTATGTGTGCTGTTTATATTTTGAAATTTGGTTAGCATTTGTGACCTGATTATTTACCTATGAATAAAAATATTTATTTTTAATGTATGTAGAGGGAGTTCTATTCCTGTGATGCAACGTATTGGAACTGGCTTAAAATTGAATTAGAGAATGCTGATGTCTCTGAACTCTTATTTGAGGAAAAACAAAGACTTATAGAAAGATGTTAAATTGACAAGATATTCTTTTGAATGAGGTGGATTTATGCTCCTCATGCCCTATTTTGTTCTATGAACTTTATGGATATATTATTAGTGCTTTGACGTTTGATGAACTAAATTCTTAATACAGTCAGGACTTCTTACACTGGTAAAGGTGGAGGATGGGTGATGAAGGTGGAGAGAGAAGAGGTGGGTGGAAGGGAAAAAGGAATGAAGGTGGACTGTTTCACTAATCCTAGAGAGAAGAGAGAGCATTTTCTCTCACTAACCTGTAACAACTGGATGCTTAGAAGAAAGCCCCCATTCCTCTATGTTATCAGACCTTGATACAGTCAGTACTTCTGATTATTCTACATAATTCTTACTAAAGGCTATATTACTCTCTGTGTTCTTCTGTTTTTGTTTTTCTAATCCAATCATAACAATTTTTCTTCAGGTGTCCAGTTTTGTTACAGAAGAAACATTTTCTTGTCTCTCTTTTAGTCTTATGAGTGATCTTACCCTTCTTTTTATTCCTAGAACCAGTGTTAAAGTGTGGATTACTCCTAGACTGCCTAAAATCTCCCTTTCCCTTCACAAACAAACTATTGTTGTTTTTCTTTTGAACCCTAAGCTCTAGTTCTCTAGCCTTTAATCCTAATGCAATTAAGTCTAGACTAGGGATTGTTCCAGTGTAAAGGAGGGCATTCTTGACCACTTGATACTCCTCGGTAATAGAGTTCAGAAGGATCATGGCTAAGCTAGACTCACTAAGTTCTTGACCAGTGCCTTTGAGTACAAGGGTCGTTTTCAAGAAATCTAAATTTTCTTCTATGGTCCTAGCACTGTCCATTTTATAAGAGAGCAATATACCTTTCAAATAAGCAAGATTAGGAGCAGATTGAATTGCATAAAGGGATTCGAGCTTACCCCAGAGAGTAATCGGTGTCTCAACACCATCTACCTTTCGTAATACGTTGTCGGCAAGATTCATGACGATGAGATTGTATGCTTCCTCATCAACATTAGCTTTCCTTTTCAGCTTTTCCTCGGGCCATTTAGTTTGGTCCATCTCCAGTGCGATTGCCACTTTGTTATTTGATAGGAGTACCTTCATCTTCTTCTTCCAAGTGTTGAAATTGATTTTACCATCGTAGTGTGCGATCTCAATTCGTGTGGTGCTCATTATGAGACAGGTAATAGTGTTTGGTGAATTTCGATAGAAAGATCTTACGGATTTCGCTCGATTTCTAGTTTCTTCAAGAAATTAGAGATTGATTTTTGTAGATTGATTTTTGTAGATTTCCTAACTCTAGACTACTCTGAATCTTTAATTCAAGAAACCCCCAAAAAATTACCAAACCCTAATTTCAACAGTAAACCCTAAAATCGACAAACCCTAATTCACAAGCTCTGATACCACTGTTGTGCTATTCTGAAGATTCACTAACTCTTAAACCACACAATCCACACAAGCAATCAAGACTCAAACTGAAACAGAAAAACAAGAAGACAAGAATGCACAAATTTTACTGTGGTTCACTTACCCAAATTGGATAAGCTATATCCACGTTGAGCTCCAGTAAAAATAGGGCTCACTGCACTAGAGATCAAGTATTACACAAATACAATCAATATTGAACTCAATCAGTTCACTCTCTCTGCAAAATCTCTCTTGACTAAACGTAACCCTTTCCTATGAGAATACTAACCCAAATCCTCAAAACATGAAGGAAACTCAACCCTCAAACTACGATTACAGCAATCACTCAAAGATTACAAGCCTATGAGATGCAACCCAAACCCTAACAGAGAAGAGAATACTTAATCGCAAAAAAAAAAAAAAACCAGTGTATCAAAAAACTATAGATTCGATAGAGAAGTTTTCTTCTATATTGTTGCTAGTGGGAGAAATTTTGGCCATTAGATTTAGCTTATGTTCAATGGTGAAGATCACTTCTTGGAGTTGTCCCATAAAACGACAACGTTAGACTTAATGCCCAACGACATAGTTTTTGGACTTCACTTTAACAAGTTCGTTTTATATTATTGCATGCAGCATGTTTATGTTTTTGAGTTCCTCTATTTATTCTTGGCCTATATAATATCTATTATTATTCTGTTTTTGTTGTTCAGTCTTATTTATCTTTCTTTATCATAAATATAAAGTAGAACAAGATTGATCTTTTTCTTCTGACGTCCAAGAACAATTAAGATACACAAAGCAGCCAGCAGTGGGAGTGTCACCTCTGGGAGTTGTTAGCGTTTAGGCTAATGAGTATTGACAAAAGAAGAAAAGCTTTCTTTTCCTAATAAGGTATATGATCAAATATAAAATATTCAGCAATTGTTTTCTTCTGAAAACCATTTAAGAAACTACCAATCATGTGGTGGTATATTTAATGTTATTTACTAACCTTTAATTCTAAGAATATAAAACACTAGGTTCTTAACCTTTAATTCGATCACTGGAAATTTTCTTAATTTCTACATTACATCAGAAAATTTCAAAGACCTCCACCACATATATGACCCATTGTATCTGGCCTTGTTCTATCAGAGGAGCCCCTAACTTTCTAAGTCAACCAAAGAGCAATTATTAAAGCATACATGTTTGTTATGCACGGGAAAATGAAGAGCTGACGTGGGAGGAGTCGCGTCAGGAGTAACCTGCCCCCGTCAGGACAATGTGCGCACGCGACTCCGCAAATAAACATGGAGCTCACACGCGTCCGTTTCTCTGCAGCAAGTCATGCAAAGTCAGCTTGGAAAAAGGGAAAACGGGACGTGAAGATAGATGATATCCTGACAATCACACCAACCCGTAGATTTAATGATGATTACACGCTTCAATTCGATATAAAATGTAGAAAACCTCACCATTAAGGGGGTTGGTTCATTCATTACCCAAAGACAACTCTCTCTCTTGTAAAAAAGAAAGAGCAGATTACTTTCATTAACTCTTATGTACGTCATCCGCTTAGCACTCGACCCTCCACACCAACATCAATACAAAATCGGTGGACGTAGGATTTGCTACCTTAGCATCCGAACCACTTAAAAAGTCTCTTTTCATTTCTTTTCATTAAACGCATCCATTATCACGAGCATAAAATTCATAAAACAGTGTCACCCACGTGACAGTTGGTTGGTGCAGAAAACGAGCATCAACAGTTTGGCGCTAGAAGGAGGGGCTCGATTCCGCCTCGTCCCTTCATCGAAAACCTTTGACCTACCGGGTCTTACAATACAATGGCCCGCCAATCTGAACTCCGAGCAGGGGGAATCAACATGCGTGAAGAGTCCCCCACCCCTGTTTGGGGCACCCTCCTTCCAACGTACTCCAGCCCTGCAAAATGTCACTTGGCATGCCCCAACGGCTCCGCAACTGGACCCTGTCATTCGAAGCTACCTGGAGAGGTTCGACAATACTCTCCAAACGGTCAACCAGAGGTTGGACCGTCTGGACCAAGGCATGTCGTCCGCGACAGCCGTTGCGGTGCAACCGCCAAAAACGCCTGCAAGCCGCGCGAAAGCACGGCAAAGGGAAATAGCATGTGCCGCGAGCACTGCAGCGCGAAAGTGCAAGGGTAAGCAAGTGGCAAAAAACAAGCCTACGAGCTCCCAAGGGCCAGCAAGTACAGAAGGCGCCCCGAGCAGGATATCGGCAAAATTAAGACTCGGCGAAAAAGTGAATCCCGAGCTGTCCCACGCCACGTCACAACCAAACCCGAGCGAAAATGCTGGGCGCGATGATTCCGATCACCACCAGCAGAACGATCCCCATCGTTCTCATGCGGGTGGCCACCACACCTCGCGGGGCGGTTCGTACCACCGCGAGGGTCGTTAAAGCGCCCGCCTGCTTATCCACCACCTTCACGCGTCTCTAGTCAGCGCGTGTCGAGCGCGGCTGGAAATGCGGGCCGAGGTGAGGAGGAATCCGACCTCCGAACTCTCCTGAACCGCAACCGAGAGGGCCGGGCTTGCATGGGTGAAAACGACCCCCATTTGGCTCCTTTACCGCAGATTGAGGAGCTCCAACAGCTCGGATAGGCCGAGGGAGCAAGAAACGAGCAGCGCAGTCGCCCGCATCCCCGCTTTCCCTAAGTATTAGCTCCGCCTTCCACCAGGTTCGTAATGCCGATATGCGACCGTTCGATGGAAACTACGATCCGCAGGATCATTTATATGAGTTCAACGACCTGATGGAGCTCCACCAGGTTTCGGACCTTGCGAAGTGCCACTGCTGGCCGTGACACTGACCTCTCATGCCAAGCATTGGTTTAGGTCGCTCCCGGCGGGATCTATCGGTTCGTGGTCTCAGATGAGCACAACGTTCCTCCGGCATTTCCAAGCCAACCGAAAATTTTCAATGCCTTTGAGCTACCTCAAGAATATAAGGCAAGAGAGGGACGAATCCTCAGCCTTACATTGATCGTTTCCACGTGGGGAGCTCAACAAAGTGGCTCACGCACTAGAGGAGTCCATCCGAACTCTTATAATAGCTGGAGTTCGCCCGCAAACCGACCTGTGGAAAGAACTGCAGGCTGAGGACAACATTTCCCTCACCTGTGTTCCACACTCGGCGTAAAAGCATCTCCGGATAGAGAATTCATCAGGCAAGACTATTGCCGCGACCTCACAGGCACATCCAAAGCCGACGCCTCGGTCGGGAAGACAAGTGAGCCCTGATCGCAAAGCGAGATACTGCCGATCAGCGAAAAGGGAAAAAACCCCGCTGCATGAGCGTAAAAAGTCCTATGCCCTCTCCTCGTCGCGATCGCAACGCGACCCAATATACTCCACCGAATGTGTCCGTATCCGCAATCCTCGATAAATGGAGGAGGCTGCCTTGCTCGGCGAGCCCGAGTTTCTTTGAGCCCATGAAAACCCCTCGCTACGGCCAGTATTCAAGCAAAAAGTGCATTGCCGCTTACCATCGTGATAATGGGCACCTCATCGATGAGTGCCGAGCTCTAAAGAGCTATCGAAGAGCTCATCAAGAAGGGGCACTTCAAGGAGTACATTGATGACTCCCCGAAAGAAAATCAAGGGGAGCGAAAGAAAAAATGCCGTGATCGCAGCGCTACGGCAGTTAACATCATTCGGGGCCCGCACCTCGCGTAAAACACGCGAGGAGCGCAGAGCGATATGCTCGCTAAGCTCCACGCCACCCACCCACCAGGGTAATGAGCACTTCAGAATGACCTCAAAAAGCTCGAAAAGAGGAACCAATCACCTTCGTGAGAAAGAGGCGCTCGCTTGCACCATCCTCACGAAGATGCCCTGGTAATCACCCCTCTGATAGGGTGTCATAATGTCTCAAAATGCTTGCTTCAGGACAACGGAAGCGATGAACATTCTCGCTTCAAATCCGCTTTCGATAGAATGAACCCTCCCGGTCGAGGCCAACCCTCAAGCCGCCTCGATGCCTCAGAGTGGAGCTTTCTTTTTTTAGAGGGATCACCTCGATCCCCAATGGAACGATTCCAGCCTGGGCCACGCCTGGCGACTACGACGGTGACTAGGGTTACATAATTCTTGGTCGTGTCCGCCCATCACCTTTAATGGGATCTTGTGGGCGACCTCTACCGAGAACTTTCAGGGCGGCTACTTCCCATTTATCACCTCAAATGAAGTTCCCCACTCCAACGGGGATAGGGGAGGTAAGCGGATCGCAGAGCGCATCTCGCCAATGCTATGTAAAATCGGTCCAGATGGCCGACAAAGGAAAGGGAGTTACGCGATGTGCACCCCGCCACGCTATGCGATCACCGACCGAGCCACACTGGTCCGGACAGAGGATAACATAGATCTGCGAGTTCAGAAATCCCCCGAAGCGGTCCGGCTTGAGGATCGTCCGAGGTTTCGTTGATCCAAAAGAGCCGAGCCGAACGCTAAAGATCGGAAGTCGCTCACCGCGCTCGCCACCGAGCTAATAAGCTTCTTGAAGGAGAACATTGATGTGTTCGCTCGTCGCATGCACATGGCCTGGGATCACCCGAACGTTATTTGCCACTCACCGAACGTCGGCAAGCAAGCTAAGCCGCTTGCAAGAAGAGAAGGGCAATGGATCCGGAGCGGTACGCCGCATTAAAATCGAAAGTGGAGAACCTTCTCCGCAATGGGTCTATTCGCGAGGCTCTCTATCCGACCTGGGTTGCTAACCCGGTCCTGCCCCGGGTCAAAAAGCCAAACGGCAAGTGGCGAACCTGTGTAGACTTCCGCGACCTAAATAAGGCTTGCCCAAAAGACAGCTTCCCCCTCCCAAGAATCGACCCTAGGCTGCTGACGCCACTTCGGGGCACGAGCTATTAAGCTTCATGGATGCATATTCGGGATACAACCAAATCCCGATGTACAAGCCAGACGAGGAGCATACGACCTTCATCACGGACCGGGGGCTATATTGCTACAAAGTCATGCCCTTCGGCCTCAAGAATGCAGGTGCGACCTACCAGAGGTTGGTCAACCGAATGTTCTCCGACCAGATCGGAAGGACAATGGAGGTCTACGTGGACGACATGCTGGTCAAATCCCAGGCCGCCACGGAACGTATTTCGCATCTCGCTAAGATGTTTGACATACTCCGACTCTACAGAATGAAGCTGAACCCTCTTAAATGCTCGTTCGGAGTATCATCAGGAAAGTTCCTAGGGTATATGGTAAATCAGCGAGGCATAGAGGTGAACCCCGAAAAGATCCAAGCCCTACTCGATATGAAAAGTCCGACCAGCAAAAAGCAGGGGTCATGAGTCTGAACGGGCGAATAGCGGCGCTTAGTCGCTTCATATCGAGGCTAACAGACCGCTGTTTACCATTCTTCAATGTACTGAAAGCCAATAAGAAATTCGAGTGGACTTCCGAATGCGAGCAGGCATTCCAAAGTATAAAAGAGCATCTTGGGAAGCCACCACTCCTCTCTAAGCCACTTCCACAAGAAATCCTGCTCGTCTACCTGTCCGTGTCTCAGCCGTGGCAAGATGCCTTTAATACGAGAAGAGGAAAAAGTTCAAGGGCGGTATATTATGCAAGTAAGCGCTATCGGATGCCGAGATGCGGTACCCAGAAATGGAGCGACTAGCTTTTGCCCTGCTGGTCGCGTCCAGAAAGCTGCGACCTTACTTCCATGCCCACACAATCAATGTAATGACGAGCTACCCTCTCAGGCAGGTCCTCCAGAAACCAGAGGCCTCGGGTAAGCTGCTCAAATGGGCCATGGAATTGAGCCGGTTCGACTTAAGGTACACGCCTAGGTCAACTATCAAAGGGCAAGCTGTTGCACTTTATCTCGGAATTCTCCTATCTCCCGAGCGAACAACAGTCTAGCGAAGTCGGGCAAGAAACTATCCGAAACCTATCGACGTGGAACCTCTACGTCGACGGGTCATCGAACAGAAAAAGAGCTGCGGGTCTTCTCCTAGTGAGTCCCGAGGGGATCCGAATCCATGGTATTCTCCGATTCGGGTTTAAAGCGACCAACAATGAGTCCGAATACGAGGCTCTGCTCGCCGGGTTGCGACTCGCCAAAGAAATGGGTGCAACCGCGATCAGTATTTATAGCGACTCCATGCTGGTCGTCAACCAGATCCTAGGGGAGTACCAAGCTAAGGAAGAGAACATGATCCGCTACCTGAAAGAAGCTAAGGTCTCTTTGGGGTCGTTCAAGCACTTTGAGATCGCCTGATCCCTGTGAGAGCTCAATCACTGACGCCTTGGCAAAGATTGCCTCGTCACTAGATTCAGAGGCTCTTGATAACATTCCTGTTCGTTTTGTCAATGCTCCGACTATCAGCTCGGCCGAACAGGCCGTGAACGAAGTTTAGACGGATTCCTGGATGAATCCCCTTGTACAGTACCTCAAGGACGGGACCTTACCCAGCGATAAAGTCGAGGCGAGGGTCCTGTGAGCAAGGTCTGCTCGCTTCACGCTCATCGGGGACCAGCTGTACAGGAGAGGATTCAGTGCCCCGCTCCTCCGATATGTAACCAGCGAGGAAGCAGATTACATCATGAGGGAAATTCATGAGGGGATCTGCGGTAACCACACAGCAGCTCGGTCTCTTGCAAACAAGATTGTGCGCCAGGGATATTATTGGCCCCGAATCCAGGAGGATGCGCACAACTTTGTCAAGAGATGCGATAAGTGTCAGCGGTTCGCGAACATCCCGCGAGCCCCGTCTCACGAGCTGATCACTATGACTAGCCCATGGCCGTTTTCCATGTGGGGGATTGACCTCATCGGCCCCATGCCGGTTGGAAAGGGAGGAGTCAAGTATGCCGTGGTCGCGGTAGACTACTTCACTAAATGGGTCGAAGCCGAGCCGTTAGCCGCGATCACGACCGTAAAGCTGGGGGACTTCGTTTTCAAGAATATAGTGGCTGCACGGAATTCCTCACACCCTTATCTCGCATAATGGAAAACAGTTCGATAATGAGGAGTTCAAGCAGTTCTGCGACGAGCTGGGCATCCATAAAAAATTTGCCTCACGCTGCATCAGCAGCGAATAGCCAAGTTGAAGCAGTCAACAAGACCATCAAGCACACCCTGAAAGCCAAGCTCGGGGCAGCCATAGGAAATTGGGCTGACGACCTCCCCGAAGTCTTGTAGGCATACAGGACAACTCCAAGGACCTCCACCTCGGAAACTCCGTTCTCGCTAGCCTACGGCTGCGAGGCAATGATCCCTCCCCGTAGAGGCCTGGAATCCGGGTCTCTTCTGGAGGGACCTGTGTACGATGAGGACGGAAACGGCGCTAATGAGAGCAAGTTTGGACCTGGTCGAAGAACACCGCAACAAGGCCTCGCTAAGGATGGCGGCCTACCAACAGCGAGCAAAAAAGTTCTTCGACTCGAAGGTCAAGCGAAGAGACTTCCAGGTCGGAGACCTTGTGTTGAAGGAAGTTCTCCTGAACCAGAGAGCCGAGTGCCGGGGTACTAGGACCTAACTGGGAAGGTCCATACCGGGTCGACAAAGTAATTAGACTGGGGACCTATCATCTCAAAAGATTGAATGGCTCCAAAGTACCCCGAGCTTGGAATGCCGAGCACCTCCGGCCATACTATCAATAATCCTGAGCTCAGTTCTTATTTTGTTAATTTCTTTGTAAGTGTTACTTTATTCGCTTGAAACAGTTCGTATGTGTTCTGTTCGCATGTAAGAATCAGTAAACAATCGCAAATTGTAAATCGCACACATGATATAAAAAGCGAACTGTAAATCGAACTTCATTCATTTATAAACAGACAAGGTCCGAAAACCCGATTACAATTAAGGACGATTCAATTCGCCTAAGGCTGGTCAGGAATATCCTTCGAGCCGGAACCACCGGCCTGGTCGGGCCCTTGGGCGGCCGCAGCAGCCTAGTCGTCCTCCTCGGCCATGACTTGCAAGGTCGCCTGCCAACTCTCCGGGAGGTCGGATGTGTCCAAAGTCGGGTTCCTAGCTCGTAGGGTATAGATGGACCCGATAGCCCTGCGGCCTTCTCCTCCATTTCCTCGACCGATCCGATTCCGCATTTCATCGCCGAGAAGCGACCTTTGCCCGGCTCTCCTGGAGCTCGGCCTCAAGGGCAAGCCTTTCTTGCTCGGAGGCCTGCCTATCCTCTTAAGCTCGCTGGGCCCGCTCGAAGGTCGCCCGAAGCTCCTGGTCCTTCACTCCGACCTCCTTAGAGAGCCTGGCGGTTGTCCTTTGAAGTTCTCTGACTTCCTCAGCGCGACGATCGAGCTCCGCCTTCTGGAAGTCCACGGTTCGCTGAGCAGCGTCCTTTTGGTTCAGATACCTATTCACTGCATCGAACGCTTGGGTTCTCTCCGCCTCAACGAACTCCAAGTTCGCTCGCCTCGCGACCTCCGCCTGGTCGTCGCTGCTTCCTCATGCGGCCCCCAACCGCGTCTTCTCCACGGACATCCTCATCGCAAGCAACCCCTGCGAGCAGTATACGAGTTAGAGGTAAAATCAAAATGGGAATTCAAGGTACAGCTGGTTTACCTTGCTTAGATGCTGAAACGAGGTGGCCATCAGGTCGTCGCCGGTGTTTGCAAATTCGCTGTACGACTCCGATAGCTCGCTCTCGAGCAAGCCATATACAATTGGCTGCAGGTACTCGGGCAGACTCCCCAACGAGTCCAGAACAGGCGCGTCCTTCGCCTTGTCGCCAGTCACCGCCCCGCTCGCGGGTTCCTTTCCCGACCTCCTGGATTCCTGGCGCGTCCTGAGGGGCTCCTCCTCGGATTCGGTCTCAGATTCTTCGACCTGGACCTGTTTCCTCTTCTTCGACCTTTGGGCCGGAGCCTTCCGCTTGGGACAAGCAGGAGGTGCCGGAGCGACCTGTTCTGTTCTCGTCGCTTCTTGTGCAGGACGAGGCTGCGAAGGCGCAGAAGTTCACAGCGGTTGTGCGGGAATGGCACGAGCAGCTTCGGCCTCCCTCTCCCTCTCCCTCTCCCTCCTTGATCGAGGGAAAACAAATGGCGCTCGGCGGGATTGCCCGGACTCCTTTGGGGGCATGGTCTCTGCATTTGAACTTGTCAGTAAGGGAATTTATATCACGACCAGAAAGCTACCAGCATAACTTACCGTCCAAGGGTTCTAACGATGCCTTGTCGGTGAAAAAACCGTACTTCCGCAGGTTCGCGGTCGTCACAAGCTTCCTCGCGTCCCGCTGTTCCTCGTCTAGTACCCCAAAAGATACGAGCCTATTCGGGTCGACGAGTAATTCTTGGCTGGTCGTTCTATTAACTGCATAAGAAAACAGGTCGTTAGCTAACGATCGTGCGAGCAGATAACAAATCCAGCAAAAGAAAACCTACTTGGATCCTGGAAGTGGCGGTGACCGTTATAAACGAAAAAGAAAAACTTTGTCTCGTAGGCCCCCGCATTGCTGGGATAGCTGTGTATCCCCGCCACAATGGTAGGTCGCCGAGACAAATAGTAAGAATCCTTATCCCTACTCTTCTTCAGGTAGTAGGCGACACCGAGCTCCACCGCCGACGGCTCCCCCAAGCCGTTCTCGCAGCACGCAATGTACATCGCGACGGCGATGACATACGCGTTTGGCGTCAGCTGCATTGGTGCGATCCCGAAATGATCCAGGACCGACCTGATGAAAGGATGGAAGGGAATCCTCCCTCCACCCTTGAAGATCTCCTCAGATATCGCGGCAAGGCCGTCGGGTGGGCGCCGTGACGGCCTAGTGTGGTCGAGGAACACCTCCATACGGATATCGAACTGCCGCTTTATTCTAGCATATTCCTCGGAGGTAAGGACCGAATAGACGTCGAGAGCTACGTCCTCGGGAGCTCCCCGCGAGGACGAGCTGGCTCCTCCCTCGGTCCTGGATGTTGACGGCCCTTCCATTCCATTCCAGCCGCAACACGATGCACACGGCTCTTTCCCGGGTTTCTTCGTGTTTGTCCCGTACGGCAGCAAGGGACAAATACTTAAAACCTAGTGGTGATTCAAGCCGCCATCCGCGGCTCGAATCCAATAACGGCGTCGCAACTCCGGTGAAACACCGGAAGACCCAACGCCGTGGTTCAACCAAACCAATCCAAAAAAAAAAAAAAAAAAAGAAGAGAGATAACCTTACTCTGTGGTATATGGAGCTGTGGGCCGAGACTCGCCTGCTGTTCTCGAAAAGCTCGATCCGGGAGAAAATGATTCTTGGTTTGCCAAAGTTTGTCACTCGAAGCGAAAGAAATTTCGGTGACCTCATCTGAAAAATACAAAGTTTTTATATGGATAGCGAAACGACGGTTACCACCCTTCGGAGTCGAAACGGCAGTTCCCTCTCCCTCCGCATTAAATGCGCCCCCACGTCGCGTTAAATGCCGTGAAAAGGGGCGCCATTTCAAACCCACGTCGCATTAAATGCGATAATGGACCGCTTGGTTTCAAACGCTGCTTAAACGGTCCAATATTGTCAAAACGGCGTCGGGTCATCATACCGCGCATTTAATGTGTCTGACAAGCGCTGTAACGCATGCAGAGCGCCTGACAGCGCAGGGACAGATTCATTGAACCACTAAGGTGCAGAAAGGAGCATCCGTCAAGTCCAGGTCGCTGAGATAAAGATTGCCAGGTCGCTTAGGCAAGGGATCGCGCGAGATCGCGCGAGATCGTGTTCGCTGCGAGCCTTGAGGCGAGCTCGTCCCATCCAGGTCGGAGCGACCAAAGTCTCCTGTGACTTAGTTTCCAAGGCTCGTTCCTCGAACCTTAAAAACTAGGGGGCTTCTGTTATGCACGGGAAAATGAAGAGCTGACGTGGGAGGAGTCGCGTCAGGAGTAACCTGCCCCGTCAGGACAATGTGCGCACGCCAGACCTGCAAATAAACATGGAGCTCACACGCGTCCGTTTCTCTGCAGCAAGTCATGCAAAGTCAGCTTGGAAAAAGGGAAAACGGGACGTGAAGATAGATGATATCCTGACAATCACACCAACCCGTAGATTTAATGATGATTACACGCTTCAATTCGATATAAAATGTAGAAAACCTCACCATTAAGGGGGTTGGTTCATTCATTACCCAAAGACAACTCTCTCTCTTGTAAAAAAGAAAGAGCAGATTACTTTCATTAACTCTTATGTACGTCAGTCCGCTTAGCGACCTGACCCACACCAACATCAATACAAAATCAGTGGACGTAGGATTTGCTACCTTAGCATCCGAACCACTTAAAAAGTCTCTTTTCATTTCTTTTCATTAAACGCATCCATTATCACGAGCATAAAATTCATAAAACAGTGTCACCCACGTGACAGTTGGTTGGTGCAGAAAACGAGCATCAACAATGTTCAAACATATCATTTACTTTGGAAAAAATATGTTTTGATTCTTTTGATACTCCAAAGATTACCATTCAGATATAAACTTTGATACCAACTTGCACGCTACTCCGCTAATTGCAAAAGCAAAAGATTATTTAGTTATTTAAACTAAGAGAAATTAATTCTCATTTCCGTCAATAATTTCCTCTTTGCTTGACCTAGAAAGTCAGGGTGTGTCTCTCCCTATAACTATTGTTAGCCTTTTGGTACATAAGGATTGTAAATCCTTGTTCCCTTTTGTTGCTTTTGTGTAGTTTGGTTCCTTGGGCTCCTAAAAGGGATCCCTTTCTTTAGGTTGTATTCTTTTATTCATTTATAAATTTTCATTTATCCAAAAAATAAAAATACTTTCCAGTTATTGGATCTATGTAACACGGCATATCTTAAACTTCTAAGATATCTTACAATGTTCTTTTGTTTTGAAGAAGACAAGAAAGAAACAATAATTTCTAAGAAAATAGCTTTTTGACGAGACTTTTTATTAAGTAATCACTATTTTCTATATGATAATGATGTTTCTTAATTCACTTCAAAGTATCATTTACTCTAGAAAAACTATGTTCCTAAAATTTGGAAAAACTTTGCACATGAAAAGTTATGGCATTTAAGAAAATAGCTTTTTGATGAGACTTTTCGTTAGATAATCACTATTTTCTATATGATAATGATGTTCCTTCATTCACTTCGGAGTATCATTTACTCTAGAAAAACTATGTTCCTAAAATTTGGAAAAACTTTGCACATGAAAAGTTATGACATTTAAGAAAATAGTTTTTTGACGAGACTTTTCATTAGGTAATCACTATTTTCTATATGATAATGATGTTCCTTCATTCACGTTGGAGTATCATTTACTCTAGAAAAACTATGTTCCTAAAATTTGGAAAAGAGTAATACTAGCCTTACAAAGAGACATACAAAGAGTCATACAGTCAAATCCAACCCTTGAAATTCATGATTGTCTCTTTCTCTCTCTCTTTTCCCTTCTTTCAAGGGCTGGATTTGACTCTTTGTATGACTCTTTGTAAGGCTAATATTACTCTTTGGAAAAACTTTGCACATGAAAAGTTATGACATTTAAGAAAATAGTCTTTTGACGAGACTTTTCATTAGGTAATCACTATTTTCTATATGATAATGATGTTCCTTCATTCACGTTGGAGTATCATTTACTCTAGAAAAACTATGTTCCTAAAATTTGGAAAAGAGTAATCTTGGCCTTACAAAGAGACATACAAAGAGTCATACAAAGAGTCAAATCCAACCCTTGAAATTCATGATTGTCTCTTTCTCTCTCTCTTTTTCCCTTCTTTCAAGGGTTGGATTTGACTCTTTGTATGACTCTTTGTAAGGCTAATATTACTCTTTGGAAAAACTTTGCACATGAAAAGTTATGACATTTAAGAAAATAGTTTTTTGACGAGACTTTTCATTAGGTAATCACTATTTTCTATATGATAATGATGTTCCTTCATTCACGTTGGAGTATCATTTACTCTAGAAAAACTATGTTCCTAAAATTTGGAAAAGAGTAATACGGCCTTACAAAGAGACATACAAAGAGTCATACAAAGAGTCAAATCCAACCCTTGAAATTCATGATTGTCTCTTTCTCTCTCTTTTTCTTTTTCCCTTCTTTCAAGGGATGGATTTGACTCTTTGTATGACTCTTTGTAAGGTTAATATTACTCTTTGGAAAAACTTTGCACATGAAAAGTTATGACATTTAAGAAAAATAGTTTTTTGACGAGACTTTTCATTAGGTAATCACTATTTTCTATATGATAATGATGTTCCTTCATTCACGTTGGAGTATCATTTACTCTAGAAAAACTATGTTCCTAAAATTTGGAAAAGAGTAATACTAGCCTTACAAAGAGACATACAAAGAGTCATACAAAGAGTCAAATCCAACCCTTGAAATTCATGATTGTCTCTTTCTCTCTCTCTTTTTCCCTTCTTTCAAGGGCTGGATTTGACTTTGTATGACTCTTTGTAAGGCTAATATTACTCTTTGGAAAAACTTTGCACATGAAAAGTTATGACATTTAAGAAAATAGTTTTTTGACGAGACTTTTCATTAGGTAATCACTATTTTCTATATGATAATGATGTTCCTTCATTCACGTTGGAGTATCATTTACTCTAGAATAACTATGTTTCTAAAATTTGGAAAAACTTTGCACATGAAAAGTTATGGCATTTAAGAAAATAGCTTTTTGACGAGACTTTTCGTTAGATAATCACTATTTTCTATATAATAATGATGTTCCTTCATTCACTTTGGAGTATCATTTACTCTAGAAAAACTATGTTCCTAAAATTTGGAAAAACTTTGCACATGAAAAGTTACGGCATTTCAAGCATGGCCTAATCTTTCCCTTTCCAATGTTAGTTCCTTCCAATCCACTATAAATTTTGCTCCAAACAGAGGATTGATAGGAACACTAATTATTATTATTATTTTTTTTTTTTGGATTGAATCAAGCCTTTCATGTCGGCCCTCGCAGATCGGAATTCATTACTGAGCTGCATTGTTTCACAATTGATCAATAACATATTCCCTTGAAAAGAAAAAAGATTATCTAAATTCAAGCCTCACAATCGTTGAGTATTAGAGAAAATAAAGAAATAACAATAAGAAAATTACTTATTGATGAGACTTCTCTTTAGTCAATCACTATTTTTTATATATACAATGTCTATTTTGGTTAAGACTTATCTACTGGTCAGTTTATTTAAAATCATAATTACTTTGGAAATTTATTTAGATCATATGGTTGTCTCTTAAAGGATTTTTAATAAGCTATTTTATAGGCTGATTTTGAACTTATTTAAAGTGTTAAAATTTAAAAAATACCCCTTATCTATTTTATAAATTTGGTTTGATTTATTTTTGTATAACTACATTGATTTTAACCAAACAATTAACAGATTTTTCATAAAAAAAACTATATTTACACAAGTTTTACTCTAATAAACTTTGCTAAAAGAAGTCACAATAAACAGACCTACCTTCCAAAATTTTGAAATAAAAAGCACTAATGGATTCTATCAAAGTATAGACCTTTCGAAAAGATTGCTTGGTCTTTTTCTATCAGTGAGTAAACAATAATCTTTTATGGGTAAACAATCCATCACATCCCACAATTGAGTCTTCCATTGAATTTTAGACTCCTCAATTACCATATGAAATTGTGTTCCTAAAATCCACATAATATTATCAATCAGATAAAGAAATTTCGATACCATGAACGCAACTTGCAAGCAAAAATATTTCAGAACAAAGCTTACGAATGGGTTTAGTGATTTCAAATGAACCATTAATCCATTTCATATTAATTTTCTTTTTATTTTCTATGCCATGGAATCCTTAGATTTAGCTCTCCTATTATAAAATAAATTAGCTAATAAAAGCTAAGGATTAAGATCATCATAAATACTAATGAGAAAGCGTTGTAGTATCATATATTTGATAAATAATTACGTCTTTTAGTTGACTTAGAGTCTACTGTAATAGCAACCCGCCGCCCACTCTTAGAAATTTTGATCAAAAGTTGTAATCAAGGAAATTTCTTGCAACTTTCATGCAAAAAAAAAATTCCAAATTAGTCTAATCTGGACCTAGCATAATGAACAGGATATTTGGGTACACTAGTACAGATATGTTTCTTTGAGTTCAGCTGTTCAGGTGTTAATTGATTTTATTAATTTAATGGCTTATTGGCTGTTTTGTAGATTGGATGATTTAGGTCTCTAGTTAAGTATTTGTTTTTAATGAATATTTCTATATGAAGGATGGCTTTGGATTTCTGTCATGCAATGTTCAAGTTCTGGATGTAAACTGTGTTTATTATTATTAATTATTAGTTACAGATTAAAGTTCCTAGGGAACAAGAAAAGGGATTTGCTTACTTAATGATGGATCAGCACAACCTTAATGTGATGATCTTATTTATTGCAACTAGATCTCCTTTCAGTAGGTATTCTAGAGAAAATAATAGGAAAATCAATTTAATGAGAAGATTAAGAGGGCAAGAATGAATGTTTATTTTTATTTTTATTGTTTATTCTTTAAGTAGGTATTCTGGAAGTCTACTTCATGATATATTTCCCTTTGCCCGTGATTAAATTTTTATGTTCAGGTGAATGTTTCTATTTCATCGAGCAACAATTACTGCATCAAGCAACAATATCTATATTGAATTACATAGTTTTAATAATTAAAATAAGATAAAATGATTATGTCAAAGCCTATTCTTATGTTGGTTTGCTTTCATGAAATTGATGTCTTTGAGCCGTGATAATTGGTTTTTCTAACCTTTCTTCCACAATTTGGCCTTACATTAAATAAATTTTGGGTGGACTTCTTGCCCCTTTGGAAAATCAAGTATGGAAATTGCATTAAGTTTCAAGAGTCATGATGAGTAAGTCTTCATGAAATAAATGTTATGACATGTGACCATTGGTTTTTCCACAACTTAGAACATTTTTTCCACAATTTGGTCATACAAGAACAAAAAACCATTTAGAAATTGACTAAGAGAGGATAAGATAATTTGGGCTTACTTCATACACAATGGAAACAAACAAGGATATAAACTTATAATAAATCTTTGGAAAAAAGGAGCGAAAGATCTCATGAACACTAATCTACTAATCAGTCCAATGTAATAGGATTAAAAACCTAAATTGAATTGTTCATCAATTATAATTGAAGAAAACAATTGGGCAGAAAAAGACTTCTAGCAATAATGTATAGAGAGATTCTAAGAAACTTGTTACTTTGGTTGACCTTGACTCATAAAAAATACTACCAAGTATTTTTTTTTTTTTTTTTTTTTTTGTAATTTATCTTCAAAAATGATTAATAATTAACTTCATTTCAAAAGTGGTTATGCGCCTATACCTTTTCATATATACTATGAGACAGAGAATGTTGGGATGAGTCTTGTCAATATATTCTTTTACTTAGAGCATTTTTATAAATTATAGATATAATAGGCTTTATTTATATAGATAATATAATAAATGTAAACTGTTTAACAATTGAACAAATATAAAACCATATTATTCAGCATGTGCATATATATGAGTAATATCTATATTGAATTACATAGTTTTAATAATTAAAATAAGATAAAATGATTATGTCAAAGCCTATTCTTATGTTGGATTTTCTTTCATGAAATTGATGTCTTTGAGCCGTGATAATTGGTTTTTCCAACCTTTCTTCCACAACTTAGCCTTACATTAAATAAATTTTGAATAGACTTCTTGCCCCATTGGAAAATCAAGTATAGAAATTGCATTAAGTTTAAGGAGTTGGGATGTTTGAGTCAGTTTTTATGAAATAGATGTTTATGAGCCGTGACAATTGGTTTTACGATTTTAAGATTAAGAATTTATGATGTGCACCATTTTGTTTTCAAAAAAAGGATTTGAAACTAAGGAAATTTATGAAAGTTCACAAAGAGATTAGTTTTTCGATACTCATACACGACTTGTCTTGGTCTCTTGAGTCTTATAGAAACGCCCAGATTCTATGAGATAGAGAAGGTTGGGACGAGTCTTGTCAATATATTCTTTTACTTGGAGCATTTTTATAAATTATAGATATAATAAGCTTTATTTATATAAATTATATAATAAATGTTAATTGTTTAACAATTAAACATATATAAAACCATATTATTCATCATGTGTATATATATGAGTAATATCTATATTAAATTACATAGTTTTAATAATTAAAATAAGATAAGATGATTATGTCAAGGTCTATTCTTATGTTCAATTTTCTTTCATGAAATTGATGTCTTTGAGCCGTGATAATTGGTTTTTCCAACCTTTCTTTCACAACTTGGCCCTACATTAAATAAATTTTGGGTAGACTTCTTGCCTCATTGGAAAATCAAGTATGGAAATTACATTAAGTTTAAGGAGTTAGGATGTTTGAGTCAGTTTTCATGAAATAGATGTTTATGAGTCATGACAATTGGTTTTACGATTTTAAGATTCAAAATTTATGATGTGTACCATTTTGTTTAAAAAAAAAAAAAAAAGATTTGAAGCTAACGAAATTTATGAAAGTTCAAAAAGAGATTAGTTTTTCAATACTCATACACAACTCGTCTTGGTCTCTTAAGTTTTATAGAAACGTCTAGATTCTATGAGATAAGAAGGTTGTGATGAGTCTTGTCAATATATTCTTTTACTTGGAGCATTTTTATAAATTATAGATATAATAAGCTTTATTTGTATAAATGATATAATAAATGTTAATTGTTTAACAATTGAACAAATATAAAATCATATTATTCATCATGTGCATATACATGAGTAATATCTATAATGAATTACATAGTTTTAATAATTAAAATAAGATAAACGATTATGTCAAAGTCTATTTTTATGTTGGATTTGCTTTCATGAAATTGATGTCTTTGAGCCGTGATAATTGGGTTTTCCAACCTTTCTTCCACAACCTGGCCCTACATTAAATAAATTTTGGGTAGACTTCTTGTCTCATTGGAAAATCAAGTATGGAAATTGCATCAAGTTTCAAGAGTCGTGACATTTGAGTAAGTCTTCATGAAATAGATGTTATGATTTGTGACAGTTGGTTTTTCCACCACTTAAATATTTTTTCCACAACTTGGTCCTACAAGAATAAAAAACCATTTAGAAATTGAAAATTGTAAGAGCCAATACCCTCAAGAACAAAAAGCAATAAAATTAAGTAAGAGAGGATAAGATAATTTGAGCTTACTTCATACACAATGGAAACAAGGATATAAACTTATAATAAATCTTTGGCAAAAAGGAGCGAAAGATCTCATGAACACTAATTTGTCCAATGTAATAGGATTAAAAACCTAAATTGAATTGTTCATCAATTATAATTGAAGAAAACAATTGGGTAGAAAAAGATTTCTAGCAATAATGTATATTGACCTTGACTCATAAAAAATATTACCAAGTATTGTTTTTGTAATTTATCTTCAATGGGGTGTTTGGTTTAGGGAATATTGGATTACTGGAAATGTTGGATTATTGAAAAGATAAATTATCTTGAAGATTACTGTAAATCTTTAGGAAAATGTGTTTAGTTAATTGGTGAGTATGTTATATTAATATGTTTGGTTGGAAGGAATAAATTAGTGTGTATGTTATTTAAATTACTGAATTGTCCTCTAAATTCTAATTAAATATTATTATTATTTGGATTATATAACCCCCCTATATTTAAAAACTTAGCAAAAATAACCCTATAATAAAAGTTTGGAAAATCAATAAAACACCCCTTACTAACCCAACCATTGCCAGCCGTTGCAACCACCACAAGCTGCCGGTAGCCGTCAACCAAACGGAGCATGAAAGGCTGAAATTGACCGTCGTGCGCTGATATGGCCTTTGACATCTAATCTGGCTGTTGACGCCCAGATCAATGGCCGCTAATGACCACATCTGTATTAAGATTAAAAGTGTAGCATTTAAAAGTAATTGTTTAATTGTTTAAAGAATAATTTTGATTTATCAATAGAATGTGAGCTTTATTTAGTTACCACCATTGGAGGATTAAGTAATGTCCAAGTGTTTAATTACATTAGAATACAATATTCTCACCTTGTTAAAAAAAATAATAATAATAATAATGGGTGATTATGAATCTATGATTCATGACCAAACCGAAAAGGAAGAATAATTGACAAGGCACTGCCTAGTGGACCAAAATAACGACAAGTCATTTAAGGCCTTAATTACCACCAACCGACGATAACTGTTGGTCATTAAATGTAGTGTACTTTTTGTGTAAATAAGGAACTTTGTTTTGGTGGCAAGAAAAGAGAGGAAAAGGAAAGGAGGCCACGAGAAATGGCTGATATGAGACAGGTGGCACCGTGGCAATCCACAGCCATAAGTTCATACCAAGACCGATAATCTTAGAGTTTAAAAAAAATATATAGAGATAATTATATTACCCTAAATATTATCAATAATAATTAATATTGATATTTAAAAATTATCAATATCTTATATTATTTGAGAACCAAATATGATAATTAAGTAATATAAGATCACTTAATCCAATAATGTCAAATACCCCCTAACCAAACACCTCTTAAAAGTAATTAATAATTAACTTCATTTCAAAAATGGTTATACGTCTAGGCCTTTTCATATGTATTATCTGGATATATATAAATTAAAATTATTAAGTATAAAAAAATTGATTCGCTGAACAACACACTATATGACAATATAAAAATAACATGTTTTATATAATTTATTTAATAATATAATATTACTTAATTAAATTAGTTATGATAGAAGAAGCAGTCTCAAGCCGCGTCAATGGGAATTTTCCTTCCACGGCTGTGGGGGCAGCATTAATTTTGCCCTTATTGACCTGCAAATGATGTTGTCAGTTATGGTAGAGGACAGCAGTGGGGGCCAACATTAATTTTGCATCTTGTTGTTGCAAGACTTGCAGGAGTGGAGTTCGACAAGTACTCTGTAGCATAATGAATGTTTATTTTTATTTTTATTGGTTACGTATCAATGTTTCTGGAAGTCTGCTCTATGATATATTTCCCTTTGTCTATAATTAAATTTTTATGTTCAGGTGAATGTTTCTACTTCATCGAGCAACAATTACTACATCGAGGTTGTGCTTCGCTGTTTGGCAGTAGAGGGTGATGGACTCGGGTCTCATGACCTAAATGATGGTGACATTCTTGGTACTGTGATGGCGGCATTCTTTAAAGGCAAAGAATACTACTGAGGCTACATTTCTGGCAAGCATGCATGTGGTTGCAACTGTGCTTGTTTTATGATGGCATGGAAAATCAAGTATGGAAATTGCATCAAGTTTCAAGAGTCAATGGTATTTGAGTAAGTCTTCATGAAATAGATGTTATGACCGTGACAATTGGTTTTTCCACAACTTAAACATTTTTTCCACAACTTGGTCGTACAAGAATAAAAAACCATTTAGAAATTGAAAATTGTAAGAACTAATACCTACAAGAACAAAAAACAATAAAATTAAGTAAGAGAGGATAAGATAATTTGAGCTTACTTCATTCACAATGGAAACAAGGATATAAACTTATAATAAATCTTTGGAAAAAAGCAGTGATCTATCTCATGAATACTAATCTGTCCAATGTAATAGGATTAAAAACCTAAATTGAATTGTTCATCAATTATAATTGAAGAAAACAATTGGGTGGAAAAAGACTTCTAGCAATAATGTATAGAGAGATTCTAAGAAACTCGGTTACTTTGGTTGACCTTGACTCATAAAAAATATTACTAAGTATTGTTTTTGTAATTTATCTTCAAAAGCGATTAATAACTAACTTCATTTCAAAAGTGGTTATGCGCCTATACCTTTTCACATATACTATCTGCATGTATATAAATTAAAATTATTAAGTATAAAGAAATTGATTCACTTAACAACACACTATATGACAATATAAAAATAAAATGTTTTATATAATTTATTTAACAATATAATATTACTTAATTAAATTAGTTATGGTAGAGGAAGCAGTCTCAAACTGCGTAATGGAAGAGTCTCAAATCGCATAATCTGATTTTTCCAAGCTAGTTGCAGTCAATGGGAATTTTCCTTCCACAACAGTGGGGGCACCTCTTCCATGTCCTATAGCAAATGAAGTTGCTAGTTATGGTAGAGGAAGCCGTCTCAAGCCATGTAATGAAAGCAATCTCAAACCACGTAATTTGATTTTTCCAAGCTAGTTGCAATCAATGGGAATTTTCCTTCCACAACAGTGGGGACCAGCATTAATTTTGCCCTTATTGACCTCTTCTATGTCCTACAGCAAATGAAGTTGTTAGTTATGGTAGAGGAAGCACTCTCAAACCGCCTAATTTGATTTTTCCAAGCTACTTGCAGTCAATGGGAATTTTCCTTCCACAACAGTGGGGACCAACATTAATTTTGCCCTTATTGACCTCTTCTATGTCCTACATCAAATGAAGTTGTTCACTGAAAAGGCAATACTTCTATGTTTTTAGTCTATACAATATTGAGATCCAATAATATTATAAATAGCACAAAGCTAATCTCTTAGTAGTCACAGAAGCAGTGCAATTAGTGTGTTATTAAAAGATGGGGTTAAAATGTGTGATGATGTGGCTGATGTTGATTTTGATGTTTATTTCTTTACAAGGATTGAGGATTGAGGGGTGTCTGAAGCTAGAGAGATCTGCTCTCTTTCAACTTAAACATTTCTTCAATGATCCTACTCGTCTTCCAAATTGGTTTGAGGGAAATGGAAATTCAAACTGTTGTGATTGGGAAAGTGTTATTTGCAATAACACAACGGGTAGAGTGATCTCTCTTGATCTTGAATCTACAAGAAATCAAGAATTAGGAGAGTGGTATCTAAATGTTTCTTTGTTTTCTCCATTCCAAGAACTAGATACACTTTACTTAACTGACAATCTCATAGTCGGTTGCGTTGAGAATGAAGGTTATTCCATCCTCACTTTTAAATAATGAAATTTTACTTCCATGTCTTTATTAACAAGAATTGTTTTGTAGGTTTTGAAAGATTATCACACTTGACTAATCTCGTGGGTCTCTACCTCGGTTCCAATATGTTTAATGACAGTCGCATTTTATCAGCTTTGAGCCAACATTCATCTCTCAAGAATTTAAATCTAGCTTATAATCAATTTAGAGAACTAAACCATTTTAATGGTAATGTTCTTTTATATGACATAACTTTAATTATCACTTTTATATTTAGATTGATACACAAAATTATGTACAATTATTATTATTATTACTATTATTATATGTGCTGATTTCAGTTTCAAGGTTGAGTAACTTGGAGTTTCTGAGCTTAAGCGGTAACATGTTCAACAATAGCATATTATCATATGTGTCTACTCTCTCATCATTAAAGATACTATATTTGGATGACATCAGATTAAAAGGCATCGTTGATCTTCAAGGTAAGCTTGCTTCTCATCTTTAATTTCTCTAATGTATAACAATTTATTTTGTCTCAAGGATCTCTCTCTCTTTGCTTTGTCAAATTAGAGTTGGAGATATTGCAATCAAGTAAATTAAAAGCTCTGACTAAGATTCTTTCAGAAACTTCAATTTACTCAATCCAAACATCTTCTTCATTTTCTCATGGTTTTAGTTGACCGTATAATTAAACTCTTTGACCAACACAAAAAAGGTAGAGTAGTTGAGCAGAATGAGATTTTCAAAAAGGGATAAAACTTATATTCATTTAGGAAGACAATATTGAAGCCTATGGATATCTAGAAGTAATTACTGTTGACTTAAGGAAAGTTGTTAATTAAGTTTTGATGATAAAATTGTTTTAATAGCATCTTATCATTTCTCTAGTTGGTCTTTCATCATTAAAGGACTTTGTCATTTCCTTCAACAAAATTAAAAGTCTTCTTAAATGGCTTTTTATTAGTTTTAATCTCTCTATTTTAACTCTTGCCAGAATTGGACTCCTTGAGCAACTTAGAGGAGTTGGACATGGGTGGAAATGAGATTAAAAAAATTTTATTCTCCAAAGGTATTTATTGATGGTTAATAATCTATAAACTTACATTTCTCATCCCTTATCAATATTGCTCTACTTTATGAGACGCACAATAGCACACACGTACTAGGTATTTTTATTCTAATTATTAAATCAAATAAATTTAAAGAACTTTGTTTTTCAATATGAGACAGCATTGAAAATATTTGTGTTTGAATATTTTCACAAACACACAGGTGAAACAAGTTTGAGGAAGTTGACTTGGCTTCGACTAAGCAATATGAGTATTAGTGATGGAAATAGTCTTTTACAGACATTGGGCTTATTCCCATCCCTAGACTCTCTTGAATTCGATTATAACAATTTTAGTGGAGAAGTTACTACTAACGGTAAGTTACAATAATATTGAAAGTAAGTACATTAATTTGTTTTGCCTTTAAATTATTGTCATAATTACACAATAACTTTCCTAAAATTTGTTCTACTTTTTCAATAGAGTAGTAGACTTCAGCTTCTATTATGCTACTTTCCATATAAACTTTCTTCGAAGCATGGGAGCATTTACGTCACCTGAAAGTTTGCATAATTTGTAAATGATGATCAAGAAAACTGAAAAGTAGAATTAAAACTCTAGTCTAATTTTCATTGACAAAAGACAATTTTTAGGATTCATTCCATATTATTTACAATTTCCACAAAATAAAATGAAAAAAAATTGAATTTTGTTTTTTATTAAAGGATTTGACGAGAATTGATTAGTTGTATGAATTGAAAATTGATTTATAGATTTATAGATCATTCATTTTTCGAAACACTAAGGATGTATTAATTAAAGTTATTTTTTAGTCTAACATTTTTCTCTTTAAACGTACATTTTATTGTTTTCACACTTATTGAACTTAAAACAACTTTATTTCTCTTCTTTCTTTATTAATGTAATTTTATCTTCTTTTATTTTTGTATTTAAGATTTTATTTAACCTTGCTGATTTTTTTTTCTAGTTTAGCCCCTATACCATATTGAATATTCTTTTCAATTTAGAATATTAAATAATTGGTGCAGATTATTGAACAATATTTTATCTACTTTTGTGTTTTTGTAGAGTTGCCTTCGCCTCGAAGAATACTCGTTAATCATTGAAGACAACATTTTTCACAACAACTTTCTTCAAATGATTGGGGGTATGACGTCTCTTCAGTCTATTGAAATTGAAAGTAGTAACCTCGGTATCAACGACACTCTATTTGACCAAGGTTAGTAACTTCTCCTTACAAGTAAAATTTATAATTTATAATTAAAAAATAACAATGTCATGTACAGAAATAAACATTATTACTACACTAAAGTACCAAATCTTTTAATAAAAAAAGTAACAAGCCTCCCGTAAGAAGTATATATATATTATTCAATGCATGTAAAATATGAGGAAAAATATCTTATATATTGCAAATAGAAAATATAAGAAAGAGATATGAGAAAGAACTGTTTTACTTTCTAAGGAGGCCCTTATCTGATTTGCCAAGGTGCTTGTAGCCCCCATCAATTTTCCTAAATCATGGGCTTTTCAAGCCACTACTAGCCATGATGCATTAAATAAAAGATATGCTTTTTTAGCCTTTTTTTTTTTTTTTTCAGGTTAACCCCTATATCCTATTTTAAATAAGGATATAAAAGTAGTAAAATATTTTATTGAAATTGGTTCTCAAAATTCATGGGTAAATTTTAGTTGAAATATCCTTTTTGGGAATTAAAGTGGTCCCATAGAAAGTCTAAAAAGGCTGTTTGTTTTTTAGACTAAATAAAAAGTACGGACTCCTCTTTAAGAAATTGCAGAGCAAATTGCAACCAAAATTACCTTTTTGTTAAAAGTAACAAAATCAAACTAATTAAGAAATATTAGGATTTATGATCAACTTAAAAGACCGTAAAGTCTCAGATGTCTCAAAGATCTCTTACAATTTTTTAAATACTCACATGAAATTGTCAAAAGCCCTTTTAAAACCTTGAAATATACATATATATTTGTATTTAAGATTTTATCTAACCCTGCTGAATTTTTTTTTTATAGTTTAGTCCCTATACCAAATTGAATATTCTTTTCTAATTTAAAATATTAAAATAATTAGTGTAGATTATTGAACAATATTTTATTACTTTTGTACTTTTACAGAGTTGCCTTCGTTCAAGAATCTGACAAATTTAATTATTGACGACATTGCTTTTAACAACAACTTTCTTCAAATGATTGAGGGTATGACTTCTCTTCAATTTATTGAAATTTCAAGCATAATCTAACATCAAGTCGACACTCTATTTGACAAAGGTTAGTAACTTTTCTCTCTCCTTACAAGTAAAATTTATAATTTATGTATATAATTCTATTAAAAAGAAAAAATAAAAGAAATAGCGCACATAGCTAGTATATTTATTAAATTTGTGCACTACAATAATTATTAAGCATATTGATTAAGTAACATTTGCATGACTATTATTACCCTTGTGCTTCATATAGTAACTATTAAGGAACATTTTTTATTTCAGGAATTTGTAAGATGCTTCATCTTCAGCACTTATACATGAGGGACAATGGTTTAACAGGCACCTTGCCTTGTTGTGTTGCAAACTTGACTTCCCTTCAATATCTAGATATCTCATACAATGATTTTACGGGTACCTTGCCTTGTTGTCTTGCAAACTTGACTTCCCTTCAACACCTAGGTATCTCATCAAATCATTTTACGGGTACCTTGCCTTGGTTTCTAGCAAACTTGACTTCCCTTCAAAGCCTAGGTATCTCATCAAATCATTTTACGGGTACCTTGCCTTGGTTTCTAGCAAACTTGACTTCCCTTCAATATCTAGATATCTCATCAAATAATTTTACGGGAAATATCTCCTTATCTCCCCTTAAAGTGTTGACATCCATCCAAGAATTAATCCTTTCAAACAATCATTTTCATATCCCTGTTTCCCTTGAACCATTTTTTAACCACTCAAAGCTTAAGATGTTCTATGGTGAGAGTAATGAAATATATGCAGGAATTGAGTCACAATATCTGGCCCCAAAATTTCAATTAAATGGCATCTCATTATCCAATTGTGGATATAGTGGTTCATTTCCCAAATTTCTCTATAGTCAGCATGACTTACAATGGATTTCTCTCTCTGACATTAATTCGAAGGGAAAGTTTCCAGTTTGGTTGTTAGACAACAATACCAAGTTAGAAAAACTTTATCTAGTTAATAATTCTCTTTCAGGGCCTTTGCAATTACCAATTCGTCCTCACATGTCTTTGTACCAATTAGATATATCCATCAATTCCTTCCATGGGCATATTCCAACGGAATTTGGAGCTTATCTACCAATGCTACAAACTTTAAACATTTCTAGAAATGCTTTGAATGGTAGTATTCCCTCTTCGATTGGTGACATGAAGTCATTGTACAAGTTGGATTTGTCTAACAATTTGTTGACTGGAGGAATACCTGAGCATATGGCCATGGGTTGCATCTCATTACAACACCTTGCATTGTCAAATAATAGTTTGCAAGGTCAGATATTCTAAGATAACTCCAACCTCACTAGCTTGTCAATATTACAATTGGATCCCAAATAGTTTGTCTAATTGCTCCTTGGAAGATGTGATGTTGTTCTTTTTGGCGTTGAAATCATGTGTTTAAATTGAATTGACTATACATCAAATCTCATTATGCAATATACAAAATCATTGTTCATCCTCTTTCTAAGAAGTTTAATTTACTCAAATTATTATATTAATTAATTTCCTGGATCCTCTTTGAAATATAATTTTATTGGAGAAACCCTATATTCCACTGTGTATATCCTTATCCCAATCCTCTTGATTATAATTACAGGATTTAGATGAAGGTTAATAATCAATAATTAAGAATTTAATTTGAAAAAATATGGCTTATGGGGTTATAAACTTACACTTGTTTAATTAGTCAAGAAATTTTTTGTCTATAAAAGAATAACTATTCGTTCCAAATAATACGGTTTCGTCCCAAAAAAAAAAAAAAACCACAATTGAGGACAAATATTTTCGTCCTTGTCTACGTGGTGAATTGGGGCGAAAATTACTGGTGTGGTGAATTGGGGACGAAAATTTACGTCTCTGATTAGGTTGATAATATGATGATTAACCGTAACCCCAATTTTGAATCAACCCTGCTAATTTTCCTTCTTGATAATATCCAGGTTCAATCTCACTTCACCATATAGACAAACAAAACAACAAAAGCGGAGTTTCCCAAATCAAACTGCACTTCTTTATTAACAAAGACTGTCGACATCCTACCACAAGATAGGTAAGCCAAACAAAACTGTAAACAAATGCAACAATGTATTTAGTACATGGATTTGTGGAAGCAAATACAAATGTAAAGGACAGCTGATAACCATTTGAGAACAGATCCTCTTCCATCATAATGCTCTCCCCACTTTTCCCACCATGACTGTTCATTCAGTCTACCATACTCATGTGCCCTTTTCTCAGTCCAATCTTTAGCATCATTCTTTTCCCACCTGAGTCCAAAATAATATGTTCTATCAGTGTAGCTAGATCAACTGTGCTGTTAATGTAAATAAAATACCATAATTGTGATTATCATACAGTAAAAATCAGCTTACCATTTCTCATACCATCCAGCATATTCAGTGCCTGTTTTGGCTTGTTTCTGGGCACTTCTCTCTATCCTTGCTAAATTGCTACAGTTTCAAAGACATAAAAGGAACTAAAATATCAAATTTGGGTACAGAGTAAACCGAAAATATTTTATTTCAGACTTGACAGCTGGTAAATAAGCATATGCTGTTACTTTTACTAGGAATAATAAAAGTAGAAAAAGACCTCCATTCATCTTGATGAAGCACCTTTTGCCATGTTTCCCACCATGAATCACCTTCAGCATTTCTTCCAGATTTCTCCACACCTACGGAATATGAACTCTTCTTTATGTGAGGATTTAAGTTTCAAAATGCCCCACCAGGGACAACTATTAAGAAAATGGAAAAGCTCAAAGCCCTTTCAATTTTATCCAAAACAGAAATGCTTTTTCTAATATTACCTGCAGTTGTTTTCTATATATGGTTTTCAATATGAAAACATGAAGAAACATTTCCTACTAGACAGCCAGTTGTTGCATGGATGTCATTAAGTCATTTCTGCTTGAAATGCCATGTTACTCTAATAAGATTCTTTACTAAAACTTCGAGTACTTACAAACTGTGAAACACAGTTTATCATAACCTTGACTAGAATAATGCCATAAAAATAAATAGTTTTCATATAGAAATGAATTAAAAGTAATAATTAATGAACAGGGTTACAAAACCTAGGCTTTTACTTTTTGGTGGCTTGCAATCAATGATAACTGTAAATAATTTTTTCTACAATAATTCTTAGAATAACAAGGTAAGTAATATACCTAGCTCTTTG
>CM047750.1:3962410-4186207 GCA_026225825.1 Pistacia integerrima
CTCGAACTTGAAGCTCAATCGTCCAAGCAGCTTGACCTCAACTTATAGAATATTATTAGTAAAATTAATTAATTAATTAAAATTAATCCTAACTATTCATGTTAAGTCTTTAGTAGTTTTTGTATTATAGTGTTAATTAATTAAAGTTTTGTAATTAATTTTTTTATGATCAATATTTATTCATCGATATGATGACTATGAACCAACCTATATATATATATATTTATATCTAATTATCATTGTGCTCAACCCATTGAATATTAAAGGATTTTAATTGTATTCTTTGCCAACTAAAGTTCAATATATTATTATTAGTTTTCTTTGCCAGCTAAAGTTTACTATTTGTTTGTTATGATCTCAGTGGTGTAATTGCAATAAAATAAACTAACAGGGACCGAAACGTAGAACAAAGAGGGTTGGAATGAGAAGTTTTTATTAACTCTCGCTCTCAAACACTCGTGTGTAAAATGATGGAGAAGTTAATATTTTATATTCGTCTGGCATGAGGTTTGATGCAAAAATATTATTCCCTTTCAATTTTGGGAATTAATGTAACACCTAATTCAAATATAAGTTTTATATAATGTAAAGGATTAAAAAAAAAAATAATAAATAAAAATTGTTAGTCAAAGGTTTACATACAAGAATTGTAGTAGTACCAACATGGTCAATCTTCAACTAGGTGTTTGCCCAAACTTTCAACAATTTAATAAAAAATGTCAATAACTTATTCAAAATATAATTTTTATTCCTTGAACCGTTACATTTAATTGATATAAGCTGTATTCGAGGATGATAGTGTTAATTTAGTGCTAAATTGCAGTAGTCAATGCTTGATTAAGAGTGGTAAACGGGCTTGGATAAAATGGGTAAACGAACAAACGTAGTTCTGATACCATGATAAACGGATTTAGGTAGAATGTGATTGGGTAGAACTTACTCCCAAAAGTCAACTCAAGAAAGGAAAGAGTCCAACTATATACCGTAACATCTTACAAAATTGACGATGTGTAACAAATACAACTTTTAAGAAATAGAATAATAAAATCGCGAAATTTAAGTTTGGTCCTTTTGATTGGAAGATCAAAAACTAGTTACTCAGATCAACAGAAGAAAAAAAATTCTTTTAACATTTCAGCCACCACTAAGCTTGAAAATTCACCAGAATATTTGAGAAATTAATTAAAAAAAAAAAGATCTGTAAATGAAAGATTCCAGAATTGTTATCTTCTGCTATGAACTTTCGTGTATGTCAATATATGTATATATTGAATTTTCTATATATGCATGTGGTATATAGATACAAGGATGTTTGCTTGAAGAAGATGATCTCTGACTATAGCCACTGACCTTAATTCAATATTGAATTTGCTTTTATATATATATATGGCAATTACTTCAACGTTAATGTTATTTACTTAAATTATCCAATGAATTGAAACTTGATTCATAAAATAAGAACCAGAAATCTAGACAAGAGATTTCACACGTTAAGGAACTGTGTCTACCTAATTTGTTTGACTTAGCTCATTTTTTTTTTTTTCTTTCGGATATAATTTTGTTTTTGTTCAACTTATTCAAGGATACATCAATGGCTACCCTCCCTAGTTTTAAATTCAGAAGAAAAAGAAAGTCTCCACATGTTATTTTATACATTTATAATGATAAATAATATTGAGTTCAATCAATCAAGTAGGATTAGGTTTCCACGGATAAGTTTTTTTAAGCAACATTAACGTTTTTCACCTAAAACTCATCTGCTTAAGATGATAGGATCCGACGTCCGAACCTAATAAAATAAACTCCGACTTCATTCGCTAACTGTGTGAAATGTGATGAGTTTATAATGTTATCGAACTAATATAGTAGACAATCCGTATTAGTTTTTACATCAATGGCTCCCTAGTTTAAAATTCAGAAGGACAAAAAAAATTTCCACATATTATTTTATACGTTTATAATGATAAATAATCTTGAGTTCAATCAAGTAGGACTAGGTCAGTTTTTTAAAGTTACGTAAGTGTTTTTTTATCCAAAACCCATTTATTTAAGGTCGGTCATCCACGTGTACAAGGTTTGAACTTTTTGCCTTACGTATTTGGTAAAAGATATTAGATAATCGATTTTGAAGTAGTAGAGAACAGATTGAGAAAACTTATCGTCGATATTAAGAAACCAAATAGGAAATCAGTTGAAATGCCAACATCATATATATAGTTTCAACTCTTTCATTTCATGCCTAATGGGGGTCTTAATCATCTCCGTAAAGAATGGTAAAGGGAGGCCCTATGATGTTTACAAAGTGAAGCAACAACTAGAGATTGGAGGAGCCATGAAGTAGCATTTTCAAACTATATATTAAAGAATAAAATCAAACTATATAGGGATACATGTAGAACAAGTGGTCAATTATCTCCTCCTTTAAGTCTCTTACCTTTGAATGAAGTAGCAACAAGTAGCTTTCTATTGCTAAATGTTCATTGGTATGGCTGTATTTGATATAGGATAAGGCTTTTCTTCTGCTCTCTAAACATTATATATATGGAACAGACGTATCACATCATTTATATGTTCATCTGATAATAGGATCCGAACTTTATAAATTCAACTCAGACTCCATTCATAACTTGTGCGAAATGTGAAGACTTTATAATGTTATTGAACTAATAAGGTAGACATTCCATGTCAGTTTTTACATGATTCTTTTTTTGGGTTTTTTTTTTTTTTTTTTTTGTTATTTCATTTGGAGAGAGATCACAAAATTTTGTTGTGAAATTAACAAAAAAAAAAAAGCCCAATTGATTACATTTGGAGAATGCAATAGATCAATTTCAAGTATACCATTACATTGCAATGGCCCAATGTGGTGGATATATAGAACAAATTTGGGTTCTGATTTGTTGGGCTACTAGCTTCACCAATGGGCCTATTG
This sequence comes from Pistacia integerrima, assembly GCA_026225825.1. Lineage (NCBI taxonomy): Eukaryota > Viridiplantae > Streptophyta > Magnoliopsida > Sapindales > Anacardiaceae > Pistacia > Pistacia integerrima. The sequence continues at coordinate 3,965,343 of CM047750.1, forward strand.
AATTATGGATGGGTGTTGTACTGATGCCCAATGTGAATTTGGGTATTGTTGATCATATAATAACGTATATGGTTCGATAATATTATCAAATCAACAAATAAATTTTACATAAACAATTCAAACTCATCTAATAATATAATAATTATGAACTATATTAACCATTCAACATACAATTCTTCTCAAAGGTCGGTCATAAACATGTACGAGGTTTGCCTCTTTGTCCTACGTATCGATTTTGAAGTAGTAGAGGATAGATTAAGAAAGCTTATCGTCGATATTAAGAAACCAAATAGGAAATCAGTTGAAATACCAACATCATATATATAGTTTCAACTCTCTCATTTCATGCCCAAACGGGGGTCTTAATCATCATAAAAAGACTGGTAGAGGGAGGCCTTATGATGTTTACAAAGTGAAGCAACAACTAGAGATTGGAGGGGTCCATGAAGTATAGTTTCCAAACTATATACCAAAAGAATAAAAACAAACTATATAGGGGTACATGTAGAAAAAGGGGTCAATTATCTCCTTCTTAAGTCTCTTACCTTTGAATTAGCAACAAGTAGCTTTCTATTGCCAAATGTTCATTGGTATGACTGTATTCAATAGGATAAAGTTTTTATTCTGCTACCTAAACATTATATATGGAGAGCAGACGTATCACATCATTTATATATTCATCTGATAATATATAATCAAGATTATATATTAGAAGAATTTATAAAATGAATGATTTGATATTTTGGTAATTACCCAATACTTTTTTCTTAGCACAAGTACTAAATAAAGTAAAATCAAGGTATCATATTACTAAGATGTCCGTATTCTATAAATAGATCTAAAGATAATAAACGACATACAACGCTAATCACCTAAGATATTTTCGTATTTTGCATAAGCACTAAAAGAATTAAAAGCTAACATATCACGTCACTAACATGTTTTTTCGGTCAAGATTTTGTTAGAGAGATTTTCAAATGATGGAACACAATAGCCGGTTACCTAAAATTTTCTCTTTAGCATAAGAACTAGAAAAAAAAAAAAAAAAGAAGATATATCTACCGTGTTGTTAGTATATCCATTCAATGATTTAAAAAAAAAAAAAAAAAAACACATAACTTTTTCTTATCGAAATTTTATTAAACAGATGTATAGATGAGAAATGATCAGATCGAACTCGACCTAGAATTTTCTCTTTGGTAAGTATGTATTAATTGAGTTTGATATAGAATATTCATTTTAGATCTATTTTATATGTTACTTTGGTAAGTATTATTCTCTATTTATATAAATGCTCTTGTTGCTCCTCTCCTTTTTTAAAGAGTTTAGTTAATTAGTTTATAAACCCTAAATTAACAAGATTTGATACTTAATTGTTAGGTTTATAATGCATAATCTTATCAAATTGGTTACAAAATATTAATTATAAAACAATACCCAAAAAAATAAAAATAATAACCAACACGTTAATTATAAATTAAAAATTAATTAATAAAATTGTAAAAATAATATTTTACCAAACTTTTGATAAATAATAATATATTTAATTAAAAAAAATTAAATGTGAAAATTTATTTTTACACTTTACTTGAGTTGTTGTACCTTTAAAAAGTCACAGCCCAATCATTCACTTTTATCGCAAACTATATCATTACGTGTCGTTCATTTATTGGAGATCAATTGGAGGTCATGCAAATAAAAATCACAGCTGTTTACGTTATCACTCCGAACCTGAACAAAAATCCTTATATAAATACTTTCCTTGCGTCCACTCGTTTCTTCTGTGTCTTTCTCACACTCGGTTCCTTTTTTTTCTTTTTTTTTTGTTCCTTCATTTTCTCGAGAAACCCTAACGAAATTTTCTCGGGAACCAAACAGAAGGCACACCGTCCGATTCTCTTGAAAAATGCAGCACCAGAGGCTGAAGCAGCAACAGCAGCAACAACAACAAGCTTTAATGCAACAAGCCATTCTTCAACAACAATCTCTCTACCATCCCGGCCTCTTAGCCGCTCCTCAGGTTCTATTTCTTATCCCTTCAATTTCTCGTCCCTAGTCTCTTTATCATTGCGTGCGAATCATTGATGCTTTGATTTCGATTGTGATTTCGATTTGTTTGAATTAGTTAGGGTTAGCTAAGAAATGGATCGTTGTGGTTTTGGTTTTGATTTGTTTGAGCTTGCTATGGTTTGATGGAAATTTTTTGATTTTTCTTTGGATGGTTGATGTGAAAATTTGAGGGAATGAGGGGAAAGTGAAATGCTTGAATGTTTTTGAAAATCTGAGCTTTAGTTGGCATTTTTTTTAATTGTAATTTTGTGAATGCCTTTTTAGTTGTTGGAGTTTGTTATGGTTGTTGTTGTTCTGGTTGGGTGTGTTTGGGCATTGCTTGGTTGGTATCTTTGTTTGTAGAAGAATTTGCAATGAAATCTTGGGTTATATTTGCTAGTGAGTGTTTCAATTTTTTTGGTGACATGATTATGATGAGGGTGACGGAAAGTGATGCAAATTTGCAACTTTCTAATATGTTGTTATGTGGTTTCTTACTTTACTGAAGGATGAATTTTTGAAACCTCCCTGCGTCCCACTAAAACAAAATGGAGAAAGATATATATATATATATTTTAAAAATCTTTCTAATGTTCTGTGTTCCTTCCATTTCTGACTTCGGCTTCTGCAGTTTGATCACCTGACAGATAGTATTGATGATAGATATGAGTTCACTAGGTTATCATATAACATGTTCATTTATGACGATAGCTTTTTAATTTGATCACCTGACAAATAAGATTGAAAATGGAACTGAGTTCTTAAATTATCAAATAACATCCCTGGTAAGTGTTACTGTAATATTTTCCAGAGTATGGTTTCTGACTATGTTGGTCACATTTCGTGGGTCAACAAAATTGGTTAATTAGGTTTAGTATTTAAAGATATAAGCGAGCCTGTACTACTACGTTAAGCATCATACTGCTTGGGAAAAGGACCAACTGAATTTTTGTGAATAAATTTGTAAAAACTTTTCAAGTTAGGATGCTTAAAAAAAAAAACAAAAAAAATTCAAAGATGAGATGAGTGGTTAGGTTGAAATAGTACAAAGTAGCCGACCTGGTTAATGCTAGTACTCGTATAAAGTGCCTAGTATCCATCACATTTCCTCGAGAATCTATTCTGTTCCTATCTAGTTAAGCCCGAGTTTTCCTATACCTATATGGAAGTATTAGCTTCTTCTTTGTATTTGCTAGGTTGAGTTATGAATACCCTCTGAAAGTTGTTCTCTTTTTAGTTAAATTACTTTAGCAATGGAAGATTAAGATGGGATTTTCTTTTTGTCCTTTTTCTTTTATTTTCTTTTTCTTTATTTTTTTTTCTTTTTCACTTCTTGATTTTGCAGATTGAACCAATCCCAAGTGGAAATCTGCCTCCTGGTTTTGATCCAAGTACATGCCGCAGTGTGTGAGTCTTTGCCTAGACATATTTCTTTTAGTTTTGTTTCTTTTGTTTGGTTTTCTGTTTGTTGTTTTTTGTGTATGCAACTCTCACTCTTATCCCTCTCACCCATTAGTTAAGGCATTTTCATCGTTGCATGTTTTGAGTTTTAGAAATTGATACTATTTCTTGTTTGTGATGCTTAATTCTCTGATATTGAATTTTTCTGACAACTGAGGGAGTTACTTATAGCTTTATTTATTTTTTTGTTTCTTTTTTTAAAACTTCTAGTTCTTTTATTTTTGAGAAAATGCAGGTATGTTGGAAACATCCATACTCAGGTGACAGAACCTCTTCTCCAAGAGGTTTTTTCAAGTACTGGTCCTGTTGAAGGCTGCAAGCTTATTAGGAAGGAAAAGGTAAATTCTTCTGCTGTCTTCTGGGCTTTGATAACTTTTTCTGTTTGTACTTTGTACCTTATTGTATATGCTTCTATTTAAGTGTAGATTAACATTCATGGCTTGCATATGTTGCTGTTACCTACCCTCAACTTTACATATTATTACCATGTTTTGACATCCCTCGTCTTTGTTTATAGCAGTCGTCATATGGATTTATTCACTATTTCGATCGCAGATCTGCCGCTATGGCTATACTGTCTCTTAATGGGAGGCATCTGTAAGTAGACCTGACTAGTATTCTCTGTGATTTCAATTTAATATTTGCTGTTATGGATTCTCTGCAATACAGTTTATGAGAATTCACATTGTACTATGCATTTGCAGATTTGGGCAGCCAATCAAAGTTAATTGGGCATATGCCAGCGGGCAGAGAGAAGATACATCAGGTTGGTTTATGTTTGTATTTGTGATACTATCTTAAAGCAATTTACGTGCTGGAAATTATTATCTTGCGGCATAATGACGCAATGATCAATGATCTGCAGGTCATTTCAACATTTTTGTTGGAGATCTCAGCCCCGAGGTTACTGATGCCACGTTATATGCATGCTTTTCTGTTTATCCCAGTTGTTCGTAAGCTTCTGTCCCATCTCTTTATTTTATTTATATATCTGCGACAGTGTGCCTTTGTATTTATATTTATACATGTATTTATGCATCTTCCTTTATATCATCTGTAATTTACTACCAACCTAATTAGTGACTACTAAGCTTATCCTTACATTTCGGATGGTTTCAGAGATGCAAGAGTTATGTGGGATCAAAAGACTGGGCGCTCTAGAGGATTTGGGTTTGTTTCCTTCAGAAACCAGCAGGTATTACTATCACTTTTGTCCTGCTCCCTAACTGGTTTCTTTTTTCTACGAGCATGGTTTCTTATCATTATACTGATATTTTCTCTTTTCTGTAGGATGCCCAAAGTGCAATAAATGACCTAACTGGTAAGGATGAATGCATATTGGTTCATGTTTACTTCTTTCTCACCATTGCGGAAACTTTAGTTACAAACATCTACTTAAGCTGGTCTAGGGCTTTTGTAGTACATCCAAGTGTTCTTTGATGTGCAAATCAATGGCATTAAATTCTCTTTATAATAAGGAAATAATTTTTTGATCTTCCCAAAACTGGGAGTTTCACTTCTAATAAGGCCATATCTGTAGGAGATGTATGACATTGTCCTTGTAATAACACAAAATTGTTATAGATTTCTTGGCTAGTTTTCACTTCTGTAGCTCTACAATCTAGATTATACTGATATATGGAAATGTATAATGGTCTGGCTCACTAATCTTATATGTTGCAAATGTATCAGTTAAATATATTTCTTACATCAGTTATGGCTCTCTTGGATATATAATATTCACATTTCATTTTGTTACACTAATGTTTAACCTTTATTATTATTTTTTTTAAAGGTAAGTGGCTTGGCAGTAGACAGATACGATGCAACTGGGCGACAAAAGGTGCTGGTTCCAATGATGACAAGCAGAGCTCTGATGCTAAAAGTGTGGTGGAGTTAACAAATGGCTCTTCAGGTGTGTTAATTGTAGCGTCCATCACCTTATCTTTTTAGAAGCATTGATATCTTAGACCTTTAAACAAGGATACTTTCTTTTGGTTTATTCCTTTTTGGCTGCTTTATAATTGTTCATGTGTGTTTGGAGTAGAAACAGGGATAGAGACATTTGTTTTAAGCCTCCTAATTTTGCTACTTCATCCTCTTTGTATTTTCTCGGCTTATAGATGGATCTTCTAGCTTGACAATTAAACTAATATTTGTTACCTTGCACGTGCAGAAGACGGTAAAGAGACAACAAATAACGAGGCTCCCGAGAATAACCTACAATATACTACTGTTTATGTTGGAAATCTTGCTCCAGAGGCAAGAAACCATAATCTTTATCAACCAATTCTCCTCTACTTTATTTTGTGCATCAGACATGTTCTCTCTCTCTCTCTCTCTCAGAGACACTTATATATGTATGTGTGATTATTGATCCAATTAATCATGCAACATCTAGCATGTCCAGATATAATTAAAAAATTAAAAAATGATGATTGATTTTTTTAAACAAACATCATTTTTATTTTCCTCTTTTTGATATATGCAGGTCACACAGCTTGATCTCCACCGCCATTTCCATGCTCTTGGTGCTGGAGTGATTGAAGAGGTCCGGGTCCAGCGAGATAAAGGTTTTGGTTTTGTCAGATACAGTACTCATGCCGAGGCAGCTCTGGCCATCCAGATGGGGAACACCCAGTCATATCTGTATGGGAAGCAGATAAAGGTGTGGATTTATGCTTCTTCATTTGTGATGCAAGATGTGACTTTTGGGTCGGATATGTTTTTTCAAAAAAAATGTATATGTTTTCTCTTCTTTACTATAAATGTGTAATTAACTATTAGCCTTTTTATTCTTTCTTTGTGGTGTAGTGTTCTTGGGGCAGCAAGCCTACACCACCTGGAACAAGTTCAAATCCACTTCCCCCACCTGCAGCTGCACCTTTACCAGGCCTTTCAGCGGCTGACCTTTTAGCTTATGAGCGACAACTAGCTATGAGCAAGATGGGTGGTGTCCATGCTGCCCTTATGCACCCTCAAGGACAGCATCCTCTCAAGCAGGCCGCAATGGGAGTGGGTTCTGCTGGAGCAAGCCAGGCAATATACGACGGTGGGTTCCAGAGTGTTGCTGCCGCCCAGCAACTCATGTACTATCAGTAATAATTATTAGAGTTTTTGTGGTAATAGCCTTATTTCCTGCATTTGCAGGTTTTATTTGAGTTTAAGAATCTTTAGGAAGCTTTGTATGTTTCTCCTTTTCTTTTTCTCTTTATCGGGTGGTGAGGTGGTTACCCGCTCGCTTATACCATATGGCTTTGTCATTTGTATGGAGATATGTATGCTTCTGTTCTCTGCTTTGAGTGGTTATGAATATGATTGTTAGAGCAAAATTGGGTTTGGTACCGAGAGTAGTTTGTCTTACGGTTTGAGTATTTTGACAGTTGTAATGTGAGAATGTTATCAAGATCTATTGGGGTTATGTAGCTTTTGGGGTCTTTTAATGTACCCTTTGTTTTTTTATTACCACTTATTCAGTTTCCTTCTCTGATCTCTTGTTATTTGATCGAAGAACACGAAAACTGCTCGAGTTCATTGAGTTTAACTTTTTAATCCTGTGGTTGGTGTGTTGGCTATTCCGGTTTACTTTCCTGATAAAATTGATAATTTTGATGATTAGATGCTAAAGCCTAAAACAGGAATGGTTCGAATGGATATTCTACACAGGGTAGCGTTATCAACATAGATACAACAAAAAGAAATGATCTGGGATCTTTCTAAAGCCTCTACTACAACTTCAGCCTTCACTCAACTATTGATGCAATGCCGAAACAGTTATCAGGTTATCAGAATTGTTCAGTCTGTTTCCAATCTTGCAATATACTGATCATAGAATTTCCCTGCTCGTTCAAGATCTCCAAGTTCAGTATAACAATCCGCAATTGCCCCATAAGCTTCAGTGTTTCCGGAGTCTTCTCCTTGCCGACGAGAGATTTCAAGAACCATAGAGTGGTACTTAATGGCTTCCCGGTACTTGCCCTGCCTTTGCAATGACGCCCCTAAATGAAGCAAAATCGAATCAGAAATACTTGAAAAATATAATACCCATCTGCATAACAAGTAAATTCCATTTGTACGTGCAAAAATGAGACCCGGAAAGTGTATTTATTGAAAGAAATGAATTGAGAGAAGACTAGAAGCGAACCTAAACCTCTAGCAGCCTTCTTCTCCTCGATAGGATCCTTCAGATTCTCAGCAAGATCGAGAGCTGCCTTAAACTCTGCATATGCCTTCTCTGGATTTTGATTTCTCAAAAAATTCTTCCCAGTTTTCAACCGAGAAATCAACTCTTGCTTTCTTGGATCAACAATTACTTCACTTTCTGATATCCTACTACCAACAGGAGCATAACTCAAGTTGGGGGCATAAGATTCAATCTTAGCTTGCCTTCTTAGAGCTGTATTGATCTGGCGCAATTGGTCATTGAGTCGCTGCATTTCACCTCTCCTCTGCCGAGCAAGTAATCCTGTAAAACATGCACAAATTATACGGTGAAAATGAAGAGGATTTCAGTCCACACTTTGCATAATTATATGTGACAACTTATCCAGACGGATGTAGAAAGTATAAACTATCATCAAAATAATAGAAATACCGGACAAAATGAAGACTTTTTCCCCCTTATATCCAATTCAAACTAAATTTTTTCCACGGGAGAGGAAGGAAAAATTAAAATTGTGCATACAATACACTGATTTAAGTTCTATGCGAATTAAACACTTTGGAGGCAATGATTCTTGCTTTGGACATTAACCTTGTTAATGGGTGAGTATGCATAAATGTCTGGGTTCTTCCACACTTCAAGGATAGAACTTGCAACTCAGTCATTAAATTAAGAAATATAATGCATGCATTTAAATCAGGTAACTTTGGGGTGCAACTGACAAATATCAACTAAGGCCAAGTGCAATGCTTTTGGACTGCAAGTAAACAAACATTTGGAAGTAATTATAAGGACTTTGATAGTTTACCTCCAACAGTAGCCCCTATGAGGGCCACAAGTAGTAGCAGAGGCATGTTAAAGAAAGAGTTATCAGCCTCACATGTTTCTGCTAGAGCTTTAAAAGGTGTAGTCAACATGAAGGCATTTGTGAGAAAAAATGTCATTGCCGTTGATTTCAGTAGCACCTTTCCTTGCTGACAGAATAATTATATTAATCAGATCAGAAAATGAAGTAAAATAATGTATAAGCACAATCACAGTCAAACACAGAAATCTCTGATCCTCCTATTAGCCATGCAGATGTGGCTCGAATTCAATACAATAAACATCGAACTTCGCAAAGGCAGGGAGCGGGAACTAATTATAATAGATTTGTGCTTTGATAAAACTGACACAGTTTGGAAAAAAAATAGTTATCTAAACAACAACTACATTCTAATAATAACGAGTTTCAAAGCCTTAGAAAGCAGCCTTATGTGTAGGTTTTTTAAGATTTGAAATCAGGGTGATCGTGATTCCTTATGTTTCATCAAAGGGAGTTATTAACACCAGTTATGACACAAACAACAAAAAGATAATAATTTCTATGTAGAGACAGAAAAAAAAGGGCATTTAGTAGCAAACACTGAAGAACTCACCATCGTACCTGGTCTGCTGATAGTTTGTCCACAAAATTGTCACTTGGTGGTGGCATTTTACTGAAATCCTGACTTCCTTCCAAATCATGGTGTCCATCAAATCTTTGATGAATAACTCTGGAAGCATTTCCTAAAACTGATGCAAACTTTTTCTCTTTGAATAGAAGAGAAACCAACTTCCCTGATTCAATAAAAAGAATTAACCTCAGATCTTGTATAAGGATGTTAAACCGATATAAGGACTTGAACTACATTGGCATTATACTAGCAGAATGCTATATACTACAGAGCAAATTGTCTTTCCCAAGGACTCTTCGCATATCATATGAATCCATCACGAAGTAATCCTTCTTTATGACCAACAACTCAATCATCTTATGCAGATTATACTCACTTAACCTTTTTCCTTGAACACTTTCAGCATTTCACATTTTTCCAAAGCAACAATACATACTAGAATCACAAATCGCACGGCAAAAGTATGATTTGTGTGTGCTACTTGACATATCATTAGAAAATGGAAGCAAAGCACTGAAATATATTGCAATATATCATTATACTAAAAAATCCAAGATTCATTAGAAAAAACCTCAAATGTATCATAAAAGCCATATAAAAATTTCAAAATCTGCCATGTCCGTTAATAATTAGACAACAAAGAACACATTTTTACAGTAAAAATAGATAATTGAACTAAAGCAACAACAATACACTCAACCCCAGCCTCAAAAAACTTATATTTAACCTCACTATCTTTTATCAAATCTTACGACGAACAAACAAAACAAAACAACAAATAACACTAACCCAATTGAGCTTTCTACAGTAGCAATCCCAAATCAACTTCATTTTCCATTCCCATTCACTAAACACAAAAAACCCAGAAAGAATATGCAAGAATTCATCCAAACTAACAGCAGTCAGATCAACACACAGATTACAACCAGTTCAAGTTAACAAACAAAGCTTGAAGCTTCACTGAACTGCTAAAGTTACTAGCATGAACGAAAAGCTGCAAAATTTATGGCGTGTAAAAGAATAACTAACCGGCCACGTGGGGTTTGTCGGAGAAATGATCAGACGGTGGAGATGGGAGGCAGCTTGGCCGTGTAAAGAAGCATGAAAAACGAACTAGCACCGCCATTATTTTGTTGGATAAAACGTTGGATGTGTATGTTGGAAGCCAAGGTTTTTGTTATCTGTGGACAACTTCTGACAAAACAAAATGACTTCGGATTCTCAATGAATAACGCCCGTGCCATTTTGTTTTGTTAGACAAAACCAAGTTAAATACATTTTGGTCTCCGTGGTCATTCTTATATACAAGGTTCGGTAAAATCTAATGTTTTATTAAATTATCAAAATATTTTATTCATATTTTTATTTTACTTTTATTGTAGCAAATCAAATTATTAATTTATAAAATTAAAAAATATATTTCTTTTGTAACCAAGGTGTCGAGACAACTTATGCGCATTTCCCACTTACACTAATCATTTCCAAGGGAGACTAGCACAATAATCCACGTCACGGTCTTCACTTAAACTAATCATTCTTTAGAGTGACTAGTGCAACAACCTATTATCATGATCTCTCACTTAAATCGCGGATGCTCAGATGAGGGATCAAATATGAGTTTATGTGTCTATCCACACCATCCTTAATTCATCCTAACCATCTAGGTTACCCACATATGGATAATTAAAAAAAATTTGTTTTTCTCAATTTCATGATTTATAAGACAAATTATTTATACAGTGATTCAGTTAGGCCAAAGGCCTTTGAGCAAAGCAAAGATCATGAGTTTTCTTTACTTCATAAGCAGCTTCAGGTGAAGAGACAATGGTGAAAAATTTGGCCGAGCTGTGTGTACATGAGAGGACCATAATTCTTCGCCAAATCTCTTAGCCAGAGATCAGGCAAAGAAACGACAAAATGATGTATATTTTCCCAAACAACAAAGATAGATTGATAAACGAATTTCATAAACTTTCTCTCACAAATCTGACATGACAGATGATAATTGGTTTCTTTGATGAATTCACCAGAAACTAATTATCAGCTATCACGTCACATTTGTAACAGAAAGCTTGTGATATTCGTTTATCAGTGTAGTATTACCTTTTTCCAAATATTGTAGCATGATTCTTTTTTTATTTCCTAGTAATGTTATAAGTTAATTGATTTTTATTTACATTTATATTTACTAGTTACTAAAATTAGCATCATCTACATCGACTGTCATGTTAATCGATATAAGAGTGTTTGTGAGAGTGTTAGTTGATGTAGTATTACTACCTTAGTGCCTTACGACAATTCAAAATGGTAAGAAGGAACCCAACGACTAACTAGTAACCACACTCTGTAATACAATAATGTTAGATGTACAAAAAAACTTACAAAAATTTATATATAAACTGATGTGGCAGAAAATGAGTGGAAGAGTAAATACAAAAAGTTAAAATCATTATATTCACTTTTTCAATTATTTTTTGTCACATCAATTTGTACACATATCTTTGTAAGATTTGTTTGTATGTATAACATTATTCATCTATAATAAACTTTTGAAAACCCTAAGATCCCCAACGAAATTAGTTAAACAAAACAAAAACACTTTCAAAAATCAAACACTAAAGCTTCACTAGGTTCGAAACTGTTGATCCCGATTCTTCAATCTTGCAAAAAGAGAAACAAGACCCCATAATTGTTCGAGTTCCATACTTTTGGCAACTCAAGTTGCCCTATTACTTCCACCAATCCTTTTCGTGATAATATTCGTCTCTTTCTGAGACAATGTGGTGAGCTTGAAGACTATAGTGTTAAAGGCATGCCCGTTTGGTGTACACTTCTTGTTTGCGAGTCTGCCAATGTTGTTATCCTTCTTTACACCATTGAAGACATTGTAGCGCACTCTCCTCAGCCTTTGTGTGATCATTGCAGACACACCGGTTAGCCCTCTGTTGTTTTTGTTCTTGAATTTACCAAGTGGGTTCAACTTCTTTTCATTTGTTTTGTTATTACTTTTAATATTTGGATTCATTTTCTAACTGGTTTTTTTTTTTTGGTTAATTTTGAGATTTTAGGCTTAGTTTTTGTTGTTTTAGGTTGTGGGTTTTAGTGTTGGATGTAAATACTCTTAAATGCCCTACTGTTGTAATTTTTTATTAGACTGGCTAGGCTCCATTTTGTGTTCGATTTGTTGTTGTTTTGGTTTGATTGAGAGTTTGAAGTTTCGTTGTGGTTAGGTTGGAGTAATCATATTGTGTCAAAACGGCAGTATCATGTGATTATACCGCATGATAATGACTGGAACAACAAGCATTTGAAGGACGACGATATACAAAAATAAAATCATCTCTCGCATGGCTTAATTCATTGTAATGGGTTTGGCCATTAGCTCTGCATTAATGGGATTGAAGGAGGTCCCCGACCTCGCCTTGACCCATGCCCATCCCCAGTTCATGAGTTGCAATTTGTATTTAATAATTAAGTGTAAAGTTTATTTGAGTCCTTAGTACAGTTAATTTAAAAGTAATCTCATGTTCTTTATTTACATTTTAGCCCCCTAATAGTATATCATAAATTATTATTATAATGTTGTAATAATTATAAAGGCCTACATTTTGAAGAAAATAATGTATTAGACTAAATATAAGATTTACAGTAGTTTACCACCTTTAGAGATCAAATTTGGAGATTTTCAGATACTGAGTTATTGATCTCAGATATCGGTTGTACGCATGCGTACATCAAGTTTAGTTGCTCCATCTGAGCGATGAGCTTCTTGCCAAGTGTGACAGATTTAGTTGCTCTGGCTGTGTGATGTTAGAGCTTTCCAGGTATGACATATTTTTCCCTACTCTGGCTGTGTGTGAGCTGCCCACCAAGTATGCCAGATATTCCCATGGGTACTAGTTGTGGTGAGAACCTCAGTATCAATTATTAGTTTTATAGTATCACATTAGTCCTCAGCTTTACAATATTAGAATAGTTATTAGATTACGGTATCAAATCATTTATCAGTTATCAATTTTACTGTAACATAAATGAACTAATAAAGTAAATAGTTTATAAGTACTTATTTTCACACTTCATGATTTTTTGAAAACTGTTTTACAAAATCATCCATACATTGAGTATTTTTAACTCACCCTTTTAAAATTTCCCCCTCCCATTGACCACAGGGATTGTCTAGAGCAATGACTTTCCATCGAGGTTGGGCCCATGCGACATCAGTGCATTTTGTGTGTTATGTCACATATTTTGTCTTTCACTACTTGAGGGTCTATTACCCATAGTTTCCATATTATTTTGTTTATAGGGCCTAAAACTAGTATTTATGATTTTAAGATTCATAATTTATGATATGCACCATTTTGTCTTTAGAAAAAGGACGTGGTACTAAGGAGATTTATGAAAGTTCAAAAAGAGATTAGATTTTCAATACTCATACGTGACTCATCTTGGTCTCTTAGGTCTTATAGGAATGCCTGAATCCTATGAGATAGAGAAGGCTGGGACGGGTCCTGTCAATATATTCTCTTACTTGGATTGTTTTTAAAAATTATAGATATAATAAGCTTTATTTATATAAATGATATAATGTTAATTGTTTAATACTTGAACAAATATAAAACCATATTATTCATCATGTGCATAAATATGAGTAATATCTATATTGAATTACATAGTTTTAATCATTAAAAAAAGACAAAATGATTATGTCAAAGCCTATTCTTGTATTGGATTTGCTTTCGTGAAATTGATGTCTTTGAGCCGTGATAATTGGTTTTTCCAACATTTCTTCCACGACTTGGCCTTGCATTAAATAACTTTTGGGTAGGTATTTCTTGCTCCATTGGAAAATCAAGTATGGAAATTGCATTAAGTTTCAGGAGTTAGGATGTTTGAGTCAGTCTTCATGAAATAGATGTTTATGAGCCGTGACAATTGATTTTCAGATTTTAAGATTCGGAATTTATAATATGCACCATTTTGTTTTTAGAAAAAAGATTTGGTACTAAGGAAATTTATGAAAGTTAAAAAAGAGATTAGTTTTTCAATATTCATACACGACTCGTCTTGGTCTCTTGAGTCTTATAGGAATGCCCAAATTTTATAAGATAAAGAAGGCTGGGACGGGTCCAGTCAATATATTCTTTTACTTGGAGCATTTTTATAAATTAAAGATATAATAAGCTGATTTCATATAAATGATATAATAAATGTTAGTTGTTTAACACTTGAAAGAATATATAACCTTATTATTCATCATGTGCATAAATATGAGTAATATCTATATTGAATTACATAGTTTTGATAATTAAAAAAAGAAAAAATGATTATGTCAAAGCCTATTCTTGTGCCGTGATAATTTGTTTTTCCAACCTTTCTTCCACAACTTGGCCCTACATTAAATAAATTTTGGGTAGACTTCTTGCCCCATTGGAAAATCAAATATGAAAATTGCATTAAGTTTAAGGAGTTAGGATGTCTGAGTCAGTCTTCATGAAATAGATGTTTATGAGCCGTGACAATTGGTTTTATGATTTTAAGATTCATAATTTAAGATGTGTACCATTTTATTTTCAAAAAAAAGGGTTTGAAACTAAGAAAATTTATGAAAGTTCAAAAAGAGATTAGTTTTTCCGATACTCATACACGACTCTTCTTGGTCTCTTGAGTCTTATAGGAATGCCCTATTCTATGAGATAGAGAATGTTGGGATGAGTCTTGTCAATATATTCTTTTACTTGGAGCATTTTTATAAACTATAGATATAATAGGCTTTATTTATATAGATAATATAATAAATGTAAACTGTTTAACAATTGAACAAATATAAAACCATATTATTCAGCATGTGCATATATATGAGTAATATCTATATTGAATTATATAGTTTTAATAATTAAAATAAGATAAAACGATTATGTCAAAGCCTATTCTTATGTTGGTTTTTCTTTCATGAAATTGATGTCTTTGAGCCGTGATAATTGGTTTTTCCAATCTTTCTTCCACAACTTGGCCCTGCATTAAATAAATTTTGGGTAGACTTCTTGCCCCATTGGAAAATCAAGTATGAAAATTGCATTAAGTTTAAGGAGTTAGGATGTTTGAGTCAGTCTTCATGAAATAGATGTTTATGAGCCGTGACAATTGGTTTTACGATTTTAAGATTCAGAATTTATGATGTGTACCATTTTGTTTAAAAAAAAAAAAAAAGGATTTGAAACTAAGGAAATTGATGAAAGTTCAAAAAGAGATTAGTTTTTCGATACTCATACACGACTCATCTTGGTCTCTTGAGTCTTGTAGGAATGCCCAAATTCTATAAGATAAAGAAGACTGGGACGGGTCCTGTCAATATATTCTTTTACTTGGAGCATTTTTATAAATTATAGATATAATAATCTTATTTTATATAAATGATATAATAAATATTAATTGTTTAACACTTGAAAGAATATATAACCATATTATTTATCATGTGCATAAATATGAGTAATATCTATATTGAATTACATAGTTTTAATAATTAAAATAAGATAAAATGATTATGTCAAAGCCTATTCTTGTGCTGTGATAATTGGTTCAACCTTTCTTCCACAACTTGGCCCTACATTAAATAAATTTTGGGTAGACTTCTTGCCCCATTGGAAAATCAAGTATGGAAATTGCATTAAGTTTAAGGAGTTAGGATGTTTGAGTCAGGCTTCATGAAATAGATGTTTATGAGCCGTGACAATTGGTTTTACGATTTTAAGATTCAGAATTTATGATGTGTACCATTTTGTTTAAAAAAAAAAAGGATTTGAAGCTAATGAAATTTATGAAAGTTCAAAAAGAGATTAGTTTTTCGATACTCATACACGACTCGTCTTGGTCTCTTAAGTTTTATAAAAATGTCTAGATTCTTTGAGATAAGAAGGTTGTGATGAGTCTTGTCAATATATTCTTTTACTTGGAGCATTTTTATAAATTATAGACATAATAAGTTTTATTTGTATAAATGATATAATAAATGTTAATTGTTTAACAATTGAACAAATATAAAACCATATTATTCGTCATGTGCATATACATGAGTAATATCTATATTGAATTACATAGTTTTAATAATTAAAATAAGATAAATGATTATGTCAAAGTCTATTCTTATGTTGGATTTGCTTTCATGAAGTTGATGTCTTTGAACCGTGATAATTGGGTTTTCCAACATTTCTTCCACAACCTGACCCTACATTAAATAAATTTTGGGTAGACTTCTTGCCTCATTGGAAAATCAATATGAAAATTTTGCATTAAGTTTCAAAAGTCATGATATTTGAGTAAGTCTTCGTGAAATAGATGTTATGACCTATGACAATTGATTTTTCCACAACTTAACATTTTTTTCCACAACTTGGTCCTAAAAGAATAAAAAACCATTTAGAAATTGAAAATTGTAAGAGCCAATACCGACAATAACAAAAAGCAATAAAATTAAGTAATAGAGGATAAGATGATTTGAGCTTACTTCATACACAACGGAAACAAGGATATAAACTTATAATAAATCTTTGGAAAAAAGGAGTGAAAGATCTCATGAACACTAATCTGTCCAATTTAATAGGATTAAAAACCTAAATTGAATTTTTCATCAATTATAATTGAAGAAAACAATTGGGTAGAAAAAGATTTCTAGCGATAATGTATAGAGAGATTATAAGAAACTTGTTACTTTGGTTGACCTTGACTCATAAAAAATATTACCAAGTATTGTTTTTGTTATTTATCTTCAGAAGTGATTAATAATTAACTTCATTTCAAAAGTGGTTATGCGCCTATACCTTTTCATATATACTATCTGGATGTATATAAATTACAATTATTAAGTATAAAGAAATTGATTCACTGAACAACACCCTATATGACAATATAAAAATAAAATGTTTTATAAAATTTATTTAACAATATAATATTACTTAATTAAATTAGTAATGGTAGAGCAAGCAGTCTCAAACCGCGTAATTTGATTTTTCAAAGCTAGTTGCAGTCAATGGGAATTTTCCTTCCACAACAGTGGGGCACCTCTTCTATGTCCTACAACAAATGAAGTTGCTAGTTATGGTAGAGGAAGCAGTCTCAAAGCGCGTAATGGAAGCAATCTCAAACCACATAATTTGATTTTCCCAAGCTAGTTGTAATCAATGGAAATTTTCCTTCCACAACAGTGGGACCAACATCAATTTTGCCCTTATTGACCTCTTCTATGTCCTACAGCAAATGAAGTTGTTCACTGAAAAAGCAATACTTCTATGTTTTTAGTCTATACAATATTGAGATGCAATAATATTATAAATAGCACAAAGCTAATATCTTAGTAGTCACAGAAGCAGTGCAATTAGTGTGTTATTAAGAGATGGGGTTAAAATGTGTGAGGATGTGGTTGATGTTGATTTTGATATTTATTTCTTTACAAGGATGGAGGATTGAAGGGTGTTTGAAGCAAGAGAGATCTGCTCTCTTGCAACTTAAACATTTCTTCAATGATCCTTACAGACTTCAAAATTGGTTTGAGGGAAATAGAAATTCAAACTGTTGTGACTGGGAAAGTGTTATTTGCAATAACACAACGGGAAGAGTGATCTCTCTTGATCTTCGCTATGTAAGAAATCAAGAATTAGGAGAGTGGTATCTAAATGTTTCTTTGTTTTCTCCCTTCCTAGAACTGGAGACACTTGACTTAAGTGAAAATCTCATAGCCGGTTGCATTGAGAATGAAGGTTTTTCCATCCTCACTTTAAATAATGAAATTTTACTTCCATGTCTTTATTAACAAGAATTGTTTTGTAGGTTTTGAAAGATTATCACACTTGACTAATCTCGTGGATCTCGACCTTAGCTACAATATGTTCAATGACAGCCACGTTTTATCAGCTTTGAGCCAACATTCATCTCTCAAGAATTTAAGTCTAGATTATAATCAGTTTAGAGAACTGAACCATTTTAATGGTATTGTTATTTTATATAACATAACTTTTATTATCACTTTTATATTTAGATTGATACACAAAATTATGTACAATTATTATTATTATTACTATTATTATATGTGCTGATTTCAGTTTCAAGGTTGAGTAACTTGGAGTTTCTGAGCTTAAGCGGTAATATGTTCAACAATAGCATATTATCATATGTGTCTACTCTCTCATCATTAAAGGTACTATATGTGCGTAACATTGGATTGAAAGGCACTGTTGATCTTGAAGGTAAGCTTGTTCTCATCTTTGATTTCTCTAATGTATAACAATTTATTTTATCTCAAGGATCTCTCTCTCTTTGCTTTGTCAAACTAGAGTTGGAGATATTGAAATCAAGTAAATTAAAAGCTTTGGATAAGATTCTTTCGGAAACTTCAATTTACTCAGTCCAAACATCTTCTTCATTTTCTCATGGTTTTAGCTGACTTTATAATTAAACTCTTTGACCAACACAAAGAAGGTAGAGTAGTTGAGCAGAATGAGATTTTCAAAAAGGGATAAAACTTATATTCATTTAGGAAGACAATATTGAAGGCTATGGATATCTAGAAGTAGTTAATGTTGACTTAATGAAAGTTGTTAATTAAGTTTTGATGATAAAAATGTTTTAATAGCATCTTATCATATCTCTAGTTGGTCTTTCATCATTAAAGGACTTTGTCATTGCCTTCAATGAAATTAAAAATCTTCTTAAATGCTTTTTTATTGGTTTTAATCACTCTGTTTTAACTCTTGCCAGAATTGGATTCCTTGAGCAACTTAGAGGAGTTGTACATGGGCGGAAATGAGATTAAAAAAATTGTATTCTCCAAAGGTATTTATTGATGGTTAATAATATTTAAACTTACATTTCTCATCCCTTACCTATATTGCTTTGCTTTATGAGACGTACAATAGCACACACGTACTAGGTATTTTTATTCAAATTATGAAATCAAATAAATTTAAAGAACTTTGTTTTTCAATACGAGAAAGCATTGAAAATATTTGTGTTTGAATATTTTCACAAACTCACAGGTGAAATAAGTTTGAGGAAGTTGACTTGGCTGGGACTAAACAATATGAGTATTAGTGATGGAAATAGTCTCTTACGGACATTGGGCTTATTCCCATCCCTAAAGTCTCTTGTATTCTATGATACCAACTTTAGTGGAGCAGTTATTACTAACGGTAAGTTACAATAATATTGAAAGTAAGTACATTAATTTGTTTTGCCTTTAAATTATTGTCATAATTACATAATAATTTTTCTAAAATTTGTTCTGCTTTTTCAACAGAGTAGTAGACTTCAACTTCTATTATTCTACTTTCCATATAAACTTTCTTCGAAGCATGGGAGCATTTACGTCACCTGAAAGTTTGCATAATTTGTAAATGATGATCAAGAAAACTGAAAAGTAGAATTAAAACTCTAGTCTAATTTTCATTGACAAAAGACAATTTTTAGGATTTATTCCATATTATTTACAATTTCCACAAAATAAAATGAAAAAAAATTGAATTTTGTTTTTTATTAAAGGATTTGATGAGAATTGATTAGTTGTAGGAATTGAAAATTGATTTATAGATTTATAGATCATTCATTTTTCGAAACACTAAGGATGTATTAATTAAAGTTATTTTTTAGTCTAACCTTTTTCTCTTTAAACGTGCATTTTATTGTTTTCACACTTATTAAACTTAAAACAACTTTATTTCTCTTCTTTCTTTATTAATGTAATTTTATCTTCTTTTATTTTTGTATTTAAGATTTTATTTAACCCTGCTGAATTTTTTTTCTAGTTTAGCCCCTATACCATATTGAATATTATTTTCAATTTAGAATATTCAATGATTGGTGTAGATTATTGAACAATATTTTATCTACTTTTGTGCTTTTGTAGAGGTGCCTTCATTCAAGAATCTGACAGATTTAATTATTTACGAAACTGTTTTTCACAACAACTTTCTTCAAATGATTGGGGGTATGACTTCTCTTCAATTTATTGAAATTGAATATAGTAACCTCGGCATCAACGACACTCTATTTGACCAAGGTTAGTAACTTCTCCTTACAAATAAAATTTATAATTTATAATTAAAAAATAAAAATGTCATGTACAGAAATAAACATTATTACTACACTAAAGTACCAAATCTTTTAATAAAAAAAGTAACAAGCCTCCCGTAAGAAGTATATATATATATATATTATTCAATGCATATAAAATATGAGGAAAAATATCTTATATATTGCAAATAGAAAATATAAGAAAGAGATATGAGAAAGAACTGTTTTTACTTTCTAAGGAGGATTTGCCAAGGTGTTTGTAGCCCCCATCAATTTTCCTAAATCATGGGCTTTTCAAGCCACTACTGGCCATGATGCATTAAATAAAAGATATGCTTTTTAGCTTTTTTTTTTTTTTTCTTCAGGTTAACCCCTATATCCTATTTTAAATAAGGATATAAAAGTAGTAAAATATTTTATTGAAATTGGTTCTCAAAATTCATGGATAAATTTTAGTTGAAATATCCTTTTTGGGAATTAAAGTGGTCCCATAGAAAGTCTAAAAAGGTTGTTTGTTTTTTAGACTAAATAAAAAGTACGGACTCCTCTTTAAGAAATTACAGAGCAAATTGCAACCAAAATTACCTTTTTGTTAAAAGCAACAAAATCAAACTAATTAAGAAATATTAGGATTTATGATCAACTTAAAAGACCGTAAAGTCTCAGATGTCTCAAAGATCTCTTACAATTTTTAAATACTCACATGAAATTGTCAAAAGCCTTTTTAAAACCTTGAAATATACATATATATTTGTATTTAAGATTTTATCTAACCCTGCTGAATTTTTTTTTCTAGTTTAGTCCCTCTACCATATTGAATATTCTTTTCTAATTTAAAATATTACAATATTTTATTACTTTTGTGCTTTTGCAGAGTTGCCTTCGTTCAAGAATCTGACAAATTTAATTATTGACAACATTGTTTTTAACAATAAATTTCTTCAAATGATTGAGGGTATGACTTCTCTTCAATCTATTGAAATTTCAAGGAGTAACCTCAACATCAGTGACACTCTATTTGACAAAGGTTAGTAACTTTTCTCCCTCCTTACAAGTAAAATTTATAATTTATGTATATAATTCTATTAAAAAAGAAAAAAAAAAAAAGAAATACCCCACATAACTAGTATATTTATTAAATTTGTGCACTACAATAATTATTAAGCATATTGATTAAGTAACATTTGCATGACTATTATTACCCTTGTGCTTCATATAGTAACTATTAAGGAACATTTTTTATTTCAGGAATTTGTAAGATGCTTCATCTTCAGCACTTATACATGAGGGACAATGGTTTAAGGGGCACCTTGCCTTGTTGTCTTGCAAACTTGACTTCCCTTCAATATCTAGATATCTCATACAATGACATTAATTTGAAGGGAAAGTTTCCAGTTTGGTTGTTAAACAACAATACCAAGCTAGAAACACTTTATCTAGTTAATAATTCTCTTTCAGGGCCTTTGCAATTACCAATTCATCCTCACATGTCTTTGAAAGAATTAGATATATCCATCAATTCCTTCCATGGGCATATTCCAACGGAATTTGGAGCTTATCTTCCAATGCTACAAGCTTTAAACATTTCTAGAAATGCTTTAAATGGTAGCATTCCCTCTTCGGTTGGTGACATGAACTCGTTGTGGTCTTTGGATTTGTCTAACAATTTGTTGACTGGAGGAATACCTGAGCATTTGGCCATGGGTTGCATCTCATTAGAAGTCCTTGTATTGTCAAACAATAGTTTGCAAGGTCAAATATTCCCTACAAATTTTAACTTGAAAGGCTTGTTATATTTACAATTGGATGACAATAATTTCACAGGAAAGATCCCAGATAGTTTGTCCAATTGCTCCTTGGAAGGGTTGTATATAAGTGGTAACCATCTTGTTGGCTCATTACCAAGGTGGTTAGGAAATCAATCATCTTTGGAGGAAATTATCATGTCAAA
This sequence comes from Pistacia integerrima, assembly GCA_026225825.1. Lineage (NCBI taxonomy): Eukaryota > Viridiplantae > Streptophyta > Magnoliopsida > Sapindales > Anacardiaceae > Pistacia > Pistacia integerrima. Next base: position 3,987,463 of record CM047750.1, read on the forward strand.
GAATCATGTTGAAGGTCCAATCCCGTTAGAGTTTTGTCAACTAGAAAGTCTTAAAGTATTAGACCTTTCAGAGAACAATATTAATGGGAGTTTACCGTCTTGCTTTCCACCTTCCTCAATTAAACAAATTCATTTGTCAAAAAATAAGTTACAGGGACAACTAAATGATAGATTATCCAATAGTTCTTCTCTAACGACGCTAGATATTGGATATAATCACTTTGAAAGCAACATTCCCGATTGGATTGGTACACTTTCGAATTTAAATTACCTTATCTTGAGTAATAACGATTTTCAAGGTGAAGTACCGATTCGTTTGTGTAAGTTAAGTCAATTACGTTTGATAGATCTTTCTCACAACAAGTTTTCTGGGCATATCCCTCATTGTTTAAATATCACAACAGTTACTATTGCATCTGATTATGTAACTATTCTTGAAAGGTTTTATAATGTGCATCTTTCGAAGGAAGAAACTATAGAGTTTACAACGAAGACTAGATCTTACTCTTACCAAGGAAGAATTCTTAGCTACATGTCTGGAATTGATCTCTCCAACAATAAGTTAGTTGGTGTGATTCCTAATCAAATTGAAAATCTTGTTGGAATCCATACACTTAACCTCTCTCACAACAACTTGACAGGACGAATTCCATCAACATTTTCAAATCTCAAGCAGATCGAGAGTTTAGATCTTTCATACAACAATTTGATTGGGAAAATCCCTCCTCAGCTCATTGAGTTAAATAATTTGGCTGTTTTTAGTGTGGCACACAATAATTTATCAGGCAAACTCCCTGATAGGATTGCACAATTTGGAACCTTTGAAGAAAGTAGCTATGAGGGAAATCCATTTCTTTGTGGACAACCATTGCCCAAAAGTTGCAATGCAATTGAATCACAACCAAAAGATTCAAGTATTATTGGAGAAGACAATGATTTCATTGATATGAATGTCTTCTATATTAGTTTTGTTGTGTCCTACATAGTTATACTCTTAGGGATTGTTGCAGTTTTGTTGATAAACCCTTATTGGCGTCGTAGATGGTTTTATATTGTTGAGTTGTGGACAACATCCTGTTACTATTTTGTTGTAGATCATCTCCATAAGTGATTTGATTATGAAATAATTAGTCAGATTATATGTAAATATCTTGCAAAATTGCATATTTTGATGTTCTCTTCAGGGTGCCAAAGCTTTTGTAATTTCAAATAATGCATTTATTAATGAATAATGTTAGTACTTGAAGAAAGCCTACGAGCAATACTTTAGATGATAACAAAATTTAGAGATTTTATCTTATTTTTTATTAATGAATTATATGTTCGTATGACTGATGGGTGATAAAATTATGAAATCTAAGATGTGATGTTGTCGTTTTTGGCGTTGAAATCATGTGTTTAAACTGAATTGACTATACATCTAATCTCGCTATGCAATATACCAAATCAATTGTTCATCCTCTTTACTAAATTATTATATTAATTAATTTCCTGGATCCTCTTTGAAATATGATTTTATTGAAGAAACCCAAGATTCCACTGTGTAAATCCTTATCCCAATCCTCTTGATTATAATTACAGGATTTAGATGAAGGTTAATAATCAATAATTAAGAATTTAATTTGAAAAAATCTGGCTTACACAGTTATAAACTTACACTTGTTTAATTAGTCAAGAAATTTATCTAATGGAATTCTTCACACAGCATTGCATTTCGACAGAGACTCCTTGCACCGGTGATTGTTTAATCCTGAGACGGGAACAAGAAACCCAGAAACTCACATCAAGTTTCAGATGAAGAAGAATAAACTTTAAAAGATGAAAACTACTCACAAATAGAGGTTGAAAGTTCCAGTCATTTTCAATAACGACTACGTTTTCGCCAACGCTTCTTTTAATTCCATCTACAAAATCCTTATGCGTACTGGTTAAGGCCAATTCCTTTAGAGAAGTTGTTATATTCTCCAACCCAATTGACTTCTCCAGATGTTTGCAGCATCTAGTCTCTAAATCTCGTAGGGCAGGCATGGCTCTTTTGTCGATAGTCCATTCTATCAACTCTGTTAGCATCCATAACTTCAATACCTGGAGTTGGGGAAATATACGGCTGCCAATACGACAATGCATCTTTTTCCCCGAGTAGGAATTAGCGAAAAGCCTGAGCACTTTCAGGTGTTCCAGCCCTTCTAGTGTCTGCATTGGGTCTTCTGATACATGAGACCCTGACAATGTAAGAACTCTGAGATTTTGGTAAAGTTTTTCTATGTCAAGTCGATTGATCATTCTGACCAAATACAAGTTTAACAGCATTGTGTGACTCAACATGGATGGAAAATGGAGGTGTGAAGGTTTATTATTGTCATCCACTGATTTCAATCGCAAAGACCGAAAACTGTTTTGTTGTGAAATCCAGTCTCGCCCAAGTCCTTCCCACTTTCTCTGTACCAAGTACTCCCATCCTCATTAGTACCAGACCCAACCCTTTACAAGTAACTCAACCCAAAGCAGATCAAAGCAAGGGGAGCCAAAACAGAGCAAAACAAAGCAAATAAAACCAGGAAAAAAACACCAGCAGCAACTACACAAAGGATAAGCAAAGAACCCAGCAGCCAACACAAAAAAAACCCAGCAGCACCCAACACCACTCCAAAGCAGCACCAAGAGCATCAGAACGTCAGCAGCTTCACAAAGCAACACAAACTAGGCAGCAGAAGAAAATCGAAAGAGACAAGAACCACATAAATCTATGGGCAAATCCACCAAAAATTATAAAATTATGGTTCTTGTTAATGTGTTCTAAGATATTTATCTAGAATAAGCAAAAGATAGCTAAACAAGTGAGTTTACCCGGAAAATAAAAAATGAGATTCTTATAAAAACTAATGAAACGAGTTCTTGTTAATGTGTATTTGCCATCCAATCTATTCTCTAATTCAGTTCTCTTTTCTCCGCCAAACATTGGGCGAAGTAGAATATTCTCCAGTACTTCAATCTTGGGTTCAGTTTCTGCTTCAGCTTCGGCTGCCCTAACCGCAACATGGTGAGCTATATTACCGCCTGAACTAGATGTCCAGACAGATTTGAATTACCTAAATCCCTGCATAAATTATCATACGCTCATCAGTAATATGTAATTGAAATGGAAATTGCCTCAGTTGAAACCCATTAATCAGCAATTTAAGCATCATTAAAATCAGAAATTAAAAACCCACCTTACCAAAAATGGACTGTCTTGATTGCAAGTGATGTGGAACCAAGTGCAGGGCTTAACAAGCGTGGGATCCCAACTTTGAACGACGTTATCTAGATCTGATAAGCTTTTCTAAAGGTGAAAAGAGCGTCTCCTTCTGATGGCAAGGAGGTAGAAGTGGTGGTGGTGGCCATGGCTGATGGCTGTTTCTAGGGTTTGTTTGTTAGTTGGGTTTGAGAAGGTGGCTGGCGTCCTCGAGATTGGAGAGCAAAGAGTCGGTGGTGGAGTCAGAAGAAGTGGAAAGGTCAGAGAGGTCGGATTGGTTGGATTGAGTGCGGAGAGATATTGAGGCGGGACGATGGGTTGAGGTGAAGGAGGTGATGCTTTCGTGGCGGGGGTGGATATGGACGGTGGAGATGCATTTGTTTAAAGAGAGAAAGAGGTAACGAGCCATCAGATTTGGAGGAAATTTGAGTGAAGATTGCGAAAATCTTAATTGAGAGAAGGAGATTTGAAGAAGACCTAGGTTTGATTTGTAATTGCAGTTTTGGTTATTAAATCCTTTGCAATCTTGGCCCTTGATTTGTGACTGATCCAACGGCTGAAACACTCTGATGGTCAACGGTATAAAAAAAGCTTAATCGCCCAAATTTGCACAGTTGCTCTTTTGTGTATTTTCGCGATTGTATTCTCTCTGCTAAGGTTCTGTTTCATCTCTTGTTGTAAATGCGATTGGAAGTTGTGCTTCTTTCAAAGGTAGAGAAGCGGGAATAAGGTTGTACTCTGTGATTCGTTAAAAGTTTAACATAGATGTAACTTATTTAATTTTGAATAAGTGAATCATGGTAAAAGATTGTTTATTAGTATTAAGGTCGATTTTTAACAAGTATCATATACAATACTTGGTATAAAACATGTTTAGGGGCTTCCATACAAACCTCCAACTTGCTACCTCGATCAAGGTCCTACCCCTCAACTCTTTAAGACAATTTTCCGTCAGATGTTGAGGTTTTTCCCACGATTCTTTCATCAATCCCTCAGCATCCATAGTGGAAGTAACCTTCTAATGGGATTTCGTATGATCTGGGGAAAAGACATAAATATATGAGACATGGCCTTAGAGGATCAGGTAGGCTTGAAAGGCCAAAGCCAAAATGTTTGAAGACATCTAAGGAAGCTGAGTGATTTTCTTCACCTGTTGCATCAGCTCCATGCTGAGTTTGCTCACTCATTCCACCAGCTACTTGTTTCATTTTCCTGCTATCATCACCAACCTCTCTTTCTTCTCCTTTTTTTCTTTCCCTTTGTATCCCCCTAACCATGCAGCAGTGCTAAATTCTATATCTGAACTAAAAGATTTTTTTCTTTAAAATCTGGAGATAACATAAACCCAAGCACGGTTGTGGAAAGGTTGTAAACTCTTTTCACTAGAGTTGTCTTGCCAGAGCCTCCCACACCCACCACTGATATCATAAGCTTCTCACTAGTCAGAATTAATCTTCTTAATTTCGAAATTTCAGAATCGAAACCAACAGTATCTTCTTCATTATTTATCTCACCCAAAAATTCACAACGTTTTATGCTAGTGTCATAGTACCCTTGGAAATTGTGTTCAGGGTTTTCATCAGAAGTTCTTTTGCGCAACTCGAAGGGCACCGAGTCAATCAGCTAATCCAAACATTTTTTTCATCTCGTTTTATGCTAGTATCATAGTACCCTTGGAAGTTGGAAAATATGTAAAAGAGACTAAAATATGATTATATTGTTTACTTGTAACAACAATGAAATGGAATAAAATTTATACTTTTTGCAAAATTAGACCGTGATATCAATGGACAGAAAGCTTTCATGTGCTAACAGTAATATTGATTGATATACAAACAAATTTATTTGAAAAAATTGTCTTACACAGTTATAACTTATTACACTTCATGTTTAATTAGTCAATAAATTTACCATCAAACTTCATAAACTTAATGATAATTAGTTTGTGCAAAATTTATGATTAATATATAATTCTTAGTTCATACTTAAAAAACTTAAAATAATTTATATTTTGTTATAATTTTAGTTGTGTAATTACAATAAAATAAACTAATAGGGACTTAAAATAAAGAACAAAATAAAGAGGGCTGAAATGATAATTTTTTATTAATTTTTTCTCCCAATTGTGTTGCTAAAATGAATGAAATAGACCCTAAATTTATAGCCTTTTCTCAACAAACCATTTTCCTAAAAGACTAATTATCCAATGATAAATTATGAGATAGATCCGTGTTTTGAAAAAGACTTGCATAGGTCACGTGTTTTTATGTCAATTTAGTAGAAGTGTATCACTTACAACATATTTTGAATCCTCTATTATATATTCATTTTTTTAAAAATATTTACATACTTCTTGTTTTGTCTCAGAATTAACTCATCAATTATTGAGAATTTCAACTTTCAATTTTACGGTAATGGAGAAAATAATATTATTGGTAAATTACGGCATACTTTTTATATAAATTTTAAGAGTTTCTCAATCTTAAGGTTTAATCAAAGAACCAAATTTCTCTTGAAATTTCAAAAATATCATAACTCCTCAATAATCAATCATTAATGTCTCGTAAAAAAAAAAAAAAGGGTTCAGAGCTTTTTAACCCGGGCTGTTGTATGATGGGACAAATATCCACAGTCCATCTAACACTGCATTGATTCTTGAAAATATTAAGCAAGAGGTTCAGAGCTTTGAATATGGAGGCACACCGGTGAAGATGCAATCTGCTAGTAAAAGGAGGTCGTCGATTGATAGTCATGGCATTTTGATACTGATGTTGGTCTTGATTCAATCCACTTAGGAACTCAGTCACTAAAAGCTTGCAAGATTGAGAATGACGCATTGGCAGATAGTGGAGAGACAACCTTTGCTCTGTTTGCATCTCTACTGGATTCTGCTCTTCAAGGTGCTTGAAGTAAAATTCTGCGTATAGAGTGCTATAATTGAGATCATTATTTATTTATTTTAAAGCTTTGTCATAATGATAAAATTTGTTAATTAATTAGTTTTTGGGATTTGTTTGAGTGGCCTTATTAATTGATTTTGCTTGTTAGGGAGGTAGGAACTAATAAAGTTAAATAGTCTGTTAAACTATTACACTAAAACTTATTGTGTGAGTTCTAGGAAATGCTGGACTAATTGCAGAAAATGTTTATGCAGATTGATAGTTATCTTTTGAGCTTTATTAGACTGCATATTTTTTTTCCTTCTTTTCATAAACATTTTCATGTTGGTCTTCTTTTAATTTTTCTGCGAAAAACTCTCTGCAAAACCTTTTTATTTCTGGTTTATTCATTTGTTTTAGGGGAGGGGATATTTTATCAACACCAGGCTTTAGATAATTAAAATCCTAATTTCCTGAGGATATATATTTATATTAAGTTTATAAGATCCTATACTGGTGCTTCCATTTTTGATTGAATGGTAGACAGTTGTAGAGAGCATAAGGAAATTATTCAAAGAAGCACATTTGTTTTTATGCAGGAGATGCTGTGGTTAAAATTATATTCTTTTTGCTGTCAACTGCTCACTTTCACATTGTTTGTGGTTTTTCACCCTGCCCATAGCTCAGAGTAGCATTTTTCAGTATACATTTACTTGAATTTGTGTTGTGCAGGGTTAATGCCTATACAAGATCTGATTTTAAGGTTTGAAAGATCATGCCGGAATGTATCTGAATCGATTAGGTGAGTGCTATTATGCTTTTTCAAGGTTCTGTATTTCTTGTATGCATGACATTTGATGTCATGGTATGGATAAAATTACAGCAGCTTACATCTTTTCCTTATTATTAAGGTAGTGTCTGTGATTCTCCCTTTTGTCAAATTGATTTGTTTCCCTGGTTACATTAATGGATACACTGGCATTGTAGCAAGTTGGAAATGATTGACCTCATTCATTGCATCTTCTTGTTCATTTTTATATATAAATGGAATACTTACTGCCATCTACTTCATGGAGTATATTGGATAAAATCTTTAGCTTATTAGGTAATATCAGTGTTTTGGGGGGGCCATTTGACTTCATTTTGTTTGTTAGCTTTGCAGGTATGGGTCCAACATACAGTTGAGGGTTGTGGAGGACAAGTTGATGAGGCAGAAAGCTCAGCTCCTGCTTGATGAGGCCGCTTCGTGGTCTCTTTTGTGGTACCTATAAGGAAAAGGTAATTTATCTTTACCTCTAAAACATTTTCAGCTACAATTGATATTTAGTTGATAAATAAGTAATGTCTTAGGAAAGAGTAATATAACACATAATCTTATTCTTTTTTCTTCTGCATATTGTAAATCCAGTATTCTTTTTGGTCTTCTTTTTTCTTCCTTGATGTACATTTATTTGCTAAATGTATTCGAAGATATTCACTCCCCTGTAGTTATCAGCATGGAAATTTCTTCCTGGTTCATGTGTGTATGTGTTGGTTGCTATGTCATCCCCTTGATGTTTAACTTTCCTCATCAATTTTTCACTGTCTGCAAACCTTGTCGTATGAATTTAGGGTCTTAGGTATGACAATTCTGGTTGTTCTTGCAGGGACTGAAGAACCCCCTGAAGATCATATCCTGGTGCGCATATTTTTCCTTTTGTCATTAATAGGAACCATCTGTCTACTTTTGAAGGTTTTACCCTGATTTAAATCTATTTAATTATAACAGTTACCTTCAGCATCACATATAGAGGCTTGTCAGTTTGTTGTGAATGACCATACAGCACAATTATGCCTTCGGATTGTTCAATGGCTTGAAGGATTAGCTTCTAAAGCTCTTGACTTGGAAAGCAAGGTGATTAGTTTGTGAAATTCTGCATGCTGGAATATGACATACCTTTTTTAGTGGAATTTTATATTATATTAGGACTATTGTCTTACGGGTTTGAGATGTCTTTTTACTGGATGAATGTTTTAGACATTGGTTTGTGATACCAAAGAACAAAAAATTTGGTCCTCTATTCTGTTTAGCGTGCAAATATTTTACTCTGTATCACTGGGTTACTCCTCTTCTAGGGAAAGAGACTTTGCACTGAATATTTTTTATCATGTAGGAAGAGTGTTAGTCAACTGCATTTTTTTTGACAAATTAATTATTATTTCCAGGTTTGAGGATCTCATGTGGGTACCTATCTTCCCAATTCTGGAATTTGGCACCATACACAACTTTTTCTCAAGAAAGAAGCTTCCAGTTCTAACACTGTTCGCCACTTGGATTTTGATGCTCCAACACACGAACATGCTCACCGGTTACCTGATTACAAGGTACTCTCATAACTTCTCATAACTGTCTTACATAATCTCTTAAGATTGCTTTCATTTTGACATTGTGCATCATTATATCCAACTGCAATGCCTGTTGGATTTATTTTCATATTAGGCTGCTTATACTATGTGTAGAAGTTCATATTTCAATGTAAACAAGAACATTATTTTGGAAATCTATCATATTTAGAGTTGAATTTTAGTTAAGGGGTACCGTGATACTGAACTCTTGATAGAGAATGTTTAGAGACCAGATCAATGCATCTAAGGATGTTATTAAAGACATTATAGTTTAAGTATGATAACTGTCTCCTTGCATGTAAGAATGAAGCATGTTTTTGCTATTTCACAGGAAGTGGTGTCTTAAACATAAGACATTAGTTCGATCCACATTGTTGCATTATAGAAACCAATGTCTTTTCACGTTTCTGCTGCAAGTACATTGGCAATCAGTTTCTTAAAATGTTTCTGGGTTCTACATGCAACCAAAAGGATGTGCACCATTTTCATGCTTTTTTTAGATCTCAAATTTACTTATACTGGAACTTGTTGATTTGCAATATACCATGGGGGTGAGATTTTGTTGTACCAGCTTGTGACAGGAGTATTTCTTAAACATCTAATTCTGGTCTAAGGTAGCATTAACAGTTTTATGTCTACAGAAGCTAGATGAATCCCTTTTTGAAGATGTCTGGACTCTATTAACGGCTGGAAGACTGGAAGAGGCATGTGAGCTTTGCCGATCTGCTGGACAGGTATGAATTTTTTGAGAAGTTTTGATTGCAGAATTCCTGTTTCATTTCCCTTTTCTGGCATCATAGATACTCCAATTTTGGCAGCCATGGAGAGTGGCCACATTATGCCCATTTGGAGGAATGGACCTATTTCCATCTGTTGAAGCCCTGGTGAAGAATGGAAAAAATAGAACTCTTCAAGCCATTGAACTGGAAAGTGGTATTGGTCACCAGTGACGTCTTTGGAAATGGGCTTCCTATTGTGCATCAGAGGTAAGCTTGAAACAGCCATCAAAGAGCTTTCTTGCATTATTACATTGAGTGCTGTAAACATTTAATGCGTATTCCTGTTGCTTTCTATCCTCTTTATCTGATCATGCTTTTCTTTGTCTCTCTAGAGCAGGCAAGATTTCTGAATTATTTTATAAGGCCTTTTCAATTAAATTTCACACTTTGCTGTGGAAACCATTGAGAATGTATGCAGTGCTTTGTTTTCATACTAGGAGTTTTACCTCCATAAAGATTCTGTGAGTCTTCAGTTTCTTGAACTAACCAAAATTTTCCCCCCTCTGTTTTGAAGAAAATTTCTGAACAGGATGGTGGTAAATATGAAACAGCTGTATATGCTGCCCAGTGTAGCAACTTAAAGCACATGCTTCCAATCTGTACGGACTGGGAGGTATAAAGGAACTTTTAAAGATTGCCCCTCTGCTGCGTTTCAATTTTTTTCTTAAATTTTATTCAAGATTCTGTTGAAGACGTAGCCAGTGTGGCTGACTCTTTAGCATTCTTACCTTGTGAAACTTTGTCTAATTTCATATAATATTTTATCACTTACTATGATGATTCTATTCTGAAATCTAATGCCTCTATTTCTTCAGTCTGCATGCTGGGCGATGGCAAGGTCATGGCTTGATGTTCAAGTGGACCTAGAACTAGCTCATTCACAACCAGGTAGAATGGAACAGTTAAAAAGTTATGGAGATGATATTGAAGGAAATTCGGGACAAATGAGCAGCACCTCTCAGCCCGTGGTTGGACCAGACAGTTGGCCATTGCAAGTTCTGAACCAGCAACCACGAGGTCTTTCTTCTCTTCTTCAAAAACTCCATTCAGGGTTCGTTGACAATGTGTTTTCTATTTGAATGTTGTTATCCCCTTTTTGTGCTGCTCATATAGGGCGTCTTCATCTTTTCTGCTAAATTTAGAGAAATGGTACATGAAGCTGTTGCTTGAGGGTGCAAGGAGCAGCAACGACAAATTGAGGTTTGTCTCAAGGACTTGTGTTTTTTATTTTCATTGCCAAGTTACTTTGCCGTACTGAATTTCTGGCTTCTTTGATCCATCTGGATTTTATGAAGATTGGTTATGGATTGATGGGAGATGTAAAGAGATTGAATTGGACATACTCATCATGTTTCTCCCTGAAGTAATTTAGAAAAAAAAAACCTTTTGAGAGACAATGGCAAAGTGGAAGGTTTTCCTTCTAGCATTTGGTTTAATCAGATTGTGATTGTTTTCTTTGCAGCTCAAGAGCACTATACTACTTTTATTACATATATAATGGCTGAACACACAGGTGTAATTGTAAAAAAGACTTGTATATTGTTAAAGACTTCGTCTTTTAGTTGCCTTCCATGTAAAAGAAAGAGATCTCAACTCAATTTAACTCAAGGATCTTTGATCTCAACTGCATGGATGTGCCATTAAATCCTAGTTTCCCCTTCTGTCGGCCGGTGTATCTGTGGTGGAAATTAGAAAGTTTTTATCCCTCTCTTGTAATTTTCATATTTTTTGCTTTCCTTTTAATTTTATCCTAAATATTAGATTATGGTTTCTATATGTTGTTTATCTTTTGAATAAGAATGTAGCTTTTCATACTTCATTGAAACTTATGGTTTGTTGTCTCTAACTGCACATTGCTCGACAGATGAAGCTTATGTTAGGGAACATACCACATCTTCTGGAACTTCTATGGTCATGGATTTCACCTTCAGAAGATGATCAAAATGTCTTCAGGTCATCTGCTGTTAAATGTTTTTGAGGCTAGATATTATGTCCATAGGCACCCCATCCTTTGTCCGTCATAGTAATTGGCAACTTCTTCCTGTTTCCTTTGGTAGCATAGTTTCAGACTGAGAAATTTGGAATTGGATTTAAAAAGACAAAAAGACTTGGGCAATTTGGCAAATGAAAACTACTCATTAAAGGCAGTTACTGCCTTAGAGATCTTAGGCCATTGCCAGAATTAGATGGATCAATAGTCATGAAGTGCATTTAAATTCTATTTTTCAAATTCACTGGATTCTTTATTTTTTATTTTATTTTACTTTTTTGGCTGGTTGAATCATTTTGCTGAACAATCACTTTGGTTCCCCTCAGGCCTTATGGTGATCCTCAGATGATCTGATTTGGTGCACATCTAGTGCTTGTGCTTAGATATTTACTTACTGATGAAATGAAGAATCCTATTAGGGAGGAGCTTATGATTGTTGGTGATCACATTATACGCATGTAAGTAATTACAAGCCCAGCTGTTTTAGATGTCTGTGCCTTTTTGCCAAACTGTGCTTAGAGTTTAGAATTTTTCTTTTAATTCCTGGAAAGATAACAGATTACTGAGCTTGTCTAGAATATGTCAGGCTGTGTACAGTTCCATCATTTGTGTTGTTACAACCGTGATATTTCTATATGGTTGACCGTAGTATCAGTTATCCTATATGAATTTTATTTTCTTAATTTTGTTTGAAAATCAGGACGATGCTCTTTTGTATTTTGAGGTCCAGGTTTCTATATTTATAATTTTCTGAGTTGGAACATCTAATAACAGGTATGCGATGTTTTTGTTTTCGAAGCAACATGAGGAATTGGTTGGGATTTATTCTTCCCAGCTTGCACGCCACCGTTGTATTGACCTCTTTGTGCACATGATGGAACTAAGGCTAAATAGCAGGTGCGTATAACTCCCTATGGTGGTTATGCTTCTGTTGCATCCTCGTCCTTTATTATGTTTTGCTATCATTATGAGTTTTCTTTGGACCATATATCACATTATCTTAGGCTTTTTCCCCTGCAATTTTTCATTATTTTGACTTGCACTATTATTTTCTTTTTCATTATGATAGTGTGCATGTGAAATATAAAATCTTCCTCTCTGCTATGGGGTATTTGCCGTTTTCTCCAGGAGATGATTCGAAAGGCAGTTTGGAAGAAATTATTGAGAGGTAGTTATATGTTTTCTGAAGCAGATGTTTTCTTTCTCGAGGTAGTGGCAAAGTCAATGAGGATTTTGATGAAGAGTTGATGTATTTATGATATAATCTAGCAGGGTTTTGTCAAGATCTCGGGAAATCAAACCTGGGAAATATGACAAAGTAACTGATGTTGCAGAGCAGCACTGGCTGCAGAGTCTTCAAAAGGCTATGGTAATCCAATGGTTATGCTTTACACCTCCATCCACCATTGCTGATTTTGCTGATATCAGTGCTAAACTTCTTATGCGAGCATTGATACACAGGTAATTCTAGTCCTATGTTTGTAGTATTAATGTTTAGTAATCTTGAAACTTTGAGTAGTTGCAATCGTTTCATTAAAATGGCCAGTATTAGGTTGTGGCAGTGCTCACTGGTTTGAAAAAGATTGTTATTATTATTGCATTAAAATCTTCAACACTGATACAGATGAATTATTTAAAGTTGTTCGGTTTTGTTTCTCCCCTGGTTCAGAAGGTTCTCTCTAGTGCATTTTGGTTATGCATGCTTCAAAAGCTCAAGTTAGAATAAACCCTTAGTGCATATTTATTCACTTTCAGATATTAATCAATGTTTTTTTCTACAGCAACATATTATTCAGGGAGTTTGCTTTAATTTCTATGTGGAGAGTGCCAGCAATGCCTATAGGTGCACATGCATTACTTAGTTTCCTTGCTGAACCTTTGAAGCAGCTTTCAGAAACTCCTGATACACTTAAGGATTATGTTTCTGAGGATCTAAAAGAGTTCCAGGAGTGGGTGTGCTTCATTTTGTATGTGTGCTGTTTATATTTTGAAATTTGGTTAGCATTTGTGACCTGATTATTTGAATAAAAATATGTATTTTTAATGTATGTAGAGGGAGTTCTATTCCTGTGATGCAACGTATTGGAACTGGCTTAAAATTGAATTAGAGAATGCTGATGTCTCTGAACTCTTATTTGAGGAAAAACAAAGACTTATAGAAAGATATTAAATTGCCAAGATATTCTTTTGAATGAGGTGGATTTATGCTCCTCATGCCCTATTTTGTTCTATGAACTTTATGGATATATTATTAGTGCTTTGACGTTTGATGATTTAAATTCTTAATACAGTCAGGACTTCTTACACTGGTAAAGGTGGAGGATGGGTGATGAAGGTGGAGAGAGGAGAGGTGGGTAGAGGGGAAAAAGGATGGAAGGTGGACTGTTTCACTAATCCTAGAGAGAAGAGAGAGCATTTTCTCTCACTAACCTGTAACAACCGGATGCTTAAAAGAAACCCCCCATTCCTCTATGTTATCAGACCTTGATACAGTCAGGACTTCTGATTCTTCGACATAATTCTTACTAAAGGCTATATTACTCTCTGTGTTCTTCTGTTTTTGTTTTTCTAATCCAATCATAACAATTTTTCTTCAGGTGTCCAGTTTTGTTATAGAAGAAACATTTTCTTGTCTCTCTTTTAGTCTTATGAGTGATCTTACTCTTCTTTTTATTCCTAGAACCAGTGTTAAAAGTGTGGATTACTCTTAGATTGCCTAAAATCTCCCTTTCCCTTTACAAACAAACTGTTGTTGTTTTTCTTTTGAATCCTAAGCTCTAGTTCTCTAACCTTTAATCCTGATGCAATTAAGTCTAGACTAGGGATTGTTCCAGTGTAAAGGAGGGCATTCTTGACCACCTGATACTCCTCGGTAATAGAGTTCAGAAGGATCATGGCTAAGCTAGACTCATTGATTTCTTGACTAGTGCCTTTGAGTACAAGGGTCATTTTCAAGAACTCATCTAAATTTTCTTCTATGGTCCTAGCACTGTCCATTTTATAAGATAGCAATACCTTTCAAATAAGCAAGATTAGGAGCAGATTGAATTGCATAAAGGGATTCGAGCTTACCCCAGAGAGTAATTTGTGTCTTAACACCATCTACCTTTCGTAATACGTTGTCGGCAAGATTCATGACGATGAGATTGTATGCTTCCTCATCAACATTAGCTTTCCTTTTCAGCTTTACCTCGGGCCATTTAGTTTGGTCCATCTCCAGTGCGACTGCCACTTTGTTATTTGATAAGAGCACCTTCATCTTCTTCTTCCAAGTGTTGAAATCGATTTTACCGTCGTAGTGTGCGATCTCAATTCATGTGGTGCTCATTATGAGACAGGTAATAGTGTTTGGTGAATTTCGATAGAAAGATCTTAAGGATTTCGCTCGATTTCTAGTTTCTTCAAGAAATTAGAGACTGATTTTTGTAGATTTCCTAACTCTAGACTACTCTGAATCTTTAATTCAAGAAACCCTCAAAAAATTACCAAACCCTAATTTCAACAGTAAACCCTAAAATACCCTAATTCACAAGCTCTGATATCACTATTGTGCTATTATGAAGATTCACTAACTCTTAAACCACATAAGCAATCAAGACTCAAACTGAAACAAAAAAACAAGAAGACAAGAATGCACAAATTTTACCGTGGTTCACTTACCCAAATTGGATAAGTTACATTCACGTTGAGTTCCAATAAACATAGGGCTCACTGCACTAGAGATCAAATTTTACACAAATACAATCAATATTGATCTCAATCAGTTCACTCTCTCTGCAAAATATCTCTTGACTAAACGTAACCCTTTCCTATGAGAATACTAACCTAGATCCTCAAAACATGAAGGAAACTCAACCCTCAAACTACGATTACAGCAATCACTCAAAGATTACAAGCCTATGAGATGCAACCCAAACCCTAACAGAGAAGAGAATACTTAATCGCAAAAAAAAAAAAACCCAGTGTATCAAAAACTATAGATTCGATAGAGAAATTTTCTTCTATACTGTTGCTAGTGGGAGAAATTTTGGCCATTAGATTTAGCTTATGTTCAATGGTCAAGATCACTTCTTGGAGCTGTCCCATAAAACGATAACGTTAGAATTAATGCCCAACGACATGGTTTTTGGACTTCACTTTAACAAGTTCGTTTTATATTATTGCATGCAGCATGTTCATGTTTTTGAGTTCCTCTGTTTATTCTTGGCCTATATAATATCTATTATTATTCTGTTTTTGTTGTTCAGTCTTATTTATCTTTCTTTATCATAAAGATAAAGTAGAACAAGATTGATCTTTTTCTTCTGACGTCCAAGAACAATTAAGATACACATAGCAGCCAGCAGTGGGAGTGTCACCTCTGGAAGTTGTTAGCGTTTAGGCTAATGAGTATTATTAATAAAGTTGACAAAAGAAGAACAGCTTTCTTTTCCTAATAAGGTATATGATCAAATATAAAATATTCAGCAATTGTTTTCTTGTGAAAACCATTTAAGAAACTACCAATCATGTGGTGGTATATTTAATGTTATTTACTAACCTTTAATTCTAAGAATATAAAACACTAGGTTCTTAACCTTTAATTCGATCACTGGAAATTTTCTTAATTACTACATTACATCAAAAAATTTCAAAGACCTCCACCACATATATGACCCATTGTATCTGGCCTTGTTTTATCAGAGGAGCCCCTAACTTTCTAAGTCAACCAAAGAGCAATTATTAAAGCATACATGTTCAAACATATCATTTACTCTGGAAAAAATATGTTTTGATTCTTTTGATACTCCAAAGATTACCAGTCAGATATATAAACTTTGATACCAACTTGCACGCTACTCCGCTAATTGCAAAAGCAAAAGATTATTTAGTTATTTAAACTAAGAGAAATTAATTCTAATTTCCTTCAATAATTTCCTCTTTGCTTGACCTAGAAAGTCAGGGTGTGTCTCTCCCTATAACTATTGTTAGCCTTTTGGTACATAAGGATTGTAAATCCTTGTTCCCTTTTGTTGCTTTTGTGTAGTTTGGTTCCTTGGGCTCCTAAAAGGGATCCCTTTCTTTAGGTTGTATTCTTTTATTCATTTATAAATTTTCATTTATCCAAAAAATAAAAATACTTTCCAGTTATTGGATCTATGTAACACGGCATATCTTAAACTTCTAAGATATCTTACAATGTTCTTTTGTTTTGAAGAAGACAAGAAAGAAACAATAATTTCTAAGAAAATAGCTTTTTGACGAGACTTTTTGTTAAGTAATCACTATTTTCTATATGATAATGATGTTTCTTCATTCACTTCAAAGTATCATTTACTCTAGAAAAACTATGTTCCTAAAATTTGGAAAAACTTTGCACATGAAAAGTTATGGCATTTAAGAAAATAGCTTTTTGACGAGACTTTAATCACTATTTTCTATATGATAATGATGTTCCTTCATTCACTTCGGAGTATCATTCACTCTAGAAAAACTATGTTCCTAAAATTTGGAAAAACTTTGCACATGAAAAGTTACGTCATTTCAAGCATGGCATAATCTTTCCCTTTCCAATATTAGTTCCTTTCAATCCACTATAAATTTTGCTCCAAATAAAGGATTGATAGGAACACTAATTATTATTATTATTATTATTTTTTGGATTGAATCAAGCCTTTCACGTCGACCCTTGCAGATCGGAATTCGTTACTGAGCTGCATTGTTTCACAATTGATCAATAACATATTCCCTTGAAAAGAAAAACGATTATCTAAATTCAAGCCTCACAATCGTTGAGTGTTAGAGAAAATAATGAAATAACAATAAGAAAATTACTTATTGAATGAGACTTCTCTTTAGTCAATCACTATTTTTTATATATACAATGTCTATTTTGGTTAAGACTTATCTACTGGTCAGTTTATTTAAAATCATAATTACTTTGGAAATTTATTTAGATCATATGGTTGTCTCTTAAAGGATTTTTAATAAGCTATTTTATAGGCTGATTTTGAACTTATTTAAAGTGTTAAAATTTAAAACATACCCCTTATCTATTTTATAAATTTGGTTTGATTTATTTTTGTATAACTACATTGATTTTAACCAAACAATTAACAAATTTTTCATAAAAAACTATATTTACACAAGTTTTACTCTAATAAACTTTGCTAAAAGAAGTCACAATAAACAGACCTACCTTCCAAAATTTTGAAATAAAAAGCACTAATGGATTCTATCAAAGTATAGACCTTTCGAAAAGATTGCTTGGTCTTTTTCTATCAGTGAGTAAACAATAATCTTTTATGGGTAAACAATCCATCACATCCCACAATTGAGTCTTCCATTGAATTTTAGACTCCTCAATTACCATATGAAATTGTGTTCCTAAAATCCACATAATATTATCAATCAGATAAAGAAATTTCGATACCATGAACGCAACTTGCAAGCAAAAATATTTCAGAACAAAGCTTACGAATGGGTTTAGTGATTTCAAATGAACCATTAATCCATTTCATATTAATTTTCTTTTTATTTTCTATGCCATGGAATCCTTACATTTAGCTCTCCTATTATAAAATAAATTAGCTAATAAAAGCTAAGGATTAAGATCATCATAAATACTAATGAGAAAGCGTTGTAGTATCATATATTTGATAAATAATTACGTCTTTTAGTTGACTTAGAGTCTACTGTAATAGCAACCCGCCGCCCACTCTTAGAAATTTTGATCAAAAGTTGTAATCAAGGAAATTTCTTGCAACTTTCATGCAAAAAAAAATTCCAAATTAATCTAATCTGGACCTACAACACGGTTGTTCAAATTTATGGAAGATGAGATATTTTGAGATTATGGAGCATATAATCCTATATATATAGAATGCTATTGACAACGTTCTCATCACATCCCCTTTTATATAGTTTCTATTCAGAGTTTCAATGACCATGAAACCGAGCATAAGTATTGTTGTTCTTTTTCTTGAGTTACTGGCCTTAGCAATCATCGATATTAGCTTCAGCAACAGAAACACCCACTTGAATTGCATTGAAAGTGAGAGAGAAGCACTTTTAAGGTTCAAGCAAGATCTCAATGATCCATCAAACCGGCTTACCTCTTGGAGTGGTGATGGAGATTGCTGCACATGGGATGGTGTTGTCTGTGACAACTTGACAGGTCATGTCCTCCAGCTCCACCTTCAAAATCCTCACAATGATTTTGAGTCCGAAGCTTTTTGGAGGTCAGAATTAGGTGGTAAGATAAATCGCTCTTTGCTTGATTTGAAAGATTTGATTTACTTGAACTTAAGCAAAAACTATTTTGAAGGAATTCAGATTCCTAAATTTCTTGGTTCTATGGGAAAGTTAAGGTATCTTGATCTTTCTGGAGCTGGATTTTCAGGAATGATTCCTCATCAATTGGGAAATCTCTCTTACCTGAAATATCTTGACCTCGGTGGTGGGAATGTTTTGTATGCTGAGAACACTTTTTGGTTATTTGGTCTTTCTTTGCTAGAGCATCTTGATTTAAGTTATGTGGATCTCAGCAAATCCTCTGAGTGGTTGCAAGCGATAAATAATCTTTCTGTTTTGAAAGTGATGAAATTGTCATTTTGTCAGCTTTCTAACTTTCCTCCACTACCCATTGCAAACTTTTCGTCTCTTACCATCCTTGATCTTTCTTTTAACCAATTAGGTGATACAATTCCTAGTTGGATGTTTGGTCTTAATGATTTAGTCTATCTTTCACTAAATGTAAATTCTTTTCGAGTTCCTTTTCCTGATGGACTTCAAAACTTGACTTCTTTGAGGCACTTTGATTTATCTGATAATGATTTCAATTCCGCATTTCCCAATTGGTTGTACAAATTAAGCCTCCTTGAGTACCTAGATTTGTCAAGAAATAAACTTGAAGGGAGACTTCCAAGATCATTTGGAACACTTTGCAACTTGAAATCAATCTTTTTATCCGATGTGAAATTAAATCAAAGTATATCTGAAGTTCTAGATATCTTCTCAGGATGTATATCAGAGGGGCTACAGGTTTTAGATTTGCATCAATCTCAACTTTTTGGTCATTTGACTAACAAATTGGGGAAACTTAAGAATCTAGTCCTTCTTGATCTACATAACAATTCTATTTTTGGTTCTATTCCGTTGTCTCTAGGAAAACTTTTGTCTTTAGAACAATTAGATCTTTCCTATAACAAATTGGATGGAACTATTTCTGAAATTCATTTTGCAAATCTCACAAGACTGCTCAATTTTGATGCATCTCAAAACTCAATAGTAGTAAAAGTTAGTCCTGATTGGCATCCTCCTTTTCAACTTGAAACTTTAGGGTTGCGTTCTTGTCTTTTAGGGCCTAAATTTCCATTATGGCTTCAGTCACAAAATAAGTTAACGGTGTTGGATATATCAAACTCAGGAATTCAAGATACCATACCTAATGGGTTTTGGAAGTCCCAATGGTCTTTTCTAAACCTCTCTCACAATCAAATCTTTGGAGGACTTCCAAATTTAACCAATGTTGGCGGTCTTGAATCACTTTTCTTGAATTCGAATAATCTGTCAGGTCCATTGCCCCTTATATCCTCCAAGTTGATTGGCCTAGATCTTTCCAATAACCGTTTTTCAGGATCCATTTCCCAATTTTTATGTTACAGAATAAATGAGTCAAAGGAAATTAAAGTTCTCAGCTTCAAAGATAATGCGTTATTCGGAGCATTACCCGATTGTTGGATGAATTGGCATGACTTATTGTACCTAAATTTAGGTAACAATAATTTTACTGGTGACCTTCCAACCTCCATGGGAAATTTAAGTTTCCTTCAAGCACTTCACCTCCAAAAAAACAACTTCTCTGGAACAATACCGACTTCAGTTAAAAGTATCAATAACTTGATGATACTTGACATGAGTGGAAATCAATTTTTAGCAAAAATTCCATCATGGATCGGAGAAACATTTTCACAAATGACAATTTTCAACCTTCGTTCAAACAAATTTCATGGTGTTTTGCCAACGGAACTTTGTCAGTTGTCTTCTCTGCAAGTCTTAGATCTTGCCGAAAACAATCTCTCTGGAACCATACCAAGATGTGTCAATAATTTCAGTGCCATGATGCCAATAAAGGGCCCTTCAAGAACCACAATAACACTTTCTACAAATTCTACAAGTGGTAACTTTATTGAGGATGCACACCTTGTGATGAAAGGTAAAATGGATGAATATAGCACCATTCTTAATTTGGTAAGAATTTTAGACCTTTCCAAAAACAATTTCTCTGGAGAGATTCCTGTCGAAGTTACAAAACTCAAAGGATTGCAAACATTGAATTTGTCAAATAATTTTCTGACCGGAAGAATTCCTACAACCATTGGTGCTATGACATCTATAGAATCCATTGATTTCTCTAGTAATCAACTTTCAGGTGAAATCTCATCCAGTATTTCGAACCTGTCTTTTTTGAGTCACTTGAACGTATCCAAGAACAACCTCACGGGGAGGATTCCTTTGAGCACTCAACTACTAAGTTTTGATGCATCTTGTTTTGCTGGCAATGAACTTTGTGGAGATCCGCTTCCTAAGAAGTGCACTACGACGAATAATTCAATGCCAAACCATGACGAAAGAGGAGAAGATGGAGATGAACGTGAAGTGATCTGGTTTTATGTAAGCATGCCAATTGGATTTGTGGTGGGCTTCTGGGGTGTAATTGGTCCTTTGATTTTCAACAGAAGATGGAGGTACAAGTATTGTCATTTCTTAGATTTTATAGGGAACAAACTTTACTATTTTGTAAAAAAATGTTGCTAGGTCTTTTATGTTTCAAGCTATGTTTGTGTATGGTTGAAGAGAGAAATAACTATTGAAATAAAGATGATGTTTTCATTCCAAAGAGTTTATTCCATTTTATACTTGATATTTGTTATTGGAGGTTATTAGCATTTGAGATATTATTGGCAACCTCAGCGAGTAAATTCTAATTATAACGGCAAAGAACAACACTATAAGAGAAGATAAAAAGGTCTAAAAAGACATTTTTCAGAATTTGATTTAAATCTTATAAAGTACAAGTAATAGTGAATGCTTTTGTTTAAAATTGCAAGATATGCACTTATATTAAGGACATTTAGTTAGAACTATTTCCTTATTACCAAACTTTAATGTTATCCAAAGATTCAAAAGTTTCTCTAGCTATAATGCTAATGAAAAGAAAAAGAGATGCTAAGACGAAATCAAAGAAACAACTTATTAAGAACGTGAGGGTTGAGTGTGGGAGCAATAAAACCTGACCAACTTGTTTAGCCAGCAATCCGGTGACTCGATCCATGTAGAGAATATAAAGCCCATTTCTGCTTAATTTCCTAAAGTTTTGCTGCTTTTCTTGCTTGGCGGACTGATTTAATCCACTCTTCAAAGAGCACTGCAATGTCACAATTGATCGGGCTCGTATATTTCGGCATTATCAAATCCAGAAATGCTTTAAATGAAGTTGGAGGGCGAGAACATACTGTTGTCAAAGTATTCATCGCTTGACCAGGTTGGTAACTAGTCTGACTCGCTAAGAGAAATAACTCCACAATCCGCATAGACTTTCTCACTGCTCTCTCAGCCATTCTGGCTTCATTTAAGTGAAAAATGGCGTTTCCAGTGTCACGATTTCTCAATTAAATGTTGAAAACATAAATACTTAAGGAAAAACTTTTTTTGACTACAATAGAAATTCTTTGAGATACTGAAAATATGACACGCTGCCCAATATAGGCTTCACTTGCAAGCTTGCGGATCAGTTGTTGAATATAGAATTGAGAATCATCTTCAATATCAAACGACCCTGAGTCAGCACCTTGAAAACCAAAACAGAGATAATGGAAATACTAAAAAGTACATAAAGGTCACATCGCTGAAAGAATGGAAATCTTGCAATGATTTGATGCTCCTATTGATGGTCACCTCCATAAAGATTCTGTGAGTCTTCAGTTTCTTGAACTAACAGAAATTTTCCTCCCTCTGTTTTGAAGAAAATTTCTGAACAGGATGGTGGTAAATATGAAACAGCTGTATATGCTGCCCAGTGTAGCAACTTAAAGCACATGCTTCCAATCTGTACGGACTAGGAGGTATAAAGGAACTTTTAAAGATGCCCCTCTGCTGCATTTCAATTTTTTTCTTAAATTTTATTCAAGATTCTGTTGAAGAGGTGTCCAGCGTAGCTGACTCCTTAGCATTCTTACCTTGTGAAACTTTGTCTAATTTCATATAATATTTTATCACTTACTATGATGATTCTATTCTGAAATCTAATGCCTCTATTTCTTCAGTCTGCATGCTGGGCGATGGCAAGGTCACGGCTTGATGTTCAAGTGGACCTAGAACTAGCTCATTCACAACCGGGTAGAATGGAACAGTTAAAAAGTTATGGAGATGATATTGAAGGAAATTCGGGACAAATGAGCAGCACCTCTCAGCCCGTGGTTGGACCAGACAGTTGGCCACTGCAAGTTCTGAACCAGCAACCACGAGATCTTTCTTCTCTTCTTCAAAAACTCCATTCAGGGTTCGTTGACAATGTGTTTTCTATTTGAATGTTGTTATCCCCTTTTTGTGCTGCTCATATAGGGCGTCTTCATCTTTTCTGCTAAATTTAGAGAAATGGTACATGAAGCTGTTGCTTGAGGGTGCAAGGAGCAGCAACGACAAATTGAGGTTTGTCTCAAGGACTTGTGTTTTTTATTTTCATTGCCAAGTTACTTTGCCGTACTGAATTTCTGGCTTCCTTTATCCATCTGGATTTTATGAAGATTGGTTCTAGATTGATGGAAGATGTAAAGAGATTGAATTGGACATACTCATCATGATTCTCCCTGAAGTAATTTAGAAAAAAATACCATTTGAGAGACAATGGCAAAGTGGAAGGTTTGCCTTCTAGCATTTGGTTTAATCAGATTGTGATTGTTTTCTTTGCAGCTCAAGGGCACTATACTACTTTTATTACATATATAATGGCTGAATACACAGGTGTAATTGTAAAAAAGACTTGTATATTGTTAAAGACTTCGTCTTTTAGTTGCCTTCCATGTAAAAGAAAGAGATCTCAACTCAATTTAACTCAAGGATCTTTGATCTCAACTGCATGGATGTGCCATTAAATCCTAGTTTCCCCTTCTGTCGGCTGGTACATCTGTGGTGGAAATTAGAAAGTTTTTATCCCTCTTTTTTAATTTTCATGTTTTTTGCGTTCCTTTTAATTTTATCCTAAATATTAGATTATGGTTTCTATATGTTGTTTATCTTTTGAATAAGAATGTAGCTTTTCATACTTCATTGAAACTTATGGTTTGTTGTCTCTAACTGCACATTGCTCGACAGATGAAGCTTATATTAGGGAACATACCACATCTTCTGGAACTTCTATGGTCATGGATTTCACCTTCAGAAGATGATCAAAATGTCTTGAGGTCATCTGCTGTTAAATGTTTTTGAGGCTAGATATTATGTCCATAGGCACCCCATCCTTTGTCCGTCATAGTAATTGGCGACTTCTTCCTCTTTCCTTTGGTAGCATAGTTTCAGACTGAGAAATTTGGAATTGGATTTAAAAAGACAAAAAGACTTGGGCAATTTGGCAAATGAAAACTACTCATTAAAGGCAGTTACTGCCTTAGGGATCTTAGGCCATTGCCATAATTAGATGGATCAATAGTCATGAAGTGCATTTAAATTCTATTTTTCAAATTCACTGGATTCTTTATTTTTTATTTTATTTTACTTTTTTGGCTGGTTGAAACATTTTGCTGAACAATCACTTTGGTTCCCCTCAGGCCTTATGGTGATCCTCAGATGATCTGATTTGGTGCACATCTAGTGCTTGTGCTTAGATCTTTACTTACTGATGAAATGAAGAATCCTATTAGGGAGGAGCTTATGATTGTTGGTGATCACATTATACACATGTAAGTAATTACAAGCCCAACTGTTTTAGATGTCTGTGCCTTTTTGCCAAACTGTGCTTAGAGTTTAGAATTTTTCTTTTAATTCCTGGAAAGATACAGATTACTGAGCTTGTCTAGAATATGTCAGGCTGTGTACAGTTCCATCATTTTTGTTTGTTACAACCGTGATATTTCTATATGGTTGACCGTAGTATCAGTTATCCTATATGAATTTTATTTTCTTAATTTTGTTTGAAAATCAGGACGATGCTCTTTTGTATTTTGAGGTCCAAGTTTCTATATTTATAATTTTCTGAGTTGGAACATCTGATAACAGGTATGCGATGTTTTTGTTTTCGAAGCAACATGAGGAATTGGTTGGGATTTATTCTTCCCAACCAATTCCTCTTTGTGCACGCCACCGTTGTATTGACCTCTTTGTGCACATGATGGAACTAAGGCTAAATAGCCGGTGCCTATAACTCCCCATGGAGGTTATGCTTCTGTTGCATCCTCGTCCTTTATTATGTTTTGCTATCATTATGAGTTTTCTTTGGACCATATATCACATTATCTTAGGCTTTTTCGCCTGCAATTTTTTATTATTTTGACTTGCACTATTATTTTCTTTTTCATTATGATAGTGTGCATGTGAAATATAAAATCTTCCTCTCTGCTATGGAGTATTTGCCATTTTCTCCAGGAGATGATTCAAAAGGCAGTTTTGAAGAAATTATTGAGAGGTAGTTATATGTTTTCTGAAGCATATGTTTTCTTTCTCGAGGTAGTGGCAAAGTCAATGAGGATTTTGATGAAGAGTTGATGTATTTATGATATAATCTAACAGGGTTTTGTCAAGATCTCGGGAAATCAAATTAACTTGGGAAATATGACAAAGTAACTGATGTTGCAGAGCAGCACCGGCTGCAGAGTCTTCAAAAGGCTATGGTAATCCAATGGTTATGCTTTACACCTCCATCCAACATTGCTGATGTTGCAGATATCAGTGCTAAACTTCTTATGCGAGCATTGATACACAGGTAATTCTAGTCCTATGTTTGTAGTATTAGTGTTTAATAATCTCGAAACTTTGAGTAGTTGCAATAGTTTCATTAAAATGGCCAGTATTAGGTTGTGGCAGTGCTTACTGGTTTGAAAAAGATTGTTATTCTTATTGCATTCAAATCTTCAACACTCATAGTGATGAATCATTTAAAGTTGTTCGGTTTTGTTTCTCCCCTGGTTCAGAAGGTTCTCTCTAGTGCATTTTGGTTATGCATGCTTGAAAAGCTCAAATTAGAATAAACCCTTAGTGCATGTTTATTCAGTTTCAGATATTAATCAATGCTTTTTTCTACAGCAACATATTATTCAGGGAGTTTGCTTTAATTTCTGTGTTGAGAGTGCCAGCAATGCCTATTGGTGCATATGCATTACTTAGTTTCCTTGCTGAACCTTTGAAGCAGCTTTCAGAAACTCCTGATACACTTAAGGATTATGTTTCTGAGAATCTAAAAGAGTTCCAGGACTGGGTATGCTTCATTTTGTATGTGTGCTGTTTATATTTTGAAATTTGGTTAGCATCTGTGACCTGATTATTTACCTATGAATAAAAATATGTATTTTCTAATTTATGTAGAGGGAGTACTATTCCTGTGATGCAACATATCGGAACTGGCTTAAAATTGAATTAGAGAATGCTGATGTCCCTGAACTCTCATTTGAGGAAAAACAAAGAGCCGTTGCAACAGCCCAAGAGACACTGAATTTATCCTTAGTATTGCTTCAACGTGAGTAACATTGTCTATCTCTATTCATGTACACTTAACAAGCACATGCTCAGACATGGAGAGATATTAAATTGACAAGATATTCTTTTGATTGGGGTGGATTTTTGCTCCCATGCCCTATTTTGTTCTATGAACTTTATGGATATATTATTAGTGCTTTGACATTTGATGATTTAAATTCTTAATACGGGAAAAGAAAATCCATGGTTGGTTTCCCTTTAAGACCATATATATGAATCAACTGAACCATTATTCCTTGAATTGCATGCTAAAACAATTATCTGCCTGCCTCCTGGCAAATGCATGTGTCCTGATGCCACCATATGTGCTGCAGTAATGAGTTCTCTTTATTCTCCAGTGAGCGAGGAAGTTGTGCTAAATCGCCGATTAATGGTATGTTTATTATTGTTGTGTATAATAAAATTTGGAAAAAGAAATACTCATATGCCTAGCATAATGATTAGGATATTTGGGTACAATTGTACAGATACGTTTCTTTGAGTTCAGCTGTTCAGGTGT
The DNA here is from genome assembly GCA_026225825.1 of Pistacia integerrima. Lineage (NCBI taxonomy): Eukaryota > Viridiplantae > Streptophyta > Magnoliopsida > Sapindales > Anacardiaceae > Pistacia > Pistacia integerrima. The sequence continues at coordinate 4,013,957 of CM047750.1, forward strand.
TAATTGATTTTATTAATTTAATGGCTTATTGGCTATTTCGTAGATTGGATGATTTAGGTCTCTAGTTAAGTATTTGTTTTTAATGAATATTTCTATATGAAGGATGGCTTTGGATTTCTGTCATGCAATGTTCAAGTTCTGGATGTAAACTGTGTTTATTATTATTAATTATTAGTTACAGATTAAAGTTCTTAGGGAACAAGAAAAGGGATTTGCTTACTTAATGATGGATCAGCACAACCTTAATGTGATTATCTTCTTTAAGTAGGTATTCTAGAGAAAATAATATGAAAATCAATTTAATGAGAAGATTAAGAGGGCAAGAATGAGTGTTTATTTTTATTTTTTTTGTTTATGTATCAATGTTTCTGGAAGTCTACTTCATGATATATTTCCCTTTGTCCGTGATTAAATTTTTATGTTCAGGTGAATGTTTCTATTTCATCGAGCAACAATTACTGCATCAAGCAACAATATCTATATTGAATTACATAGTTTTAATAATTAAAATAAGATAAAATGATTATGTCAAAGTCTATTCTTATGTTGGATTTGCTTTCATGAAATTGATGTCTTTGAGCCGTGATAATTGGTTTTTCTAACATTTCTTCCACAATTTGGCCTTACATTAAATAAATTTTGGGTAGACTTCTTGCCCCTTTGGAAAATCAATTATGGAAATTGTATTAAGTTTCAAGAGTCATGATGAGTAAGTCTTCATGAAATAAATGTTATGACGTGTGACCATTGGTTTTTCCACAACTTAGAACATGTTTTCCACAATTTGGTCATACAAGAATAAAAAACCATTTAGAAATTGAGTAAGAGATGATAAGATAATTTTGGCTTTACTTTATACACAATGGAAACAAACAAGGATATAAATTTATAATAAATCTTTGGAAAAAAGGAGCGAAAGATCTCATGAACACTAATCTACTAATATGTCCAATGTAATAGGATTAAAAACCTAAATTGAATTGTTCATCAATTATAATTGAAGAAAACAATTGGGTAGAAAAAGACTTTTAACAATAATGTATAGAGAGATTCTAAAAAGCTTGTTACTTTGGTTGGCTTGACTCATAAAAAATACTGCCAAGTGTTTTTTTTTTTTTTTTTGTAATTTATCTTCAAAAGTGATTAATAATTAACTTCATTTCAAAACTGGTTATGCGCCTATACCTTTTCATATATATTATGAGATAGAGAATGTTGGATGAGTCTTGTCAATATATTCTTTTACTTGGAGCATTTTTATAAATTATAGATATACTAGGCTTTATTTATATAGATAATATAATAAATGTAAACTATTTAACAATTGAACAAATATAAAGCTATATTATTCAGCATGTACATATATATGAGTAATATCTATATTGAATTACATAGTTTTAATAATTAAAATAAGATAAAATGATTATGTCAAAGCCTATTCTTGTGTTGGATTTTCTTTCATGAAATTGATGTCTTTTGAGCCGTGATAATTGGTTTTTCCAACCTTTCTTCCACAACTTGGCCCTACATTAAATAAATTTTGGGTAGGCTTCTTGCCCCATTGGAAAATCAAGTATAGAAATTGCATTAAGTTTAAGGAGTTAGGATGTTTGAGTCAGTCTTTATGAAATAGATGTTTATGAGCCGTGACAATTGGTTTTACGATTTTAAGATTCAGAATTTATGATGTGCACCATTTTGTTTTCAAAAAAAAGATTTGAAACTAAGGAAATTTATGAAAGTTCAAAAAGAGATTAGTTTTTCGATACTCATCCACGACTCATCTTGGTCTCTTGAGTCTTATAGGAACCCCCAGATTCTATGAGATAGAGAAGGTTGGGACGAGTCTTGTCAATATACTCTTTTACTTGGAGCATTTTTATAAATTATAGATATAATAAGCTTTATTTATATAAATCATATAATAAATGTTAATTGTTTAACAAATATAAAATCATATTATTCATCATGTGCATATAAATGAGTAATATCTATATTGAATTACATAGTTTTAATAATTAAAATAAGATAAACAATTATGTCAAAGTCTATTTTTATGTTGGATTTGCTTTCATGAAATTGATGTCTTTGAGCCGTGATAATTGGGTTTTCTAACCTTTCTTCCACAACCTGGCCCTACATTAAATAAATTTTGTGTAGACTTCTTGTCTCATTGGAAAATCAAGTATGAAAATTGCATCAAGTTTCAAGAGTCGTGATATTTGAGTAAGTCTTCATGAAATAGATGTTATGATCTGTGACAGTTGGTTTTTCCACAACTTAAAACATTTTTTCCACAATTTGGTCCTACAAGAATAAAAAACCATTTGGAAATTGAAAATTGTAAGAGCCAATACCCTCAAGAACAAAAAGCAATAAAATTAAGAGAGGATAAGATAATTTGAGCTTACTTCATACACAATGGAAACAAGGATATAAACTTATAATAAATCTTTGGAAAAAAGGAGCGAAAGATCTCATGAACACTAATCTGTCCAATTTAATAGGATTAAAAACCTAAATTGAATTTTTCATCAATTATAATTGAAGAAAACAATTGGGTAGAAAAAGATTTCTAGCAATAATGTATACAGAGACTCTAAGAAACTTGTTACTTTGGTTGACCTTGACTCATAAAAAATATTACCAAGTACTGTTTTCGTAATTTATCTTCAAAAGTGATTAATAATTAACTTTATTTCAAAAGTGGTTATGCGCCTATACCTTTTCATATATACTATCTGGATGTATATAAATTAATATTATTAAGTATAAAGAAATTGATTTACTGAACAACACACTGTATGACAATATAAAAATAAAATGTTTTATATAATTTATTTAACAATATAATATTACTTAATTAAATTAGTAATGGTAGAGCAAGCAGTCTCAAACCGCGTAATGGAAGCAGTCTCAAACCGCTTAATTTGATTTTTCAAAGCTAGTTGCAGTCAATGGGAATTTTCCTTCCACAACAGTGGGGGCACCTCTTCTATGTCCTACAGCAAATGAAGTTGCTAGTTATGGTAGAGGAAGCAGTCTCAAACCATGTAATGGAAGCAATCTCAAACCACGTAATTTGATTTTCCCAAGCTAGTTGTAGTCAATGGAAATTTTCCTTCCACAACAGTGGGGACCAACATCAATTTTGCCCTTATTGACCTCTTCTATGTCCTACAGCAAATGAAGTTTTTCATTGAAAAGGCAATACTTCTATGTTTTTAGTCTATACAATATTGAGATGCAATAATATTATAAATAGCACAAAGCTAATCTCTTAGTAGTCACAGAAGCAGTGCAATTAGTGTGTTATTAAGAGATGGGGTTAAAATGTGTGAGGATGTGGCTGATGTTGATTTTGATATTTATTTCTTTACAAGGATGGAGGATTGAAGGGTGTTTGAAGCAAGAGAGATCTGCTCTCTTGCAACTTAAACATTTCTTCAATGATCCTTACAGACTTCAAAATTGGTTTGAGGGAAATGGAAATTCAAACTGTTGAGACTGGGAGAGTGTTATTTGCAATAGCACAACGGGTAGAGTAATCTCTCTTGATCTTGAAGCTACAAGAAGTCAAGAATTAGGAGAGTGGTATCTAAATGTTTCTTTGTTTTCTCCCTTCCGAGAACTGGAGACACTTGACTTAAGTTACAATCTCATAGCCGGTTGCGTTGAGAATGAAGGTTTTTCCATCCTCACTTTAAATAATGAAATTTTACTTCCATGTCTTTATTAACAAGAATTGCTTTGTAGGTTTTGAAAGATTATCACACTTGACTAATCTCATGGATCTTGACCTTAGCAACAATATGTTCAATGACAGCCACGTTTTATCAAGTTTGAGCCAACATTCATCTCTCAAGAATTTAAATCTACAATATAGTCGGTTTAGAGAACTAAACCATTTTAATGGTAATGTTCTTTTAAATGATATAACTTTTATTATCACTTTTACATTTAAGATTGATACACAAAATTATGTACAGTTATTATTATTACTATTATTATATGTGTTAATTTCAGTTTCAAGGTTGAGTAACTTGGAGTCTCTGATCTTAAGCGGTAACATGTTCAACAATAGCATATTATCATATGTGTCTACTCCCTCATCATTAAAGGTACTATATATAGAAAACATCGGATTAAAAGGCATCGTTGATCTTCAAGGTAAGCTTGCTTCTCATCTTTAATTTCTCTAATGTATAACAATTTATTCTATACTGAAGGCTCTCTCGCTTTGCTTTGTCAAGCTATAGTTGGAGATATTGCAATCAAGTAAATTAAAAGCTCTAAATAAGATTCTTTCGGAAACTTTAGTTTACTCTATCCAAACATCTTCTTCATTTTCTCATGGTTTTAGCTGACTGTATAATTAAACTCTTTGACCAACACAAAGAAGGTAGAGTAGTTGAGCAGAATGAGATTTTCAAAAAGGGATAAAACTTATATTCATTTAGGAAGACAATATTGAAGCCTATGGATATCTAGAAGTAATTAATGTTGGCTTAAGGAAAGTTGTTAATTAAATTTTGATGATAAAAATGTTTTAATAGCATCTTATCATATCTCTAGTTGGTCTTTCATCGTTAAAGGACTTTCTCATTGCCTTCAACGAAATTAAAAGTCTTCTTAAATGCTTTTTGATTTGTTTTAATCACTATGTTTTAACTCTTGCCAGATTTGGACTCCTTGAGCAACTTAGAGGAGTTGTACATGGGCGAAAATGAGATTAAAAAAATTGTATTCTCCAAAGGTATTTATTGATGGTTAATAATATTTAAACTTACATTTCTCATCCCTTACCTATATTGCTTTGCTTTATGAGACGTACAATAGCACACACGTACTAGGTATTTTTATTCAAATTATTAAATCAAATAAATTTAAAGAACTTTGTTTTTCAATACGAGGAAGCATTGAAAATATTTGTGTTTGAATATTTTCACAAACTCACAGGTGAAACAAGTTTGAGGAAGTTGACTTCGCTTGGACTAAGTAGTATGAGTATTAGTGATGGAAATAGTCTCTTACAGACATTGGGCTTATTCTCATCCCTAAAGTCTCTTGAATTCTATGATACCACCTTTAGTGGAGCAGTTATTGCTAACGGTAAGTTACAATAATATTGAAAGTAAGTAAATTAATTTGTTTTGCCTTTAAATTATTGTCATAATTACACAATAACTTTCCTAAAATTTATTCTGCCTTTTCAACAAAGTAGTAGCCTTCAGCTTCTATTATTCTACTTTCCATATAAACTTTCTTTGAAGCATTGGAGTATTTACGTCACCTTAAAGTTTGCATAATTTGTAAATAATGATCAAGAAAACTGAAAAGTGGAATTAAAGTAGTCTAATGCATTCATTGACAAAAGACAATTTTTAGGATTCATTCCATATTATTTACAATTTCCACAAAATAAAATGAAAAAAAAATTGAATTTTGTTTTTTATTAAAGGATTTGACGAGAATTGATTAGTTGTATGAATTGAAAATTGATTTATAGATTTATAGATCATTCATTTTTTGAAACACTAAGGATGTATTAATTAAAGTTATTTTTAAGTCTTAACCTTTTTCTCTTTAAACATACATTTTATTGTTTTCACAGTTATTAAAATGAAAACAACTTTATTTCTTTTCTTTCTTTATTAATGTAATTTTATCTTTTTATTTTTGTATTTAAGATTTTATCTAACCTTGCTGAATTTTTTTTTTTCTAGTTTAGTCCCTATACCATATTGAATATTCTTTTCTAATTTAAAATATTAAAATAATTAGTGTAGATTATTGAACAATATTTTATTACTTTTGTGCTTTTGCAGAGTTGCCTTCGTTCAAGAATCTGACAAATTTAATTATTACCGACATTGCTTTTAACAACAACTTTCTTCAAATGATTGAGGGTATGACTTCTCTTCAATCTATTGAAATTTCAAGTAGTAACCTCAACATCAGTGACACTCTATTTGACAAAGGTTAGTAACTTTTCTCTCTCCTTACAAGTAAAATTTATAATTTATGTATATAATTCTATTAAAAAGAAAAAATAAAAGAAATAGCGCACATAGCTAGTATATTTATTAAATTTGTGCACTACAATAATTATTAAGCATATTGATTAAGTAACATTTGCATGACTATTATTACCCTTGTGCTTCATATAGTAACTATTAAGGAACATTTTTTTATTTCAGGAATTTGTAAGATGCTTCATCTTCAGCACTTAAACATGAGGTTCAATGGTTTAACGGGCACCTTGCCTTGTTGTCTTGCAAACTTGACTTCCCTTCAATATCTAGATATCTCATACAATCTTCAGCACTTAAACATGGGGTTCAATGGTTTAACAGGCACCTTGCCTTGTTGTCTTGCAAACTTGACTTCCCTTCAATATCTAGATATCTCATACAATGATTTTACGGGTACCTTGCCTTGTTGTCTTGCAAACTTGACTTCCCTTCAACACCTAGGTATCTCATCAAATCATTTTACGGGTACCTTGCCTTGGTTTTTAGCAAACTTGACTTCCCTTCTATATCTAGATATCTCATCAAATAATTTTACGGGAAATATCTCCTTATCTCCCCTTAAGGTGCTGACATCCATCCAAGAATTAAGGCTTTCAAACAATCATTTTCAAATCCCTGTTTCCCTTGAACCATTTTTTAACCACTCAAAGCTTAAGAAGTTCTATGGTTATGGTAATGAAATATATGAAGGAATTGAGTCACAATATCTGGCCCCAAAATTTCAATTAAATGTGATCACATTATCCAATTGTGGATCTAGTGGTTCATTTCCCAAATTTCTCTACAGTCAGCATGACTTACAAGAGGTTGAGCTCTATGACATTAATTTGAAGGGAAAGTTTCCAGTTTGGTTGTTAAACAACAATACCAAGCTAGAAACACTTTATCTAGTTAATAATTCTCTTTCAGGGCCTTTGCAATTACCAATTCGTCCTCACATGTCTTTGTACCAATTAGATATATCCATCAATTCCTTCCATGGGCATATTCCAATGGAATTTGGAGCTTATCTACCAATGCTACAAACTTTAAACATTTCTAGAAATGCTTTAAATGGTAGCATTCCCTCTTCGTTTGGTGACATGAAGTCGTTAAGGTATTTGGATCTGTCTTACAATTTGTTGACTGGAGGAATACCTAAGCATTTGGCCATGGGTTGCGTCTCATTAAAAGTCCTTGCATTGTCAAACAATAGTTTGCAAGGTCAGATATTCCCTGCAAATTTTAACTTAAAAGGCTTGTTATATTTACAATTGGATAACAATAATTTCACTGGAAAGATCCCAGATGGTTTGTCCAATTGCTCCTTGGAAGGGTTGTATATAAGTGGTAACAATCTTGTTGGCACATTACCGAGGTGGTTAGGAAATCAGTCATCTTTGGAGGAAATTATCATGTCAAAGAATCATCTTGAAGGTCCAATCCCATTGGAGTTTTGTCAACTAGAAAGTCTTGAAGTATTAGACCTTTCAGAGAACAATATTAATGGGAGTTTACCGTCTTGCTTTCCACCTTCCTCAATTAAACAAGTTCATTTGTCAAAAAATAAGTTACAGGGACAATTAAGTGATGGATTATCCAATAGTTCTTCTCTAACGACGCTAGATGTTGGATATAATCACTTTGAAAGCAACATTCCTGATTGGATTGGTACGCTTTCTAATTTAACTTACCTTATCTTGAGTAATAACGATTTTCAAGGTGAAGTGCCAATTCATTTGTGTAAGTTAAGTCAATTACGTTTGATAGATCTTTCTCACAACAAGCTTTCTGGGCATATCCCTCATTGTTTAAATATCACAATAGTCACTGTTGCATCTGATTATGTACATTATTTTGCATTGCTTTATAATGTGGCTCTTACAAAGGAAGAAACTGTAGAGTTTACAACGAAGACTAGATCTTACTCTTACCAAGGAAGAATTCTTAGCTACATGTCTGGAATTGATCTCTCCAACAACAAGTTAGTTGGTATGATTCCTCCTCAAATTGGAAATCTTGTCGGAATCCATACACTTAACCTCTCTCACAACAACTTGACAGGACCAATCCCATCGACATTTTCAAATCTCAAGCAGGTCGAGAGTTTAGATCTTTCATACAACAATTTGATTGGGAAAATCCACCTTGACTTGTTGAGTTAAATAATTTGGCTGTTTTTAGTGTGGCACACAATAATTTATCAGGCAAACTCCCTGATAGGATTGCACAATTTGGAACCTTTGAAGAAAGTAGCTATGAGGGAAATCCATTTCTTTGTGGACAACCATTGCCCAAAAGTTGCAATGCAATTGAATCACAACCAAAAGATTCAAGTATTACTGGAGAAGACAATGATTCCATTGATATGAATGTCTTCTATATCAGTTTTGTTGTGTCCTACATAGTTATGCTCTTAGGGATTGTTGCAGTTTTGTTGATAAACCCTTATTGGCGTCGTAGATGGTTTTATATTGTTGAGTTGTGCACAACATCCTGTTACTATTTTGTTGTAGATCATCTCCATAAGTGATTTGATCATGAAATAGTTAGTCGGATTATATGTAAATATCTTGCAAAATTGCATGATTTGATGTTCTCTTCAGGGTGCCGAATGTTTTGTAATTTCAAATAATGCATTTATTAATGAATAATGTTAGTGCTTGAAGAAAGCCTACCGAGCAATACTTTAGATGACAACAAAATTTAGAGATTTTTTCTTATTTTTTATTAATGAATTATATATTCGTATGACTGATGGGTGATAAAATTATGAAATCTAAGATGTGATGATGTTGTTTTTGGCGTTGAAATCATGTGTTTAAATTGAATTGACTATACATCTAATCTCGTTATGCAATATACAAAATCAATTGTTCATCCTCTTTCTAAGAAGTTTAATTTACTCAAATTATTATATTAATTAATTTCCTGAATCCTCTTTGAAATATAATTTTATTGGAGAAACCCTAGATTCCACTGTATATATCCTTATCTCAATCCTCTTAATTATAATTACAGGATTTAGATGAAGGTTAATAATCAATAATTAAGAATTTAATTTGAAAAATATGGCTTACACAATTATAAACTTACACTTATTTAATTAGTCAAGAAATTTGTTGTCTACAAAAGAATAACTATTCGTTCCAAATAACACGGTTTCGTCCTAAAAAAAAAAAAAAAAAAAAACAATTGAGGACAAATATTTTCGTCTTTGTCTCCGTGGTGAATTGGGGACGAAAATTTTCGCCCCTGATGGTGTGGTGAATTGGAGACGAAAATTTTCGTCTCTGATTGGGTTGATAATATGATGATTAACCATAACCCCAATTTATGAATCAACCCTGCTAATTTTCCTTGATGATAATATCCAGGTTCAATTTCACTTCACCATATAGACAAACAAAACAACAAAAGCAGAGTTTCCCAAGTCAAACTGCACTTCTTTATTAACAAAGACTGTCGACATCCTACCACAAGACAGGTAAGCCAAACAAAACTGTAAACAAATGCAACAATGTATTTAGTACATGACTTTGTGGAAGCAAATACAAATGTAAAGGACAGCTGATAACCATTTGAGAACAGATCCTCTTCCATCATAATGCTCTCCCCACTTCTCCCACCATGACTGTTCATTCAGTCTACCATACTCATGTGCCCTTTTCTCAGTCCAACCTTTAGCATCATTCTTTTCCCACCTGAGTCCAAAATAATATGTTCTATCAGTGTAGCTAGATCAACTGTGCTGTTAATGTAAATAAAATACCATAATTGTGATTATCATACAGTAAAAATCAGCTTACCATTTCTCATACCATCCAGCATATTCAGTGCCTGTTTTGGCTTGTTTCTGGGCACTTCTCTCTATCCTTGCTAAATTGCTACAGTTTCAAAGACATAAAAGGAACTAAAATATCAAATTTGGGTACAGAGTAAACCGAAAATATTTTATTTCAGACTTGACAGCTGGTAAATAAGCATATGCTGTTACTTTTACTAGGAATAATAAAAGTAGAAAAAGACCTCCATTCATCTTGATGAAGCACCTTTTGCCATGTTTCCCACCATGAATCACCTTCAGCATTTCTTCCAGATTTCTCCACACCTACGGAATATGAACTCTTCTTTATGTGAGGATTTAAGTTTCAAAATGCCCCACCAGGGACAACTATTAAGAAAATGGAAAAGCTCAAAGCCCTTTCAATTTTATCCAAAACAGAAATGCTTTTTCTAATATTACCTGCAGTTGTTTTCTATATATGGTTTTCAATATGAAAACATGAAGAAACATTTTCTACTAGACAGCCAGTTGTTGCATGGATGTCATTAAGTCATTTCTGCTTGAAATGCCATGTTACTCTAATAAGATTCTTTACTAAAACTTCGAGTACTTACAAACTGTGAAACACAGTTTATCATAACCTTGACTAGAATAATGCCATAAAAATAAATAGTTTTCATATAGAAATGAATTCAAAGTAATAATTAATGAACAGGGTTACAAAACCTAGGCTTTTACTTTTTGGTGGCTTGCAATCAATGATAACTGTAAATAATTTTTTCTACAATAATTCTTAGAATAACACGGTGAGTAATATACCTAGCTCTTTGTATCCGGTCCAGTCACTTTTCTCCCACCACTGTCAAGGATATCAATAAATCCAATTAAATGCATATACCTGGGATGATACTTAATGGAGTTATAAAAACAATGTCATTGTCACAGAATATCATGACAGTTGACTATGCAAAAGCATATGAAACAGTGGCTAAACCAAATAAAAATTAGAATTCCATAGCATTGCAGAGGAACTATAACCAAAAATATTATCCAATTTGCTACATGCCCAAATCAACAACACTCAAGCATTCAAACTTCATATGATTAACTGGTAACATACCGTTTCTTTCCATTCAGAGGAACAATCATGAGATTGACCTCCCATTCTTGTCCATCTACATCGATATCCATTCTCGCCCAAGTCCTCCCCACTTTCTCTGTACCAAGTACTCCCATCCTCATTAGTACCAGACTCAGCCCTTTACAAGCGACTCAAGCCAAAGCAGCTCAAAGCAAGGGGAGCCAAAACAGAGCCAAAGACAAAGCAAATTGAACCAGGAAAAAACACCAGCAGCAACTACACAAAGGATAAGCAAAGAACCCAGCAGCCAGCACAAAAAAAACCCAGCAGCACCCAACACCACTCCAAAGCAGCACCAAGAACATCAGAACATCAGCAGCTTCACAAAGCAACACAAACTAGGCAGCAGAAGAAAATCGAAAGAGACAAGAGACAAGAACCACATAAATCTATGGGCAAATCCACCAAAAATTATAAAATTATGGTTCTTGTTAATGTGTTCTAATATATTTATCTAGAATAAGCAAAAGAGAGCTGAAGTTTACCCGGAAAATAAAAAACGAGATTCTTATAAAAACTAATTAAACGAGTTCTTGTTAATGTGTATTTGCCATCCAATCTGTTCTCTGATTCAGTTCTCTTTTCTCCGCCAAACACTGGGCGAAGTAGAATATTCTCCAGTACTTCAATCTTGGGTTCAGTTTCTGCTTCAGCTTCGGCTGCCCTAACCGCAACATGGTGAGCTATATTACCGCCTGAACTAGATGTCCAGACAGATTTGAATTACCTAAATCCCTGCATAACTTATCATACGCTCATCAGTAATATGTAATTGAAATGGAAATTGCCTCAGTTGAAGCCCATTAATCAGCAATTTAAGCATCATTAAAATCAGAAATTAAAAACCCACCTTTCCAAAAATGGACTGTGTTGATTGCAAGTGATGTGGAACCAAGTGCAGGGCTTAACAAGCGTGGGATCCCAACTTTGAACAACGTTATCTGGATCTGATAAGCTTTTCTAAAGGTGAAAAGAGCGTCTCCTGCAGTTTTGGTTATTATCCTTTGCAATCCTGGCCCTTGATTTGTGACTGATCCAACGGCTGAAAACACTCCCGATGGTCAACGGTATAAAAGAAGCTTAATCGCCCAAATTTGCACAGTTGCTCTTGTGTATTTTCGCGATTGTATTCTCTCTGCTAGGGTTCTTGATTCTGTTCATCTATTGTGTAAATCTTGTTGTAAATCCGATTGAAAGATTAAGCTGCTTGAGAGTGATTCTTTGAGTGTTTACGATTGAGGTGGTGCTCTGTGATTCGTTGATAATAATAGTGCAGTGAGTTAGAACTCAACTTGGATGTAGCTTGTTCAATATCGAACAAGTGAATCACGATAAAAGATTGTGTGTTGGTGTTCTTGTTTTGATCTGTGGTTGTTTATTAGTATTAAGGTTGATTGTGTAGCCTTGATTTCTAGAGAATCTTCTAGCTTATCCGTGAACTCTAGCTATGTTGCCTCCATTGTTAGAGTAATTGGAAAAATAGAATTTCTCCATGCATCATTGAGGTTCCAAACCGCAAGTCAAATGATTGCTTCAATATCCATGGATTCTTTTATAATTTTTTATTTTTCTAATGGAAAAGACTCGGTGTTTACTTTATAGAATGCATGAGAATCGAAATGGAGATGGGAACGGGAATGAAAATATGTAAAAGAGACTAAAATATGATTATATTACAATGAAATGGAATAAAATTTATACTTTTTTGCAAAATTATCCTTACCGTTAAGTGATTATACAAATATATTTTTGTAATAATATAAATTAATTAAACATCACTCTATAATTTAATATATTTCAAAAAAAAAAAAATTTAATTATTATAAATAAAACTGATGTACTATTAACTTATTTTATTCCATAAATATAAATATTGTTTTTTATTTAAATATTTTTTTTTTTAGTTTTAGAACTAGTCATTAATGCTGATCAAAGTTGACGAATGGCAACGCTCCTTCATGTTTCCGATGTCACCGCTGGCACATGAAGCCTTTCCGTTCGTTGATCTTTTGATTTGGGAAACCGATCGTCAAATACCGATGTTTGGATGTCATGCGCGATGACCATATCTTCCATCACTGCGATTGACGTCTATACGCTAGTAGTCGACGACTTGTCTCTACCGAGACCAAGATATCGATGGACAGAAAGCCTTCACGTGCCAGCAGTGATATCAGAAACAAGAAGGAAAGTTAGCTTAAAGAAGGAGGGAGTCCAGATACATATATACACCATAAGAGCTTATCAAATTAGAGACGTAGAACAAATGCAACTTCTAACAATAATATTTAATATACAAATAAATTAATTTGAAAAAAAATTGTCTTACACAGTTATAACTTATTGTACAACAATGAAATGGAATAAAAATTATACTTTTTGGCAAAATTATCCTTACCGTTAAATTATTATAAAAATATATTTTTGTAATATTATAAATTAATTAAACATAAATCACTCTATAATTTAATATATTTCAAAAAAATTTAAAATAAAATTAATTATTATAAATAAAACTGATGTATTATTAACTTATTTTATTCCATAAATATAAATATTGTTTTTCCAAAATTTTAGAACTAGTCATTAATGCTGTTCAAAGTTGATGGATGGCAATGTTCCTTCATGTTTTTGACGTCACCGTCAACACGTGAAGACTTTCCATGTGTTGATACTTTGATTTGGGAAACTGACCATCGATTATTGATGTTTAGACGTCATGCGTGGTGATCATATCTTCCATTATTGTGATTGACGTCCATACACTGGTAGTCGACGACTTGTCTCTACTTAGATCGGGATATCGATGGATAGAAAGGCTTCACGTGCCAACAGTGTTATCAGAAACATGAAGGAAAGTTAGCGTAAAGAAAGAGGGAGTCCGACCACATATATACACCATAAAAACTTATCAAATTAGAGATTTGAAACAAATATAACTTCTAACAATAGTATTTGATATACAAACAAATTAATTTGAAAAAAAATTTGTCTTACATAGTTATAACTTATTGCACTTCATGTTTAATTATTCAATAAATTTACCATCAAACTTCATAAACTTAATGATAATTAGTTTGTACAAAATTTATGATTAATATGTAATTCTTAGTTCATACTTAAAAAACTTAAAATAATTTATATTTTGTTATAATTTTAGTTGTTTGAAATCGGAATGGTTTGAAATCGGGGCATTATTTATGGGGAAATGTTTATTTTTGCATTGTCTCAGCTTCTTCATTGGTTTTCTTGTAGTATGTAGTGGTGAATTTGTCATTGTTTTTTCCTAGTATATTCCATATTTTGTTGGGTCTCTCTCTTCTTTTGACTGTTCTGTAATTGGTCAGGAGAAGAGGTGGAATTTTTGGAGGATTAGAATTAAAGAAGTCGTTCTTAACTCTCTGTACTTTGTTTTGTAATCATTTTCAAGCATGCCGCATGTGCAGGAAAAGGCACTCAGCTTCAAGCATATCCCCTTATCAACAACGTTCAGTTTCGATGATCATTGAACCTGGGCTGTTGTATGATGGGACAAATATTCACAGTCCAACTAACACTGCATTGATTCTTGAAAATATTAAGCAAGAGGTTCAGAGCTTTGAATATGGAGGAACACTGGTTAAATGCAATCTGCTAGTAAAAGGAGGTCGTCAATTGATAGTCATGGCATCTTTGATACTGATGTTGGTCTTGATTCAATCCACTTAGGAAGTCAGTCACTAAGAGCTTGCAAGATTAAGAATGACGCATTGGCAGATAGTGGAGAGACAACCTTTGCTCTGTTTGCATCTCTACTGGATTCTGCTCTTCAAGGTGCTTGAAGTAAAGTTCTGCGTATAGAGTGCTATAATTGAGATCATTATTTATTTATTTTAAAACTTTGTCATAATGATATAATTTATTAATTAATTAGTTTTTTGGGATTTGTTTTTGTTGAAATATAAAATAAGAAATAGAATTATTCTCATTGTAATATAGGAAATAGAATTATAATAGGAATAGGAAATAGAATTATAATAGGAATGTAACAATTTACTTCCTAGATTACTTCCTAGATTAGTTTTTTGTTTTTGCTATAAATTCATTGTACATCTCATTATGAAATAGAAGAAAAATATTTCTCCACAGTTTTGAGTGTCCTTTTTAATTGATTTTGCTTGTTAGGGAGGTAGGAACTAATAAAGTTAAATAGTCTGTTACACTATTACACTAAAACTTATTGTGTGAGTTCTAGGAAATGTTGGACTAATTGCAGACAATGTTTATGCAGATTGATATTTATCTTTTAAGCTTTATTAGACTGCATATTTTTTTTTCCTTCTTTTCATCAACGTTTTCATGTTGGTCTTCCTTTAATTTTTGTGCGAAAAACTCTCTGCAAATTCTGGTTTATTCATTTGTTTTAGGGGAGGGGATATTTTATCAACACCAGGCTTTAGATAATTAAAATCCTAATTTCCTGAGGATATATATTTATATTAAGTTTATAAGATCCTGTACTGGTGTTTCTGTTTTTGATTGAATGGTAGACAGTTGTAGAGAGCATAAGGAAATTATTCAAAGAAGCACATTTGTTTTTATGCAGGAGATGCTGTGGTTAAAATTATATTCTTTTTGCTGTCAACTGCTCACTTTCACATTGTTTGTGGTTTTTCACCCTGCCCATAGCTCAGAGTAGCATTTTTCAGTATACATTTACTTGAATTTGTGTTGTGCAGGGTTAATGCCTGTACAAGATCTGATTTTAAGGTTTGAAAGATCATGCCGGAATGTATCTGAATCGATTAGGTGAGTGCTATTATGCTCTTTCAAGGTTCTGTATTTCTTGTGTGCATGACATTTGATGTCATGGTATGGACAAAATTACAGTAGCTTACATCTTTTCCTTATTACTAAGGTAGTGTCTGTGATTCTCCCTTTTGTCAAATTGATTTGTTTCCCGGGTTACATTAATAAATACACTGGCATTGTAGCAAGTTGGAAATGATTGACCTCATTCATTGCATCTTCTTGTTCATTTTTAGATATAAATGGAATACTCACTGCTATCTACTTCATGGAGTATATTGGATAAAATCTTTAGCTTATTAGGTGATATCAGTGTTTTGGGGGGGCCATTTGACTTCATTTTGTTTGTTGGCTTTGCAGGTATCGGTCCAACATACAGTTGAGGGTTGTGGAGGACAAGTTGATGAGGCAGAAGGCTCAGCTCTTGCTTGATGAGGCCGCTTCGTGGTCTCTTCTGTGGTACCTATATGGAAAAGGTAATATATCTTTACCTCTAAAACATTTTCAGCTACAATTGATATTTAGTTGATAAATAAGTAATGTCTTAGGAAAGAGTAATATAACTCATAATCTTATTCTTTTTTCTTCTGCATAATGTAAATCCAGTATTCTTTTTGGTCTTCTTTTTTCTTCCTTGATATACATTTATTTGCTAAATGTATTTGAAGATATTCATTCCCCCGTAGTTATCAGCATGGAAATTTCTTCCTGGTTCATGTATGTATGTGTTGGGTGCTATGTCATCCCCTTGATGTTAACTTTCCTCTTCAATTTTTCACTGTCTGCAAACCTTGTCATATGAACTTAGGGTCTTAGGTATGACAATTCTGGTTGTTCTTGCAGGGACTGAGAACCCCCTGAAGATCATATCCTGGTGCGCATATTTTTCCTTTTTGTCATTAATAGGGACCATCTATCTACTTTTGAAGGTTTTACCCGGATTTAAATCTATTTAATTATAACAGTTACCTTCAACATCACATATAGAGGCTTGCCAGTTTGTTGTGAATGACCATACAACACAATTATGCCTTCGGATTGTTCAATGGCTTGAAGGATTAGCTTCTAAAACTCTTGAATTGGAAAGCAAGGTGATTAGTTTCTGAAATTCTGCATGTTGGAATATGACATACCTTTTTTAGTGGAATTTTATATTATATTAGGACTATTGTCTTACGGGTTTGAGATGTCTTTTTACTGGATGAATATTTTAGACATTGGTTTGTGATACCAAAGATCTTAAAATTTGGTCCTCTATTCTGCTTAGCATGCAAATATTTTACTCTGTATCACTGGGTTACTCCTGTTCTAGGGCATGAGACTTTGCACTGAATATTTTTTATCATTTATGACGAGTGTTAGTCAACTGCATTTTTTTTTGACAAATTAATTATTATTTCCAGGTTCGAGGATCTCATGTGGGTACCTATCTTCCCAATTCTGGAATTTGGCACCATACACAACGTTTTCTCAAGAAAGGAGCTTCCAGTTCTAACACTGTTCACCACTTAGATTTTGATGCTCCAGCACGCGAACATGCTCACCAGTTACCTGATGACAAGGTACTCTCATAACTGTCTTACATAATCTCTTAAGATTGCTTTCATTTTGACATTGTGCATCATTATATCCAACTGTTGTGTTTATTTTCATATTAGGCTGCTTATAACATGCATAGAAGTTCATATTTCAATGTAAACAAGGACATTATTTTGGAAATCTAACATATTTAGAGTTGCATATTAGTTAAGGGGTACTGTGATACTGAACTCTTGATAGAGTGGTTTTTTTCGAGAACAGATCAATGCATGAAAGGATGTTAATGTAGTTTAAGTATGATAACAGTCTCCTTGTATGTGAAGAATGAAGCATGTTTTTGCTATTTCACAGGAAGTGGTGTCTTAAACATAAGACATTAGTTCAACCCACATTGTTGCATTATAGAAACTAATGTCTTTTCATGTTTCTGCTGCAAGTACATTGGCAGTCAGTTTCTTAAAATGTTTCCGTGCAACCAAAAGGATGTGCACCATTTTCGTGCTTTTTTCTAGATCTCAAATTGTGGGTGAGATTTTGTCGTTCCAGTTTGTGACAGGAGTATTTCTTAAACATCTAATTCTGGTCTAAGGTAGCATTAACAGTTTTAGGTCTACAGAAGCTAGATGAATCCCTTCTTGAAGATGTCTGGACTCTATTAAGGGCTTGAAGACTGGAAGAGGCATGTGACTTTGCCGATCTGCTGGACAGGTATGAATTTTTTGAGAAGTTTTGATTGCAGAATTCCTGTTTTATTTCCCTTTTCTGGCATCATAAATACTCCAATTTTGGCAGACATGGAGAGCTGCCACGTTATGCCCGTTCGGAGGAATGTACCTATTTCCATCTGTTGAAGCCCTGGTGAAGACTGGAAAAAATAGAACTCTTCAAGCCATTGAACTGGAAAGTGGTATTGGTCACCAGTGGCGTCTTTGGAAATGGACTTCCTATTGTACATCAGAGGTAAGCTTGAAACAGCCATCAAAGAGCTTTCTTGTATTATTACGTTGAGTTCTGTAAACATTTAATGCTTATTCCCGTTAATTGCTATCCTCTTTATCTGATCATGCTGTTCTTTGTCTCTCTAGAGTAGTCAAGATTTCTGAATTATTTTATAAGGCCTTTTGAATTAAATTTTACACACTTTGCTGTGGAAACCCTTGAGAATGTATGCACTGCTTTGTTTTCGTAGTAGGAGTTTTACCTCCATAAAGATTCTGTGAGTCTTCAGTTTCTTGAACTAACAGAAATTTTTTTCTTAAATTTCATTCAAGATTCAGCTGAAGAGATAGCCAGCATAGCTGACTCCTTAGCATTCTTACCTTGTGAAACTTCATCTAATTTCATATAATAGTTTATCACTTACTAAGATGAATCTATTCTGAAATCTAATGCTTCTATTTCTCCAGTCTGCTTGCTGGGCGATGGCAAAGTCATGGCTTGATGTTCAAGTGGACCTAGAACTAGCTCATTCACAACTGGGTAGAATGGAACAGTTGAAAAGTTATGGAGATGATATTGAAGGAAATTCGGGACAAATGAGCAGCACCTCGCCGCCCTTGGTTGGACCAGAAAGTTGGCCACTGCAAGTTCTGAACCAGCAACCACGAGATCTTTCTTCTCTTCTTCAGAAACTCCAGTCAGGGTTTGTTGACAATGTGTTTTCTATTTGAATGTTGTTATCCCATTTTTGTGCTGCTCATATAGGGCATCTTCATCTTTTCTGCTAAACTTAGAGAAATGGTACATGAAGCTGTTGCTCGAGGGTGCAAGGAGCAGCAATGACAAATTGAGGTTTGTCTCAAGAAGAACTTGTGTTTTTTATTTTCATTGCCAAGTCACTTTGCCGTACTGAATTTCTGGCTTCCTTGATCCATCTGGATTGTATGAAGATTGGTTATGGATTGATGGAAGATGTTTAGAGATTGAATTGGACATACTGATCATGCTTCTCCCTGAAGTAATTTAGAAAAAAAATACCATTTGAGAGACAATGTCAAAGTGGAAGGTTTGCTTCGTAGCATTTGGTTTAATCAGATTGTGATTGTTTTCTTTGCAGCTCAAGGGCACTATACTACTTTTATTACATATGTAAGGGCAGAACACACAGGTGTAATTGTAAAAAAGACTCATATACTGTTAAAGACTTCGCCTTTTTAGTTGCCTTCCATGTAAAAAAAGAGATCTCAACTCAATTTAACTCAAGGATCTTTGATCTCAACTGCATGGATATGCTATTAAATCCTAGTTTCCCCTTCTGTTGGCTGGTATATCTGTGGTGGAAATTAGAAAGTTTTTATCCCTCTTTTTTAGTCTTCATATTTTTTGCTTTCCTTTCAATTTTATCCTAAATATTAGATTATGGTTTTTATATGTTGTTCATCTATTGAATAATAATGTAGCTTTTCACACTTCATTGAAACTTATGGTTTGTTGTCTCTAACTGCACATTGCTTGACAGATGAAGCTTATGTTAGGGAACATACCACATCTTCTAGAACTTCTATGGTCATGGATTGCACCTTCAGAAGATGATCAAAATGTCTTCAGGTAATCTGCTGTTAAATGTCTTTGAGGCTAGACATTATGTCCACGGGCACCCCATCCTTTGTCCTTCATAGTAATTGTCGACTTCTTCCTCTTTCCTTTGGTAGCATAGTTTCAGACTAAGAAATTTGGAATTGGATTTAAAAAGACAAAAAGACTTGGGCAATTTGGCAAATGAAAACTACTCATTAAAGGCAGTTACTGCCTTAGAGATCTTAGGCCATTGCCTGAATTAGATGGATCAATAGTCATGAAGTGTACTTGAATTCTATTTTTCAAATTCACTGGATTTATTATTTTTTTTTATTTTTTTAGGCTGGTTGAATCATTTTGCTGAACAATCACTTTGGTTCCCCTTGGGACCGATTTGGTGCACATCTAGTGCTTGTGCTTAGATATTTACTTACTGATGAAATGAAGAATCCTATTAGGGAGGAGCTTATGATTGTTGGTGATCACATTATACACATGTAAGTAATTACAAGCCCAGCTGTTTTAGATATCTGTGCCTTTTTTCCAAACTGTGCTTGGAGTTTAGAATTTTTCTTTTAATTCCTGGAAAGATACAGATTACTGAGCTTGTCTAGAATATGTTGGGCTGTGTACAGTTCCATCATTTGTGTTTGTCACAACCATGATATTTCTAGGTAGTTGACAGTAGTATCAGTTATCCTATATGAAATTTATTTTCTTAATTTTGTTTGAAAATCAGGACGATGCTCTTTTGTATTTTGAGGTCCAGGTTTCTATATTTATAATTTTCTGAGTTGGAATGTCTGATAACAGGTATGTGATGTTTTTGTTTTTGAAGCAACACGAGGAATTGGTTGGGATTTATGCTTCCCAGCTTGCACACCACCGTTGTATTGACCTCTTTGTGCACAGGATGGAACTAAGGCTAAAGAGCCGGTGCCTATAACTCCCTATGGAGGTTATGCTTCTGTTGCATCCTCGTCCTGTATTATGTTTTGTTATCATTAGAAGTTTTCTTTAGACCATATATCACATTATCTTAGGCTTTTTCCCCTGAAATTTTCATTATTTTGACTTGCAGTATTATTTTGTTTTTCATTATGATAGTGTGCATGTGAAATATAGAATCTTCCTCTCTGCTATGGAGAATTTGCCATTTTCTCCAGGAGATGATTCAAAAGGCAGTTTTGAAGAAATTATTGAGAGGTAGTTATATGTTTTCTGAAGCGTGTATTTTCTTTCTCGAGGTAGTGGCAAAGTCAATGAGGATTTTGATGAAGAGTTGATGTAATTATGATATAATCTAGGAGGGTTTTGTCAAGATCTCAGGAAATCAAACTTGGGAAATATGACAAAGTAACTGATGTTGCAGAGCAACACCGGCTGCAGAGTCTTCAAAAGGCTATGGTAATCCAATGGTTATGCTTTACACCTCCATCCAACATTGCTGATGTTGCAGATATCAGTGCTAAACTTCTTATGCAAGCATTGATACACAGGTAATTCTAGTCCTATGTTTGTAGTATTAGTGTTTAATAATCTCGAAACTTTGAGTAGTTGCAATAGTTTCATTAAAATGGCCAGTATTAGGTTGTGGCAGTGCTTACTGGTTTGAAAAAGATTGTTATTCTTATTGCATTCAAATCTTCAACACTCACAGTGATGAATCATTTAAAGTTGTTCGGTTTTGTTTCTCCCCTGGTTCAGAAGGTTCTCTCTAGTGCATTTTGGTTATGCATGCTTGAAATGCTCAAATTAGAATAAACCCTTAGTGCATGTTTATTCAGTTTCAGATATTAATAAATGCTTTTTTCTACAGCAACATATTATTCAGGGAGTTTGCTTTAATTTCTGTGTTGAGAGTGCCAGCAATGCCTATGCTGAACCTTTGAAGCAGCTTTCAGAAACTCCTGATACACTTAAGGATTATGTTTCTGAGAATCTAAAAGAGTTCCAGGACTGGGTATGCTTCATTTTGTATGTGTGCTGTTTATATTTTGAAATTTGGTTAGCATCTGTGACCTGATTATTTACCTATGAATAAAAATACGTATTTTCTAATTTATGTAGAGGGAGTACTATTCCTGTGATGCAACATTGTCTAATTGAATTAGAGATTGCTGATGTCCCTGAACTCTCATTTGAGGAAAAACAAAGAGCCGTTGCAGCAGCCCAAGAGACACTGAATTTATCCTTAGTATTGCTTCAACGTGAGTAACATTGTCTATCTCTATTCATGTACACTTAACAAGCACATGCTCAGACATGGAGAGATATTAAATTGACAAGATATTCTTTTGATTGGGGTGGATTTTTGCTCCCATGCTCTATTTTGTTCTATGAACTTTATGGATATATGTGCTTTGATATTTGATGATTTAAATTCTTAATACGGGAAGAGAAAATCCATGGTTGGTTTCCCTTGAAGACCATATATATGAATCAACTGAACCATTATTCCTTGAATTGCATAATGCTGCAATTCTCTGCCTGCCTACTGGCGAATGTATGTGTCCTGATGCCACCATATGTGCTGCAGTAATGAGTGCTCTTTATTCTACAATGAGCGAGGAAGTTGTGCTAAATCGCCAATTAATGGTATGTTTATTACAATTGTACAGATATGTTTCTTTGAGTTCAGCTGTTCAGGTGTTAATTGATTTTATTAATTTAATGGCTTATTGGCTATTTTGTAGATTGGATGATTTAGGCCTCTAGTTAAGTATTTGTTTTTAATGAATATTTCTATATGAAGGATGGCTTTGGATTTCTGTCATGCAATGTTCAAGTTCTGGATGTAAACTGTGTTTATTATTATTAATTATTAGTTACAGATTAAAGTTCCTAGGGAACAAGAAAAGGGATTTGCTTACTTAATGATGGATCAGCACAACCTTAATGTGATGATCTTATTTATTGCAACTAGATCTCCTTTAAGTAGGTATTCTAGAGAAAATAATAGGAAAATCAATTTAATGAGAAGATTAAGAGGGCAAGAATGAATGTTTATTTTTATTTTTATTGTTTATTCTTTAAGTAGGTATTCTGGAGTCTATTTCATGATATATTTCCCTTTGTCCGTGATTAAATTTTTATGTTCAGGTGAATGTTTCTATTTCATCGAGCAACAATTACTGCATCAAGCAACAATATCTATATTGAATTACACAGTTTTAATAATTAAAATAAGATAAAATGATTATATCAAAGCCTATTCTTATGTTGGATTTGCTTTCATGAAATTGATGTCTTTGAGCTGTAATAATTGGTTTTTCTAACATTTTTTTCCACAATTTAGCCCTACATTAAATAAATTTTGGGTGGATTTCTTGTCCCTTGGGAAAATCAAGTATGGAAATTGCATTAAGTTTCAAGAGTCATGATGAGTAAGTCTTTATGAAATAAATGTTATATAGTGTGACCATTGGTTTTTCCACAACTTAGAGCATGTTTTCCACAATTTGGTCATACAAGAACAAAAAACCATTTAGAAATTGATGTTGGATTTTCTTTCATGAAATTGATGTCTTTGAACTGTAATAATTGGTTTTTCTAACATTTTTTTCCACAATTTGGCCCTACATTAAATAAATTTTGGATGGACTTCTTGCCCCTTTGGAAAATCAAGTATGGAAATTGCATTAAGTTTCAAGAGTCATGATGAGTAAGTCTTTATGAAATAAATGTTATGACGTGTGACCATTGGTTTTTCCACAACTTAGAGCATGTTTTCCACAATTTGGTCATACAAGAACAAAAAACCATTTAGAAATTGATGTTGAATTTGCTTTCATGAAATTGATGTCTTTGAGCTGTAATAATTGGTTTTTCTAACATTTTTTTCCACAATTTGGCCCTACATTAAATAAATTTTGGGTGGACTTCTTGCCCCTTTGGAAAATCAAGTATGGAAATTGCATTAAGTTTCAAGAGTCATGATGAGTAAGTCTTTATGAAATAAATGTTATGATGTGTGACCATTGGTTTTTCCACAACTTAGAGCATGTTTTCCACAATTTGGTCATACAAGAACAAAAAAACCATTTAGAAATTGATGTTGGATTTTCTTTCATGAAATTGATGTCTTTGAGCCGTAATAATTGGTTTTTCCAACCTTTCTTCCACAACTTAGCCTTACATTAAATAAATTTTGAATAGACTTCTTGCCCCATTGGAAAATCAAGTATAGAAATTGCATTAAGTTTAAGGAGTTGGGATGTTTGAGTCAGTCTTTATGAAATAGATGTTTATGAGCCGTGACAATTGGTTTTACGATTTTAAGATTAAGAATTTATGATGTGCACCATTTTGTTCTCAAAAAAAGGATTTGAAACTAAGGAAATTTATGAAAGTTCAAAAAGAGATTAGTTTTTCGATACTCATACACGACTTGTCTTGGTCTCTTGAGTCTTATAGAAACGCCCAGATTCTACGAGATAGAGAAGGTTGTGACGAGTCTTGTCAATATATTCTTTTACTTGGAGCATTTTTTATAAATTATAGATATAATAAGCTTTATTTATATAAATCATATAATAAATGTTAATTGTTTAACTATTGAACAAATATAAAACCATATTATTCATCATGTGCATATATATGAGTAATATCTATATTAAATTACATAGTTTTAATAACTAAAATAAGATAAGATGATTATGTCAAGGTCTATTCTTATGTTGAATTTTCTTTCATGAAATTGATGTCTTTGAGCCGTGATAATTGGTTTTTCCAACCTTTCTTTCACAACTTGGCCCTACATTAAATAAATTTTGGGTAGACTTCTTGCCTCATTGGAAAATCAAGTATGGAAATTACATTAAGTTTAGGGAGTTAGGATGTTTGAGTCGCTTCATGAAATAGATGTTTATGAGTCATGACAATTGATTTTACGATTTTAAGATTCAAAATTTATGATGTGTACCATTTTGTTTAAAAAAAAAAAAAAAAAAGATTTGAAGCTAACGAAATTTATGAAAGTTCAAAAAGAGATTAGTTTTTCAATACTCATACACAACTCGTCTTGGTCTCTTAAGTCTTATAGAAACACCCAGATTCTATGAGATAGAGAAGGTTGTGACGAGTCTTGTCAATATATTCTTTTACTTGGATCTTTTTTTATAAATTATAGATATAATAAGCTTTATTTGTATAAATGATATAATAAATGTTAATTGTTTAACAATTGAACAAATATAAAATCATCTTATTCATCATGTGCATATACATGAGTAATATCTATAATGAATTGCATAGTTTTAATAATTAAAATAAGATAAACGATTATGTCAAAGTCTATTTTTATGTTGGATTTGCTTTCATGAAATTGATGTCTTTGAGCCGTGATAATTGGGTTTTCCAACCTTTCTTCCACAACCTGGCCCTACATTAAATAAATTTTGGGTAGACTTCTTGTCTCATTGGAAAATCAAGTATGGGAATTGCATCAAGTTTCAAGAGTCGTGATATTTGAGTAAGTCTTCATGAAATAGATGTTATGATTTGTGACAGTTGGTTTTTCCACCACTTAAATATTTTATCCACAACTTGGTCCTACAAGAATAAAAAACCATTTAGAAATTGAAAATTGTAAGAGCCAATACCCTCAAGAACAAAAAGCAATAAAATTAAGTAAGAGAGGATAAGATAATTTGAGCTTACTTCATACACAATGGAAACAAGGATATAAACTTATAATAAATCTTTGGCAAAAAGGAGCGAAAGATCTCATGAACACTAATTTGTCCAATGTAATAGGATTAAAAACCTAAATTGAATTGTTCATCAATTATAATTGAAGAAAACAATTGGGTAGAAAAAGATTTCTAGCAATAATGTATATTGACCTTGACTCATAAAAAATATTACCAAGTATTGTTTTTGTAATTTATCTTCAATGGGGCGTTTGGTTTAGGGAATATTGGATTACTGAAAATGTTGGATTATTGGAAATATAGATTACCTTGAAGATTACTGTAAATCTTTAGGAAAATGTGTTTAGTTAATTGGTGAGTATGTTATATTAATATGTTTGGTTGGAAGGAATAAATTAGTATATATGTTATTTAAATTACTGAATTGTGCTCTAAATTCTAATTAAATATTATTATTATTTGGATTATATAACCCCCCTATATTTAAAAACTTAGCAAAAATAACCCTATAATAAAAGTTTGGAAAATCAATAAAACACCCCTTACTAACCCAACCATTGCCAGCCGTTGCAATCACCACAAGCTGCCGGTAGCCGTCAACCAAACAGAGCATGAAAGGCTGAAATTGACTGTCGTGTGCTGATATGACCTTTGATATCTAATCTGGCTGTTGACGGCCAGATCAATGGCCGCTAATGGCTACATCTGTATTAAGATTAAAAGTGTAGCATTTAAAAGTAATTGTTTAATTGTTTAAAGAATAATTTTGATTTATCAATAGAATGTGAGCTTTATTTAGTTACCACCATTGGAGGATTAAGTAATGTCCAAGTGTTTAATTACATTAGAATACAATATTCTCACCTTGTTAAAAAAATAATAATAATAATAATAATGGGTGATTATGAATCTATGATTCATGACCAAACCGAAAAGGAAGAATAATTGACAAGGCACTGCCTAGTGGACCAAGATAACGACAAGTCATTTAAGGCCTTAATTACCACCAACCGACGATAACTGTTGGTCATTAAATGTAGTGGACTTTTTGTGTAAATAAGGAACTTTGTTTTGGTGGCAAGAAAAGAGAGGAAAAGGAAAGGAGGCCACGAGAAATGGCGATATGAGAGGTGGCATCGTGGCAATCCACACCATAAGTTCATACCAAGACCGATAATCTTAGAGTTTAAAAAAAAAAAATATAGAGATAATTATATTACCCTAAATATTATCAATAATAATTAATATTGATATTTAAAAATTATCAATATCTTATATTATTTGAGAACCAAATATGATAATTAAGTAATATAAGATCACTTAATCCAATAATGTCAAATACCCCCTAACCAAACACCTCTTAAAAGTAATTAATAATTAACTTCATTTCAAAAATGGTTATACGTCTAGGCCTTTTCATATGTATTATCCGGATATATATAAATTAAAATTATTAAGTATAAAAAAATTGATTATTTGAACAACACACTATATGACAATATAAAAATAACATGTTTTATATAATTTATTTAATAATATAATATTACTTAATTAAATTAGTTATGATAGAAGAAGATCTCAAGCCGCGTCAATGGGAATTTTCCTTCCACTACTGTGGGGGCGGCATTAATTTTGCCCTTATTGACCTGCAAATGATGTTGTCGATTATGGTAGAGGGACAGAGTGGGGCCAACATTAATTTTGCATCTTGTTGTTGCAAGACTTGCAGGAGTGGAGTTCGACAAGTGCTCTGTAGCATAATGAATGTTTATTTTTATTTTTATTGGTTACGTATCAATGATTCTGGAAGTCTACTCTATGATATATTTCCCTTTGTCTGTAATTAAATTTTTATGTTCAGGTGAATGTTTCTAGTTCATCGAGCAACAATTACTGCATCGAGGTTGTGCTTATTGTTTGGCGTCAGGGGTGATGGACTCGGGTCTCATGACCTAAATGATGGTGGCATTCTTGGTACTTGTGATGGCACGGCTTTAAAGGCAAAGAATACTACGAGGCTACATTTCTGGCAAGCATGCATGTGGTTGCAACTGTGCTTGTTTTATGATGGTATGGAAAATCAAGTCTGGAAATTACATCAAGTTTCAAGAGTCAATGGTATTTGAGTAAATTTTCATGAAATAGATGTTATGACCGTGACAATTAGTTTTTCCACAACTTAAATATTTTTTCCACAACTTGGTCGTACAAGAATAAAAAAGCATTTAGAAATTGAAAATTGTAAGAGCTAATACCTACAAGAACAAAAAGCAATAAAATTAAGTAAGAGAGGATAAGATAATTTGAGCTTACTTCATACACAATGGAAACAAGGATATAAACTTATAATAAATCTTTGGAAAAAAGCGGCGATCTATCTCATGAATACTAATATGTCCAATGTAATAGGATTAAAAACCTAAATTGAATTGTTCATCAATTATAATTGAAGAAAACAATTAGGTAGAAAAAGATTTCTAGCAATAATGTATAGAGGTTTTCTAAGAAACTTGTTACTTTGGTTGACCTTGACTCATAAAAAATATTATGAAGTATTGTTTTTGTAATTTATCTTCAAAAGTGGTTAAAAATTAACTTCATTTCAAAAGTGGTTATGCGCCCATACCTTTTCATATATACTATCTAGATGTATATAAATTAAAATTATTAAGTATAAAGAAATTGATTCACTAAACAACAACACACTATATGACAATATAAAAATAAAATGTTTTATATAATTTATTTAACAATATAATATTACTAATTAAATTAGTTATGGTAGAGGAAGCAGTCTCAAACCGCGTAATTTGATTTTTCCAAGCTAGTTGCAGTCAATGGGAATTTTCCTTCCACAAGAGTGGGGGCCAGCATTAATTTTGCCCTCATTGACCTCTTCTATGTCCTACAGCAAATGAAGTTGTTAGATATGGTAGAGGAAGCAGTCTCAAACCGCGTAATTTGATTTTTCCAAGCTAGTTGCAGTCAATGGGAATTTTCCTTCCACAATAATGGGGACTAGCATTAATTTTGCCCTTATTGGCCTCTTCTATGTCCTACAGCAAATGAAGTTGTTGACCAAAAAGGTAATACTTCTA
Organism: Pistacia integerrima; assembly: GCA_026225825.1. NCBI lineage: Eukaryota > Viridiplantae > Streptophyta > Magnoliopsida > Sapindales > Anacardiaceae > Pistacia > Pistacia integerrima. The sequence continues at coordinate 4,042,495 of CM047750.1, forward strand.
TGTTTTTAGTCTATACAATATTGAGATCCAATAATATTATAAATAGCACAAAGCTAATCTCTTAGTAGTCACAGAAGCAGAGCAATTAGTGTGTTATTGAGAGATGGGGTTTAAATGTGTGAGGATGTGGTTGATGTTGATTTTGATGTTTATTTCTTTACAAGGATGGAGGATTGAGGGGTGTTTGAAGCAAGAGAGATCTGCTCTCTTTCAACTTAAGCATTTCTTCAATGATCCTACCAGTCTTCGAAATTGGTTTGAGGGAAATAGAAATTCAAACTGTTGTGATTGGGAACGTGTTATTTGCAATAACACAACGGGCAGAGTGATCTCTCTTGATCTTCGCTTTATAAGAAATTACGAGTTAGGAGAGTGGTATCTAAATGTTTCTTTGTTTTCTCCCTTCCAAGAACTGGAGACACTTGACTTAAGTGACAATCTCATAGCTGGTTGCGTTGAGAATGAAGGTTTTCCATCCTCACTTTAAATTATGAAATTTTACTTCCATGTCTTTATTAACAAGAGTTGCTTTGTAGGTTTTGAAAGATTATCACACTTGACTAATCTTGTGGATCTCGAACTTAGCTACAATATGTTCAATGACAGCCACGTTTTATCAGCTTTGAGCCAACATTCATCTCTCAAGAATTTAAGTCTAGCTTGGAATCAGTTTAGAGAACTGAACCATTTTAATGGTAATGTTCTTTTATATGACATAACTTTTATTATCACTTTTATATTTAAGATTGATACACAAAATTATGTACAATTATTATTATTACTATTATTATATTTGCTAATTTCAGCTTCAAGGTTGAGCAACTTGGAGCTTCTAAGCTTAAGCGGTAACATGTTCAACAATAGCATATTATCATATGTGTCTACTCTCTCATCATTAAAGGTACTATATCTGAATGACATCGGATTAAAAGGCATCGTTGATCTTCAAGGTAAGCTTGCTTCTCATCTTTAATTTCTCTAATGTATAACAATTTATTCTATACAGAAGGCTCTCTCTCTTTGCTTTGTCAAACTAGAGTTGGAGATATTGCAATCAAGTAAATTAAAAGCTCTGACTAAGATTCTTTCGGAAACTTCAGTTTACTCTATCCAAACATCTTCTTAATTTTCTCATGGTTTTAGTTGACTGTATAATTAAACTCTTTGACCAACACAAAGAAGGTAGAGTAGTTGAGCAGAATGAGATTTTCAAAAAGGGATAAAACTTATATTAATTTAGGTAGACAATATTGACGGCTATGGATATCTAGAAGTAATTAATGTTGACTTAAGGAAAGTTGTTAATTAAGTTTTAAAGTTGTTAATTAAGTTTTGATGATAAAATTGTTTTAATAGCATCTTATCATATCTCTACTTGGTCTTTCATCATTAAAGGACTTTGTCATAGGCTTCAACGAAATTAAAAGTCTTCTTAAATGCTTTTTTATTAGTTTTAATCACTTTTTTTTAACTCTTGCCAGAATTGGACTCCTTGAGCAACTTAGAGAGCTTGGTCATAGGAGGAAATGAGATTAAAAAAGTTGTATTCTCCAAAGGTATATGATTAATAATATTTAAACTTACATTTCTCATCCTTTAATTTCTCTAAAGAGCACATTTCAGATTTTAGAGTGGTATTTTTATTCTAATTATTAAATCAAATAAATTTAAAGAACTCTGTTTTTCAATCTAAGAAAGCATTTAAGATATTTGTGTTTGAATATTTTCACAAACACACAGGTGAAACGAGTTTGAGGAAGTTGACTTGGTTTGGTCTATACAATGTGAGTATTAGTGATGAAAGCAGTCTCTTACGGACATTGGGCTTATTCCCATCCCTAAAGTCTCTTGTATTCTATGATACCAACTTTAGTGGAGCAGTTATTACTAACGGTAAGTTACAATAATATTGAAAGTAAGTACATTAATTTGTTTTGCCTTTAAATTATTGTCATAATTACACAATAATTTTTCTAAAATTTGTTCTGCTTTTTCAACAGAGTAGTAGACTTCAACTTCTATTATTCTACTTTCCATATAAACTTTCTTCGAAGCATGGGAGCATTTACGTCACCTGAAAGTTTGCATAATTTGTAAATGATGATCAAGAAAACTGAAAAGTAGAATTAAAACTCTAGTCTAATTTTCATTGACAAAAGACAATTTTTAGGATTTATTCCATATTATTTACAATTTCCACAAAATAAAATGAAAAAAAAAATTGAATTTTGTTTTTTATTAAAGGATTTGATGAGAATTGATTAGTTGTATGAATTGAAAATTGATTTATAGATCATTCATTTTTCGAAACACTAAGGATGTATTAATTAAAGTTATTTTTTAGTCTAACCTTTTTCTCTTTAAACGTACATTTTATTGTTTTCACACTTATTAAACTTAAAACAACTTTATTTCTCTTCTTTCTTTATTAATGTAATTTTATCTTCCTTTATTTTTGTATTTAAGATTTTATTTAACCTTGCTGAATTTTTTTTCTAGTTTAGCCCCTATACCATATTGAATATTCTTTTCAATTTAGAATATTAAATAATTGGTGTAGATTATTGAACAATATTTTATCTACTTTTGTGCTTTTGTAGAGTTGCCTTCGTTCAAGAATCTGACAAAGTTAATCATTGAAGACACTGTTTTTCACAACAACTTTCTTCAAATGATTGGGGGTATGACTTCTCTTCAATCTATTGAAATTGAAAGTAGTAACCTCGGCATCAACGACACTCTATTTGACCAAGGTTAGTAACTTCTCCCTACAAGTAAAATTTATAATTTATAATTAAAAAATAACAATGTCATGTACAGAAATAAACATTATTACTACACTAAAGTACCAAATCTTTTAATAAAAAAAGTAACAAGCCTCCCGTAAGAAGTATATATATATTATTCAATGCATATAAAATATGAGGAAAAATATCTTATATATTGCAAATAGAAAATATAAGAAAGAGATATGAGAAAGAACTGTTTTACTTTCTAAGGAGGTCAGATAAAAGATATGCTTTTTAGCCCTTTTTTTTTTTTTTTTCAGGTTAACCCCTATATCCTATTTTAAATAAGGATATAAAAGTAGTAAAATATTTTATTGAAATTGGTTCTCAAAATTCATGGGTAAATTTTAGTTGAAATATCCTTTTTGGGAATTAAAGTGGTCCCATAGAAAGTCTAAAAAGGTTGTTTGTTTTTTAGACTAAATAAAAAGTACGGACTCCTTTTTAAGAAATTGCAGAGCAAATTGCAACCAAAATTACCTTTTTGTTAAAAGCAACAAAATCAAACTAATTAAGAAAGATTAGGATTTATGATCAACTTAAAAGACCGTAAAGTCTTAGATGTCTTAAAGATCTCTTACAATTTTTAAATACTCAAATGAAATTGTCAAAAGCCTTTTAAAAGCCTTGAAATATACATATGTATTTGTATTTAAGATTTTATTTAACCCTGCTGAATTTTTTTTTTCTACTTTAGTCCCTATACCATATTGAATATTCTTTTCCAATTTAGAATATTAAAATAATTGGTGTAGATTATTGAACAATATTTTATTACTTTTGTGCTTTTGTAGAGTTACCTTCGTTCAAGAATCTAACTGATTTATTTATTGACGACACTGTTTTTAACAACAATTTTCTTCAAATGATTGAAGGCATGACTTCTCTTCAATTTATTGAAATTTCAAGCAGTAACCTCAACATCAGCAATACTCTATTTGACAAAGGTTAGTAACTTTTCTCTCTCCTTACAAGTAAAATTTATAATTTATGTATATAATTCTATTAAAAAAGAAAAAAAAAATAGCGCACATAGCTAGTATATTTATTAAATTTGTGCACTACAATAATTATTAAGAATATTGATTAAGTAACATTTGCATGACTATTATTACCCTTCTGCTTCATATAGTAACTATTAAGGAACATTTTTTATTTCAGGAATTTGTAAGATGCTTCGTCTTCAGCACTTAGGTATGAGGGACAATGGTTTAACGGGCACCTTGCCTTGTTGTCTTGCAAACTTGACTTCCCTTCAATATCTAGATATCTCATACAATGATTTTACGGGAAATATCTCCTTATCTCCCCTTAAGGTGCTGACATCCATCCAAAAATTAAGCCTTTCAGACAATCATTTTCAAATCCCTGTTTCCCTTGAACCATTTTTTAACCACTCAAAGCTTAAGAAGTTCTATGGTGAGGGTAATGAAATATATGAAGGAATTGAGTCACAATATCTGGCCCCAAAATTTCAATTAAATGTGATCAGATTATCCAATTGTGGATCTAGTGGTTCATTTCCCAAATTTCTCTACAGACAGCATGACTTAGAAGTGGTTGATCTCTCTGACATTAATTTGAAGGGAAAGTTTCCAGTTTGGTTGTTAAACAACAATACCAAGCTAGAAAGACTTTATCTAGTTAATAATTCTCTTTCAGGGCCTTTGCAATTACCAATTCATCCTCACATGTCTTTGCAAGAATTAGATATATCCATCAATTCCTTCCATGGGCATATTCCAACGGAATTTGGAGCTTATCTACCAATGCTACACATTTTAAACATTTCTAGAAATGCTTTAAATGGTAGCATTCCCTCTTCATTTGGTGACATGAAGTCGTTGATGTATTTGGATTTGTCTAACAATTTGTTGACTGAAGGAATACCTGAGCATTTGGCCATGGGTTGCATCTTATTAGAAGTCCTTGCATTGTCAAACAATAGTTTGGAAGGTCAGATATTCTCTGCAAATTTTAACCTGAAATACTTGTTATATTTACAATTGGATGGCAATCATTTCACTGGAAAGATCCCAGATAGTTTGTCTCATTGCTCCTTGGAAGGTTTGTATATAAGTGATAACCATCTTGTTGGCACATTACCAAGGTGGTTAGGAAATCAGTCATCTTTGATAGATATTATAATGTCAAAGAATCATCTTGAAGGTCCAATCCCATTGGAGTTTTGTCAACTAGAAAGTCTTGAAGTATTGGACCTTTCAGAGAACAATATTACTGGGAGTTTACCGTTTTGCTTTCCTCCTTCCTCAATTAAACAAGTTCATTTGTCCAAAAATAAGTTACAGGGACAACTAAATGATGGATTATCCAATAGTTCTTCTCTACAGACGCTAGATATTGGATATAATCACTTTGAAAGCAACATTCCCGATTGGATTGATACGCTTTCTAATTTAACTTACCTTATCTTGAGTAATAACGATTTTCAAGGTGAAGTGCCAATTCGTTTGTGTAATTTAAGTCAATTACGTTTGATAGATCTTTCTCACAACAAGCTTTTTGGGCATATCCCTCCTTGTTTAAATATCACAATAGTCACTGTTGCATCTGATTATGTACATCATTTTGGAAGGTTAGAAAAGAGGCTTCCTGAAAAGGAAGAAACTATAGAGTTTACAACGAAGACTAGATCTTACTCTTACCAGGGAAGAATTCTTAGCTACATGTCTGGAATTGATCTCTCCAACAATAAGTTAGTTGGTGTGATTCCTTATCAAATTGGAAATCTTGTCGGAATCCATACGCTTAACCTCTCTCGCAACAACTTGACAGGACCAATCCCATCGACATTTTCAAATCTCAAGCAGATCGAGAGTTTAGATCTTTCATACAACAATTTGATTGGGAAAATCCCTCCCCAGCTTGCTGAGTTAAATAATTTGGCTGTTTTTAGTGTGGCACACAATAATTTATCAGGCAAACTCCCCGATAGGATTGCACAATTTGGGACCTTTGAAGAAAGTAGCTATGAGGGAAATCCATTTCTTTGTGGACAACCATTGCCCAAAAGTTGCAATGCAATTGAATCACAACCAAAAGATTCAAGTATTATTGGAGAAGACAATGATTTCATTGATATGAATGTCTTCTATATCAGTTTTGTTGTGTCCTACATAGTTATGCTCTTAGGGATTGTTGCAGTTTTGTTGATAAACCCTTATTGGCGTCGTAGATGGTTTTATATTGTTGAGTTGTGCACAACATCCTGTTACTATTTTGTTGTAGATCATCTCCATAAGTGATTTGATCATGAAATAGTTAGTCGGATTATATGTAAATATCTTGCAAAATTGCATGTTTTGATGTTCTCTTCAGGGTGCCGAATGTTTTGTAATTTCAAATAATGCATTTATTAATGAATAATGTTAGTGCTTGAAGAAAGCCTACCGAGCAATACTTTAGATGACAACAAAATTTAGAGATTTTTTCTTATTTTTTATTAATGAATTATATATTCGTATGACTGATGAGTGATAAAATTATGAAATCTAAGATGTGATGATGTTGTTTTTGGCGTTGAAATCATGTGTTTAAATTGAATTGACTATACATCTAATCTCGTTATGCAATATACAAAATCAATTGTTCATCCTCTTTCTAAGAAGTTTAATTTACTCAAATTATTATATTAATTAATTTCCTGGATCCTCTTTGAAATATAATTTTATTGGAGAAACCCTAGATTCCATTGTATATATCCTTATCTCAATCCTCTTAATTATAATTACAGGATTTAGATGGAGGTTAATAATCAATAATTAAGAATTTAATTTGAAAAATATGGCTTACACAATTATAAACTTACACTTACTTAATTAGTCAAGAAATTCTTTGTCTACAAAAGAATAACTATTCGTTCCAAATAATACGGTTTCGTCCCAAAAAAAAAAAAAAAAAAAAACACAATTGAGGACAAATATTTTCGTCTTTGTCTACGTGGTGAATTGGGGACGAAAATTTTCGCCCCTGATGGTGTGGTCAATTGGGGACGAAAATTTTCGTCCCTGATTGGGTTGATAATATGATAATTAACCATAACCCCAATTTATGAATCAACCCTGCTAATTTTCCTTGATGATAATATCCAGGTTCAATTTCACTTCACCATATAGACAAACAAAACAACAAAAGCAGAGTTTCCCAAATCAAACCGCACTTCTTTATTAACAAAGACTGTCGACATCCTACCACAAGATAGGTAAGCTAAACAAAACTGTAAACAAATGCAACAATGTATTTAGTACATGACTTTGTGGAAGCAAATACAAATGTAAAGGACAGCTGATAACCATTTGAGAACATATCCTCTTCCATCATAATGCTCTTCCCACTTCTCCCAACATGACTGTTCATTCAGTCTACCATACTCATGTGCCCTTTTCTCAGTCCAACCTTTGGCATCATTCTTTTCCCACCTGAGTCCAAAATAATATGTTCTATCAGTGTAGCTAGATCACTGTGCTGTTAATGTAAATAAAATACCATAATTGTGATTATCATACAGTAAAAATCAGCTTACCATTTCTCATACCATCCAGCATATTCAGTGCCTGATTTGGCTTGTTTCTGGGCACTTCTCTCTATCCTTGCTAAATTGCTACAGTTTCAAAGACATAAAAGGAACTAAAATATCAAATTTGGGTACAGAGTAAACTGAAAATATTTTATTTCAGACTTGACAGCTGGTAAATAAGCATATGCTGTTACTTTTACTAGGAATAATAAAAGTAGAAAAAGACCTCCATTCATCTTGATGAAGCACCTTTTGCCATGTTTCCCACCATGAATCACCTTCAGCATTTCTTCCAGATTTCTCCACACCTACGGAATATGAACTCTTCTTTATGTGAGGATTTAAGTTTCAAAATGCCCCACCAGGGACAACTATTAAGAAAATGGAAAAGCTCAAAGCCCTTTCAATTTTATCCAAAACAGAAATGCTTTTTCTAATATTACCTGCAGTTGTTTTCTATATATGGTTTTCAATATGAAAACATGAAGAAACATTTTCTACTAGACAGCCAGTTGTTGCATGGATGTCATTAAGTCATTTCTGCTTGAAATGCTATGTTACTCTAATAAGATTCTTTACTAAAACTTCGAGTACTTACAAACTGTGAAGCACAGTTTATCATAACCTTGACTAGAATAATGCCATAAAAATAAATAGTTTTCATATAGAAATGAATTCAAAGTAATAATTAATGAACAGGGTCACAAAACCTAGGCTTTTACTTTTCGGTTGCTTGCAATCAATGATAACTGTAAATAAGTTTTTCTATAATAATTCTTAGAATAAAAGGTAAGTAATATACCTAGCTCTTTGTATCTGGTCCAGTCACTTTTCTCCCACCACTGTCAAGGATATCAATAAATCCAATTAAATGCATATACCTGGGATGATACTTAATGGAGTTATAAAAACAATGTCATTGTCACAGAATATCATGACAGTTGACTATGCAAAAGCATATGAAACAGTGGCTAAACCAAATAAAAATTAGAATTCCATAGCATTGCAGAGGAACTATAACCAAAAATATTATCCAATTTGCTACATGCCCAAATCAACAACACTCAAGCATTCAAACTTCATATGATTAACTGGTAACATACCGTTTCTTTCCATTCAGAGGAACAATCATAAGATTGACCTCCCATTCTTGTCCATCTACATCGATATCTATTCTCGCCCAAGTCCTCCCCACTTTCTCTGTACCAAGTACTCCCATCCTCATTAGTACCAGACTCAGCCCTTTACAAGCAACTCAAGCCAAAGCAGCTCAAAGCAAGGGGAGCCAAAACAGAGCCAAAGACAAAGCAAATTGAACCAGGAAAAAACACCAGCAGCAACTACACAAAGGATAAGCAAAGAACCCAGCAGCCAGCACAAAAAAAACCCAGCAGCACCCAACACCACTCCAAAGCAGCACCAAGAACATCAGAACATCAGCAGCTTCACAAAGCAACACAAACTAGGCAGCAGAAGAAAATCGAAAGAGACAAGAGACAAGAACCACATAAATCTATGGGCAAATCCACCAAAAATTATAAAATTATGGTTCTTGTTAATGTGTTCTAATATATTTATCTAGAATAAGCAAAAGAGAGCTGAACAAGTGAGTTTACCCGGAAAATAAAAAACGAGATTCTTATAAAAACTAATGAAACGAGTTCTTGTTAATGTGTATTTGCCATCCAATCTGTTCTCTGATTCAGTTCTCTTTTCTCCGCCAAACACTGGGCGAAGTAGAATATTCTCCAGTACTTCAATCTTGGGTTCAGTTTCTGCTTCAGCTTCGGCTGCCCTAACCGCAACATGGTGAGCTATATTACCGCCTGAACTAGATGTCCAGACAGATTTGAATTACCTAAATCCCTGCATAAATTATCATACGCTCATCAGTAATATGTAATTGAAATGGAAATTGCCTCAGTTGAAACCCATTAATCAGCAATTTAAGCATCATTAAAATCAGAAATTAAAAACCCACCTTACCAAAAATGGACTGTCTTGATTGCAACTGATGTGGAACCAAGTGCAGGGCTTAACAAGCGTGGGATCCCAACTTTGAACGACGTTATCTAGATCTGATAAGCTTTTCTAAAGGTGAAAAGAGCGTCTCCTTCTGATGGCAAGGAGGTAGAAGTGGTGGTGGTGGCCATGGCTGATGGCTGTTTGTAGGGTTTGTTTGTTAGTTGGGTTTGAGAAGGTGGCTGGCGTCCTCGAGATTGGAGAGCAAAGAGTCGGTAGTGGAGTCAGAAGAAGTGGAAAGGTCAGAGAGGTCGGGTTGGTTGGATTGAGTGCGGAGAGATACTGAGGCGGGACGATGGGTTGAGGTGAAGGAGGTGATGCTTTCGTGGCGGGGGTGGATATGGACGGTGGAGATGCATTTGTTTAAAGAGAGAAAGAGGTAACGAGCCATCAGATTTGGAGGAAATTTGAGTGAAGATTGCGAAAATCTTAATTGAGAGAAGGAGATTTGAAGAAGACCTAGGTTTGATTTGTAATTGCAGTTTTGGTTATTAAATCCTTTGCAATCTTGGCCCTTGATTTGTGACTGATCCAACGGCTGAAACACTCTGATGGTCAACGGTATAAAACAAGCTTAATCGCCCAAATTTGCACAGTTGCTCTTTTGTGTATTTTCGCGATTGTATTCTCTCTGCTAAGGTTCTGTTTCATCTCTTGTTGTAAATGCGATTGGAAGTTGTGCTTCTTTCAAAGGTAGAGAAGCGGGAATAGGTGCTTGAGAGTGATTCTTTAGGTGTTTGTGATTGAGGTTGTACTCTGTTGTGATTCGTTAAAAGTTTAACATAGACGTAACTTGTTTAATTTTGAACAAGTGAATCATGGTAAAAGGTTGTTTATTAATATTAAGTTAAAAGTTCAACATAAACGTAACTTGTTTAATTTTGAACAAGTGAATCATGGTAAAAGGTTGTTTATTAATATTAAGGTTGATTTTTAACAAGTATCATATACAATACTTGGCATAAAACATGTTTAGGGGCTTCTATACAACCTCCAACTTGTTACCTCGATCAAGTTCCTACCCCTCAACTCTTTAAGACAATTTTCCGTCAGATGTTGAGGTTTTTCCCACGATTCTTTCATCAATCCCTCAGCATCCATAGTGGAAGTAACCTTCTAATGGGATTTCGTATGATCTGGGGAAAAGACATAAATATATGAGACATGGCCTTAGAGGATCAGGTAGGCTTGAAAGGCCAAAGCCAAAATGTTTGAAGACATCTAAGGAAGCTGAGTGATTTTCTTCACCTGTTGCATCAGCTCCATGCTGAGTTTGCTCACTCATTCCACCAGCTGCTTGTTTCATTTTCCTACTATCATCACCAACCTCTCTTTCTTCTCCTTTTTTTCTTTCCCTTTGTATCCCCCTAACCATGCAGCAGTGCTAAATTCTATATCTGAACTAAAAGATTTTTTTCTTTAAAATCTGGAGATAACATAAACCCAAGCACGGTTGTGGAAAGGTTGTAAACTCTTTTCACTAGAGTTGTCTTGCCAGAGCCTCCCACACCCACCACTGATATCATAAGCTTCTCACTAGTCAGAATTAATCTTCTTAATTTCGAAATTTCAGAATCGAAACCAACAGTATCTTCTTCATTATTTATCTCACCCAAAAATTCACAACGTTTTATGCTAGTGTCATAGTACCCTTGGAAATTGTGTTCAGGGTTTTCATCAGAAGTTCTTTTGCGCAACTCGAAGGGCACCGAGTCAATCAGCTAATCCAAACATTTTTTCATCTCGTTTTATGCTAGTATCATAGTACCCTTGGAAGTTGGAAAATATGTAAAAGAGACTAAAATATGATTATATTGTTTACTTGTAACAACAATGAAATGGAATAAAATTTATACTTTTTGCAAAATTAGACCGTGATATCAATGGGCAGAAAGCTTTCATGTGCTAACAGTAATATTGATTGATATACAAACAAATTTATTTGAAAAAATTGTCTTACACAGTTATAACTTATTACACTTCATGTTTAATTAGTCAATAAATTTACCATCAAACTTCATAAACTTAATGATAATTAGTTTGTGCAAAATTTATGATTAATATATAATTCTTAGTTCATACTTAAAAAACTTAAAATAATTTATATTTTGTTATAATTTTAGTTGTGTAATTACAATAAAATAAACTAATAGGGACTTAAAAAAAAGAACAAAATAAAGAGGGCTGAAATGATAATTTTTTATTAATTTTTTCTCCCAATTGTGTTGCTAAAATGAATGAAATAGACCCTAAATTTATAGCCTTTTCTCAACAAACCATTTTCCTAAAAGACTAATTATCCAATGATAAATTATGAGATAGATCCGTGTTTTGAAAAAGACTTGCATAGGTCACGTGTTTTTATGTCAATTTAGTAGAAGTGTATCACTTACAACATATTTTGAATCCTCTATTATATATTCATTTTTTTTTTAAATATTTACATACTTCTTGTTTTGTCTCAGAATTAACTCATCAACTATTGAGAATTTCAACTTCCAATTTTACGGTAATGGAGAAAATAATATTATTGGTAAATTACGGCATACTTTTTATATAAATTTTAAGAGTTTCTCAATCTTAAGGTTTAATCAAAGAACCAAATTTCTCTTGAAATTTCAAAAATATCATAACTCCTCAATAATCAATCATTAATGTCTCGTAAAAAAGAAAAGGAATGGTTTGAAATCGGGGCATGATTTATGGGTAAATGTTTATTTTTGCATTGGCTCAGCTTCTTCATTGGTTGTATTGTAGTATGTAGTGGTGAATTTGTCATTGTATTTTCCCAGTATATTCCATATTTTGTTGAGTCGCTCTCTTTTCTTTTGACTGTTCTGTAATTGGTCAGGAGACGATGTGGAATTTTTTGAGGATTAGAATTAAAAAAGTTGTTCTTAACTCTCTGTACTTTGTTTTGTAATCATTTTCAAGCATGCCGCATGTGCAGGAAAAGGCTCTCAGCTTCAAGCATATCCCCTCATGAACAATGTTCAGTTTCGAAGATCAATGAACCCAGGCTGTTGTATGATGGGACAAATATCCACAGTCCATCTAACACTGCATTGATTCTTGAAAATATTAAGCAAGAGGTTCAGAGCTTTGAATATGGAGGAACACTGGTTAAGATGCAATCTGCTAGTAAAAGGAGGTCGTCAATTGATAGTCATGGCATTTGATACTGATGTTGGTCTTGATTCAATCCACTTAGGAAGTCAGTCACTAAAAGCTTGCAAGATTGAGAATGACGCATTGGCAGATAGTGGAGAGACAACCTTTGCTCTGTTTGCATCTCTACTGGATTCTGCTCTTCAAGGTGCTTGAAGTAAAATTCTGCGTATAGAGTGCTATAATTGAGATCATTATTTATTTATTTTAAAACTTTGTCATAATGATATAATTTATTAAGTAATTAGTTTTTTGGGATTTGTTTGAGTGGCCTTATTAATTGATTTTGCTTTTCCAGGGAGGCGGGAACTAATAAAGTTAAATAGTCTGTTAAACTATTACACTAAAACTTATTGTGTGAGTTCTAGGAAATGCTGGACTAATTGCAGAAAATCTTTATGTAGATTGATAGTTATCTTTTGAGCTTTATTAGACTGCATATTTTTTTTCCTTCTTTTCATAAACATATTCATGTTGGTCTTCCTTTAATTTTTCTGCGAAAAACTCTCTGCAAAACCTTTTTATTTCTGGTTTATTCATTTGATTTAGGGGAGGGGATATCTTATCAACACCAGGCTTTAGATAATTAAAATCCTAATTTCCTGAGGATATATATTTATATTAAGTTTATAAGATCCTGTACTGGTGTTTCTGTTTTTGATTGAATGGTAGACAGTTGTAGAGAGCATAAGGAAATTATTCAAAGAAGCACATTTGTTTTTATGCAGGAGATGCTGTGGTTAAAATTATATTCTTTTTGCTCTCAACTGCTCACTTTCACATTGTTTGTGGTTTTTCACCCTGCCCATAGCTCAGAGTAGCATTTTTCAGTATACATTTACTTGAATTTGTGTTGTGCAGGGTTAATGCCTATACAAGATCTGATTTTAAGGTTTGAAAGATCATGCCGGAATGTATCTGAATCGATTAGGTGAGTGCTATTATGCTTTTTCAAGGTTCTGTATTTCTTGTATGCATGACATTTGATGTCATGGTATGGACAAAATTACAGTAGCCTACATCTTTTCCTTATTATTAAGGTAGTGTCTGTGATTCTCCCTTTTGTCAAATTGATTTGTTTCCCTGGTTACATTAATGGATACACTGGCATTTTAACAAGTTGGAAATGATTGACCTCATTCATTGCATCTTCTTGTTCATTTTTAGATATAAATGTAATACTTACTGCTATCTACTTCATGGAGTATATTGGATAAAATCTTTAGCTTATTAGGTAATATCAGTATTTTGGGGGGGCCATTTGACTTCATTTTGTTTGTTAGCTTTGCAGGTATGGGTCCAACATACAGTTGAGGGTTGTGGAGGACAAGTTGATGAGGCAGAAAGCTCAGCTCCTGCTTGATGAGGCCGCTTCATGGTCTCTTTTGTGGTGCCTATATGGAAAAGGTAATTTATCTTTACATCTAAAACATTTTCAGCTACAATTGATATTTAGTTGATAAATAAGTAATGTCTTAGGAAAGAGTAATATAACACATAGTCTTATTCTTTTTTCTTCTGCATATTGTAAATCCAGTATTCTTTTTGGTCTTCTTTCTTCTTCCTTGATGTACATTTATTTGCTAAATGTATTCGAAGATATTCACTCCCCTGTAGTTATCAGCATGGAAATTTCTTCCTGGTTCATGTGTGTATGTGTTGGTTGCTATGTCATCCCCTTGATGTTTAACTTTCCTCATCATTTTTTCACTGTCTGCAAACCTTGTCGTATGAATTTAGGGTCTTAGGTATGACAATTCTGGTTGTTCTTGCAGGGACTGAAGAACCCCCTGAAGATCATCTCCCGGTGCACATATTTTTCCTTTTGTCATTAATAGGAACCATCTATCTACTTTTTAAGGTTTTAACCTGATTTAAATCTATTTAATTATAACAGTTACCTTCAACATCACATATAGAGGCTTGCCAGTTTGTTGTGAATGACCATACAGCACAATTATGCCTTCGGATTGTTCAATGGCTCGAAGGATTAGCTTCTAAAGCTCTTGACTTGGAAAGCAAGGTGATTAGTTTGTGAAATTCTGCATGTTGGAATATGACATACCTTTTTTGGTGGAATTTTATATTATATTAGGACTATTGTCTTACGGGTTTGAGATGTCTTTTTACTGGATGAATGTTTTAGACATTGGTTTGTGATACCAAAGAACATAAAATTTGGTCCTCTATTCTGTTTAGCATGCAAATATTTTACTCTGTATCACTGGGTTACTCCTCTTCTAGGGAAAGAGACTTTGCACTGAATATTTTTTATCATGTATGAAGAGTGTTAGTCAACTGCATTTTTTTTTTGACAAATTAATTATTATTTCCAGGTTTGAGGATCTCATGTGGGTACCTATCTTCCCAATTCTGGAATTTGGCACCATACACAATGTTTTCTCAAGAAAGAAGCTTCCAGTTCTAACACTGTTCGCCCAGTTCTAACACTGTTCGCCACTTGGATTTTGATGCTCCAACACGCGAGCATTCTCACCGGTTACCTGATTACAAGGTACTCTCATAACTTCTCATAACTGTCCTACATAATCTCTTAAGATTGCTTTCATTTTGACATTGTGCATCATTATATCCAACTGCAATGCCTGTTGGATTTATTTTCATATTAGGCTGCTTATACCATGCGTAGAAGTTCATATTTCAATGTAAACAAGAACATTATTTTGGAAATCCATCATATTTAGAGTTGCATTTTAATTAAGGGGTACCGTGATACTGAACTCTTGATAGAGTGGAATGTTTAGATACCAGATCAATGCATCTAAGGATGTTATTAAATACATTATAGGTTAAGTATGATAACTGTATCCTTGCATGTAAGAATGAAGCATGTTTTTGCTATTTCACAGGAAGTGGTGTCTTAAACATAAGACATTAGTTGGATCCACATTGTTGCATTATAGAGACCAATGTCTTTTCACGTTTCTGCTGCAAGTACATTGGCAATCAGTTTCTTAAAATGTTTCCGGGTTCTACATGCAACCAAAAGGATGTGCACCATTTTCATGCTTTTTTTAGATCTCAAATTTACTTATAGTGGAACTTGTTGATTTGCAATATACCATGTGGGTGAGATTTTGTTGTACCAGCTTGTGACAGGAGTATTTCTTAAACATCTAATTCTGGTCTAAGGTAGCATTAACAGTTTTATGTCTACAGAAGCTAGATGAATCCCTTCTTGAAGATGGCTGGACTCTATTAAGGGCTGGAAGACTGGAAGAGGCATGTGAGCTTTGCCGATCTGCTGGACAGGTATGAATTTTTTGAGAAGTTTTGATTGCAGAATTCCTGTTTTATTTCCCTTTTCTGGCATCATAGATACTCCAATTTTGGCAGCCATGGAGAGCTGCCACATTATGCCCATTTGGAGGAATGGACCTATTTCCATCTGTTGAAGCCCTGGTGAAGAATGGAAAAAATAGAACTCATCAAGCCATTGAACTGGAAAGTGGTATTGGTCACCAGTGGCGTCTTTAGAAATGGGCTTCCTATTGTACATCAGAGGTAAGCTTGAAACAGCCATCAAAGAGCTTTCTTGCATTATTACATTGAGTGCTGTGAACATTTAATGCGTATTCCTGTTGCTTACTATTCTCTTTATCTGATCATGCTGTTCTTTGTCTCTCTAGAGCAGGCAAGATTTCTGAACTATTTTATAAGGCCTTTTGAATTAAATTTCTCACTTTTCTGTGGAAACCGTTGAGAATGTATGCAGTGCTTTGTTTTCATACTAGGCGTTTTACCTCCATAAAGATTCTGTGAGTCTTCAGTTTCTTGAACTAACAGAAATTTTCCTCCCTCTGTTTTGAAGAAAATTTCTGAACAGGATGGTGGTATATGAAACAGCTGTATATGCTGCCCAGTGTAGCAACTTAAAGCACATGCTTCCAATCTGTACGGACTGGGAGGTATAAAGGAACTTTTAAAGATTGCCCCTCTGCTGCATTTCAGTTTTTTTCTTAAATTTTATTCAAGATTCTGTTGAAGAGGTGTCCAGCGTAGCTGACTCCTTAGCATTCTTACCTTGTGAAACTTTGTCTAATTTCATATAATATTTTATCACTTACTATGATGATTCTATTCTGAAATCTAATGCCTCTATTTCTTCAGTCTGCATGCTGGGCGATGGCAAGGTCACGGCTTGATGTTCAAGTGGACCTAGAACTAGCTCATTCACAACCGGGTAGAATGGAACAGTTAAAAAGTTATGGAGATGATATTGAAGGAAATTCGGGACAAATGAGCAGCACCTCTCAGCCCGTGGTTGGACCAGACAGTTGGCCACTGCAAGTTCTGAACCAGCAACCACGAGATCTTTCTTCTCTTCTTCAAAAACTCCATTCAGGGTTCGTTGACAATGTGTTTTCTATTTGAATGTTGTTATCCCCTTTTTGTGCTGCTCATATAGGGCGTCTTCATCTTTTCTGCTAAATTTAGAGAAATGGTACATGAAGCTGTTGCTTGAGGGTGCAAGGAGCAGCAACGACAAATTGAGGTTTGTCTCAAGGACTTGTGTTTTTTATTTTCATTGCCAAGTTACTTTGCCGTACTGAATTTCTGGCTTCTTTTATCCATCTGGATTTTATGAAGATTGGTTCTGGATTGATGGAAGATGTAAAGAGATTGAATTGGCCATACTCATCATGTTTCTCCCTGAAGTAATTTAGAAAAAAATACCATTTGAGAGACAATGGCAAAGTGGAAGGTTTGCCTCCTAGCATTTGGTTTAATCAGATTGTGATTGTTTTCTTTGCAGCTCAAGGGCACTATACTACTTTTGTTACATATATAATGGCTGAACACACAGGTGTAATTGTAAAAAAGACTTGTATATTGTTAAAGACTTCGTCTTTTAGTTGCCTTCCATGTAAAAGAAAGAGATCTCAACTCAATTTAACTCAAGGATCTTTGATCTCAACTGCATGGATGTGCCATTAAATCCAAGTTTCCCCTTCTGTCGGCTGGTATATCTGTGGTGGAAATTAGAAAGTTTTTATCCCTCTTTTTTAATTTTCATATTTTTTGCTTTCCTTTTAATTTTATCCTAAATATTAGATTATGGTTTCTATATGTTGTTTATCTTTTGAATAAGAATGTAGCTTTTCATACTTCATTGAAACTTATGGTTTGTTGTCTCTAACTGCACATTGCTCGACAGATGAAGCTTATGTTAGGGAACATACCACATCTTCTGGAACTCTATGGTCATGGATTTCACCTTCAGAAGATGATCAAAATGTCTTCAGGTCATCTGCTGTTAAATGTTTTTGAGGCTAGATATTATGTCCGTAGGCACCCCATCCTTCGTCCGTCATAGTAATTGGCGACTTCTTCCTCTTTCCTTTGGTAGCATAGTTTCAGACTGAGAAATTTGGAATTGGATTTAAAAAGACAAAAAGACTTGGGCAATTTGGCAAATGAAAACTACTCATTAAAGGCAGTTACTGCCTTAGAGATCTTAGGCCATTGCCAGAATTAGATGGATCAATAGTCATGAAGTGCATTTAAATTCTATTTTTCAAATTCACTGGATTCTTTATTTTTTATTTTATTTTACTTTTTTGGCTGGTTGAATCATTTTGCTGAACAATCACTTTGGTTCCCCTCAGGCCTTATGGTGATCCTCAGATGATCTGATTTGGTGTACATCTAGTGCTTGTGCTTAGATATTTACTTACTGATGAAATGAAGAATCCTATTAGGGAGGAGCTTATGATTGTTGGTGATCACATTATACACATGTAAGTAATTACAAGCCCAGCTGTTTTAGATGTCTGTGCCTTTTTGCCAAACTGTGCTTAGAGTTTAGAATTTTTCTTTTAATTCCTGGAAAGATACAGATTACTGAGCTTGTCTAGAATATGTCGGGCTGTGTACAGTTCCATCATTTGTGTTTGTTACAACCGTGATATTTCTATATGGTTGACCGTAGTGTCCATCATTTGTGTTTGTTACAACCGTGATATTTGACACAACCCGTCCCGAATTTCCTCATCCCGTAGGATCCGGGCGCTCCCACAAGACTTGGATACCCGAGACGTGCCATGTAGAAAAAAAACTGCGAAACCTGTTTAAAGACATACTTTTCCTGAATAACATCATAGTATTTCCATCTCCAACATCTCAAAAAAAGACATGCATCATCTTTCGTTTTACAAAAGAAAAGAGTTAGGGAAACTTTTGGTATCAGGTTTTCCACTTATACTACACATTCCAAAATACGAAACAAAAGGAAATACATGATGGAAAACATGAGTTCTTGAAACGAAAGTCCAAATTTACAATGCGACATAAATATAAAACCCACATAAAAGATGTCAACGCGTGGCACAACCCTGAGCGGAGGCTCACTGCTCAGCACGATCTCCGGAAGGTCCTGGTGGGGGAAAAACATTTAAAAAGGGGTGGTGAAATACTCAGTGAGTGGGGAAAAAGGGGGAGGTTTATAAAAGTTCTTAAAAAAAGAATAATGCTAACATACAACAATTTTCAAGCAAATCATGGCAACAATGTAACTTTATGAATATGCAATAGAACAACCACCCCGTTCTCACATACAATATATAATTTATTTCTAATCATCCTGCACTCAATAAACTGTACTCTGACTTACTTCCTTTAACTGTATCGGATTCTGTATAATACCTCAACATTTATTATTAAAACTCTCACCACAACTAGTACCTGGGGAAATCTCGGACTGGTGGGCGTCCCACACGCAGGCCGAGCGAGGGACGTACCTGTCATACCCGGCAAGGTCTATCATCGCGCGGGCAGAGCCTCAAAACTGTCATACCTGGCGGACCACTCAACGCCTGAGCGAGCCAATAAAATCTCGTCATACGCATGCGCAGAGCCAAAATCAAAAGCTGTCATACCCAGCGGAATCCTGCATCGCTCGGGCAGAGCCAAAAATCTGTATCTCTGGGGGATGGGTACTTCGTAGGGTGGTTTTTGCACCACAACAATCTCATGCATAATCTCAAGTAACATGTAAGTCAAGAGTATATTACGTATGTGCTTAATCATCATACAAATATCACTTTTAAAAGTCAAAACTCATATAACACATTATAATTATAATTAAACCCAAGAGCAAAATAATAATAATAATATATGAATATTTCCTATAAGGATAAGACATGCCAACATGTGAGATTTCATGGAAAATATGGGGGTAAAATGCAGGTTTTTAAAATATATTTCCAAAACTGACGAAAAGCACCCCATTTTCCCCTTTTTTTTTTACCGAGAAAATTATTACTAACCTCACAAATTTCAGTCTTTTCTTTAACATTTTAACAGCCAAAATCCCTTAACTCCCAGCATTTTAAAACTCCATTCAATCAATTATCCAAAAAAACATTTCAATTAAAACACAATCCAAGCACAATTCCCACATACTGTCCAGCCCAGTACATGTGATATATTACCCAAAATAAAAAGACAGCCGAGACACACAACCCATGTTAAATCACCATTATTCACTTCAAATTTTTATGGCACTTTAGACACACTGCAGCAAGTTCCCATATATATATATATACATATAAAGCATGCAACATGGAAGGTTCCTCATTTGACTAGATCTAGTGTTGTCTCACTCAAATATTGTACAGCGGAACATACAATGGCTATATGGATAATCTTAATCAACATGCAGCATGAAACATATTCCATTTAAATCTAATCTGAAGGCATTCCCACACAAACTCATTCAGCTGATGCATGCAGAGTAACCCTTTAGTCCGATTTTTTTTTTTTACTTATCATAATAAAAGAAAAAAGCACACTTAAAACTCAACTCAGCCGACAACATGCAAAGGTTATTTGACAAATAAAACATCTCACTCAAATCACCATTCACACATACTTCCAAAAGTGATCCAGCCGAGAGCATGCAAGGTCATTCATCAAGCAAAAATCTCACTTAAAACACAAAACCAAAACACATTAAAGTTCAGCCAAAAGCATAAGAAAAACCAATTTAAACCAAACTTCGCAATTTTCTTAAACTTTCATCAAGACATTTAAAATAGAATCACAACTTAACATGCAAACATGGATTTAAGCTTTTGGAAGAAGATTTGATTTAATCCACTCACTCTTCTATCCTATAGTTGGCTGCCTATTACAGTGCTTGGATTTCGATCTCCACCGTTAAGAATGTAGAGCTGTGTTTCATGAACAACATATCCGAAAATCAGCACGATCGGACGGCGAATGAGCTCCAGATCACGATTTGATGATCCACTGTTCACAGACTTAAAACTAATAAACTCTCCCTTTCTCTTTGTTCTTCTCTTCTTCTCTCACTCTATCTCTCGGCCAAACCACTCTTTCTTCTCTTCTTCTTTTTTTTCCCTTTTTTTTCTTTTCTTTTCTTTTCTTTCCTTTCCTTTCTCCTCTCTTCTTTCTTTCTTCTCCTCTCGTTTTCTTCTTCTTCCTTTGGGCGAACTGCCCAGTTCCCTTCCCTTTTAAACAAACATTTTTCTAAAATTTATTTCTGCCCCCCAATTCCTCTAAATTTCAGTTTAACCCAGCCACATAAGCTTTCCTTAGCAAAAATGTCCAAATTTTTCCCTCTTGATACATGCAAACCCATCAGGATTTATTTCTTCGATTTCACCCCCTTAACACAGCTTTAAAAACTGATAGAAATACCCCTATCTTACCACAATACCAAAAATCAAATAAAAAAAAAAAAAAGAATTAATTAACTTAAATACAATTCATGATCTAACTAAAATCAGGAATGGGGTTTTACAACTTCCCCCTTAAAAGAATTTCGTCCCCGAAATTTCACTAACCTTATTGAAAAAGGTACGGGTACTTAGTCCGCATGACATCTTCAGGCTCCCATGTTGCCTCTTCGATTGCATGATTCTCCCATACGACTTTTACCCAAGGAATGGTTCTAGTACGGAGCACTTGCTTTTTATAATCCACAATTTGGACCGGCCTTTCCTCATAAGTTAGGTGCTCATTCAATTGAATCGGTTGTTGCTGGAGAATGTGGGAGGGATCTGCTACATACTTACGAGCATGGAAACATGGAAGACATTATGGATTCTCTCCACCTCGTGGCAAAGCCAATTGGTATGCTACTTCACCAATTCTTCCAAGAATCTCATATGGGCCAATATATCTTGGGCTTAACTTACCCCGCTTGCCAAATCTTAACACCCCTTTCCATGGTGAAACTTTTAGGAAAACCTTATCACCCACTTGGAATTCAAGCTCCCTTCTCCGCTTATCAGCATAGCTCTTTTGTCTATCTTGAGCTGCCTTAAGTCTCGCCCTGATAATATTAATCTTCTCATTGGTGTCTTGCACAATCTCGGGGCCTAACAATTTCCTCTCTCCAACCTCATCCCAACACACTGGAGTTCTACATTTTCGACCGTATAAAGCTTCATATGGTGGCATCCCAATACTAGAGTGATAACTGTTATTATAGGCGAATTCCACCAAGGGTAAATACACATCCCAATTACCCTTGAATTCCATTATACAAGCCCGCAACATATCCTCTAAAGTCTGAATTGTCCTCTCGACCGCCCATCACCCGAGGGTGGAATGCCGCTGCTAAAATTTAGTTTGGTACCTAAAGCCTTCGTAAACTTGGCCAAAATCTAGATGTGAACTCGGGATCCCGATCCGATACTATAGAAACAGGGGGCACCATGAAGCCTCACAATCTGCGACATAGATGCTCGCCAACCTATTTAGTGAATAGGTGGTCTTAATCGGTAAGAAATGAGCAGACTTTGTCAACCGGTCAACAATCACCCATATACAATCATGCTTACATGTAGTACGAGGGAGGCCTATCACGAAGTCCATGGTAATGTGCTCCCATTTCCATTGTGGAATAGGAAGCGGTTGGGACAATCCTGCTGGCCTCTGGTGTTCAGCCTTAACTTGTTGACAAACTAAGCATCTAGAAACAAACTCAGCTACTTCCCTTTTCATACCTGGCCACCAGTAATGTTCCTTTAGAGTACGGTACATCTTTGTACTACCTGGATGCATAGCATAGGCTGACGAATGAGCCTCCTCTAATATCTCCCTTTTCAACTCTTCCGCATTGGGCACACAAAGTCTATTCCCCATCATTAACATACCATCGCCCCTAATCCAAAAATCTGTCCGCAACCCCTCACTTACTTCTCCCATTAACTTCATTATATTAGGGTCCATAAACTGAGACTCTCTGATTCGATCCACCAAAATAGGCCTAACTTGAAAATGTGCTAAAAGTACCCCTGACTCATTCATTCCCAACTCAACTCCCAAGGTACTCAACTCCGTAAGCAAGGGAGAACGCACCTTCATATGCGCCATGATGCTCGGGGTTTTTCTACTTAGGGCATCCGCCACTACGTTGGCCTTACCAGGATGATAATCAATCATACAGTCATAATCCTTGATAAGCTCAATCCACCTTCTCTGCCTTAGATTCAATTCCTTTTGAGTAAACAAATATTTCAAACTCTGATGGTCTGTAAAAATCTGACAAGTTACCCCATACAGATAATGTCTCCAAATTTTTAAGGCAAAGACTACCGTTGCGAGTTCCAAATCGTGGGTTGGGTAATTCATCTCGTGTTTCTTGAGTTGCCTGGAGGCATAGGCTATTACTCTCCCATGTTGCATCAACACACAACCTAAACCTTGACGGGATGCATCACTAAACACCACAAATCCATCATTACCGGAAGGCAAGGCAAGTACCGGGGCTGAAGTCAGCCTTACTTTCAATTCCTGGAAACTCCGCTCACAATCGTCATCCCACTCAAACTTTATCTCCTTCCGAGTCAATCTGGTCAAAGGGGCTGCTATCTTAGAAAATCCTTCCACAAATCTCCGATAGTATCCAGCTAACCCGAGGAAACTCCTTACTTCTGTCACATTAACAGGTCTCTCCCAATTCAACACTGCTTCTACTTTCTGGGGATCCACATAAATACCATTTGCTGAGATCACATGACCCAAGAACGTAATCTGATTAAGCCAAAACTGACACTTACTAAACTTCGCATAGAGTCTATTTTCCCTGAGGGTTTGTAGGACCATCCTGAGGTGCTCCTCATGTTCCTCCTCATTTCTCGAATACACTAAAATGTCATCAATGAATACAACCACAAACCAGTCCAGGTATGGACGAAACACCCTATTCATCAGATCCATAAAAGCTGCAGGAGCATTGGTTAAGCCAAAAGGCATCACTAAGAACTCATAATGTCCATAACGGGTCCTGAATGCTGTTTTTGGTATATCAGTCTCCCTAATCTTTAGTTGATGGTAACCAGACCTTAAATCTATTTTAGAGAAGACCCTAGCACCCTGCAATTGATCAAATAAGTCATCGATCCGTGGCAAAGGATACTTGTTACGCACTGTTACCTTATTTAACTGTCAGTAATCTATGCATAATCTGAAAGTACCATCTTTCTTTTTAACAAATAAAACTGGTGCTCCCCACGGTGACACACTAGGTCTAATGAAACCCTTATCCACCAATTCTTGCAGTTGTACCTTTAACTCTTGCAATTCCCGTGGTGCCATTCTATAAGGGGCCATGGATATGGGGGTTGAACCGGGAATCAAATCTATAGTGAACTCAATTTCTCTATCAAGTGGCAAACCAGGAAGGTCTTCAGGAAATACGTCTGGAAATTCCCTCACCACCAAAATATCCTCTAACCTCAATTCACTAATTCCAGTGTCCACCACATGAGCTAGATAAGCGGGACATTGTTTCTTGAGTAGTCGCCTGGTAGTCATCGCTGAAATAACACAAGAAGGAAGGATACGACGCTCTCCACAAAAAACAAACTTTGGTTTCCCTCGCTTCTTAAAGGTTACCTCTTTACGGAAACAATCCACGGTGGCATGATGCGAGGCTAGCCAATCCATTCCCAAAATCACATCAAAATCGGGCATGTCTAGAGGAATCAAATCTACCTGCAACTCATGCTCACCAATCCTCACCACACTACGTCTATACACATACTCAACCATTAAAGAATCTCCAATAGGGGTGGCTATTGCTAATTTACACTCTAAGGGTTCTAACTCTCTATTTGCATGCACAGCAAAATGATATGAAACGAAAGAATGTGTAGAACCGGGATCAATTAAAATACGGGCCTCATGATCAAAAACAGTCAACATACCCGTAACCACGTCTGGGGAGGCTTGAGCATCCTGCTCGGTGAGAGCAAAGACACGAGCTTGAGTCTGAGGTCGCCTGCTTCCTTTCGTCTAGCACTATTTCTACCTGTAACTACCCCTGGGCCCCTCCCTCGAACTGAGATCTCTGTTGTCCTTGAAACTGGCCCCTATTTCCTCTGAAATTCTGCTGAACTGAGGCATTATCACCTTGGGCCAAAATGGGACAATTTCTCTTGATATGGCCGCCCACAATGATAACAACCTCGAAGCTCCTTTCACGACCGCCCCTGATGGAACCTACCACAACTGTTACAGGGTGGTCGTTGGCTCTCACTTGCACCACCACTTTGATATCTATTGACTTGAGACCTCATATTCCAATTACCACTGTCTCCTGAATGTTGACTCTGAGCATATCTTTGAATCCGTCCTGAACTGCTCGAGGTCCCAGAAAAACTACCCTCTCTTTTCTGATTTCTATTACTAGGGCCACCAACTGTCCACTCACGGTTACTACGTTTCGGTCTTCGTGGCTCTCCCTTATCAAACTCTCCCAAATTACTCTCAGTTCTCATAGCTATCTCTGTCAATTTCCCAAACTCTGAGCAGCAGTGTGAGGCCACTATTGTTCTGATCCTACCTCTGAGGCCCTCCTCAAATCTCCTACATTTTGCTCTCTCATTTCCGACTATAAGTGGGGCAAAACGGGATAACTCAATAAACTTAATCAAATATTCCTCCACTGACATATTTCCTTGGGTTAGTCTGAGAAACTCACTGCTTAGCCCCGATACACTACAGGGAAAATAATGATCGAAGAACTCCCCGACGGAAATTGGCCCAAGTAATTGTTGTCGGATCCCCATATCTAAGTTGTACCGATCTCCACCAATGACGAGCCCTGCCTTTAAGTAGAAAGGTAGCAAACCGTAGTTTTTGGTCATCAGTGCACTCCATCATCCCAAATACTTGCTCTAATTGATCCATCCAGGAGTCGGCATCTGTGGGATCTCCCGTCCCCTCAAAGTCTGTTGCCCCTAATTTTCTTGCTCTCTCTATAGTTTTTCCTTCTCCCCACGCCCGCCCTGCGTCCTATCCCTGCATTACCCTAGTCATTAGTTGAGCTATCCTATTCATAGTCAGCTCCATGTTATCCCCATCACCTTGGAGCCCTGTATTTTGTTCATTCACTGGTCCTTCCTCGACATTTTGATTTTCGGCATCTGATTCCTCCTGGGGTCCCTGAGGTCCTGACTTGTGGGCATCCGACTCTTCTACTCTCTCTTCCCTAGGCTCACTCACCCTCCTGAGCACTCTAGGAACTAATAATTCTCTCACGGATTTCGTGCGAGGCTGGCCACGTTGACTCATGCTGATATCTACAAAACATAAACAAATTTGTATCTAAAATAAAACTCATGGACGGAAATAAACTTCATTAAGGGACAAATTGGCATGCGTAAAATTTAAAAAAAATGCCCTTAAAAAATCGAAAACCATGCTCTGATACCAAGTTGACACAACCCGTCCCGAATTTCCTCATCCCGTAGGATCCGGGCGCTCCCACAAGACTTGGATACCCGAGACGTGCCATGTAGAAAAAAACTGCGAAACCTGTTTAAAGACATACTTTTCCTGAATAACATCATAGTATTTCCATCTCCAACATCTCAAAAAAAGACATGCATCATCTTTCGTTTTACAAAAGAAAAGAGTTAGGGAAACTTTTGGTATCAGGTTTTCCACTTATACTACACATTCCAAAATACGAAACAAAAGGAAATACATGATGGAAAACATGAGTTCTTGAAACGAAAGTCCAAATTTACAATGCGACATAAATATAAAACCCACATAAAAGATGTCAACGCGTGGCACAACCCTGAGCGGAGGCTCACCGCAACACGATCTCCTTAAGGTCCCTGGTGGGGGAAAAACATTTAAAAAGGGGTGAGCTGAAATACTCAGTGAGTGGGGAAAAAGGGGGAGGTTTATAAAAGTTCTTAAAAAAAGAATAATGCTAACATACAACAATTTTCAAGCAAATCATGGCAACAATGTAACTTTATGAATATGCAATAGAACAACCACCCCGTTCTCACATACAATATATAATTTATTTCTAATCATCCTGCACTCAATAAACTGTACTCTGACTTACTTCCTTTAACTGTATCGGATTCTGTATAATACCTCAACATTTATTATTAAAACTCTCACCACAACTAGTACCTGGGGAAATCTGCAGTACTGGTGGGCGTCCCCACACGCAGCAGAGCGAGGGACGACTGTCATACCCGGCAAGGTCTATCATCGCGCGGCGAGCCTCAAAACTCATACCCTGGCGGACCACTCAACGCCTGTGCAGAGCCTAATAAAATCGCATACGATGCGCAGCAGCAAAATCTAACTCATACCCAGGCTGGAATCGCATCGCTGGGCAGTAGCCAAAAATCAGATCTCTGGGGGATGGGTACTTCGTAGGGTGGTTTTTGCACCACAACAATCTCATGCATAATCTCAAGTAACATGTAAGTCAAGAGTATATTACGTATGTGCTTAATCATCATACAAATATCACTTTTAAAAGTCAAAACTCATATAACACATTATAATTATAATTAAACCCAAGAGCAAAATAATAATAATAATATATGAATATTTCCTATAAGGATAAGACATGCCAACATGTGAGATTTCATGGAAAATATGGGGGTAAAATGCAGGTTTTTAAAATATATTTCCAAAACTGACGAAAAGCACCCCATTTTCCCCTTTTTTTTTTACCGAGAAAATTATTACTAACCTCACAAATTTCAGTCTTTTCTTTAACATTTTAACAGCCAAAATCCCTTAACTCCCAGCATTTTAAAACTCCATTCAATCAATTATCCAAAAAAACATTTCAATTAAAACACAATCCAAGCACAATTCCCACATACTGTCCAGCCCAGTACATGTGATATATTACCCAAAATAAAAAAGACAGCCGAGACACACAACCCATGTTAAATCACCATTATTCACTTCAAATTTTTATGGCACTTTAGACACACTGCAGCAAGTTCCCATATATATATATATACATATAAAGCATGCAACATGGAAGGTTCCTCATTTGACTAGATCTAGTGTTGTCTCACTCAAATATTGTACAGCGGAACATACAATGGCTATATGGATAATCTTAATCAACATGCAGCATGAAACATATTCCATTTAAATCTAATCTGAAGGCATTCCCACACAAACTCATTCAGCTGATGCATGCAGAGTAACCCTTTAGTCCGATTTTTTTTTTTTACTTATCATAATAAAAGAAAAAGCACACTTAAAACTCAACTCAGCCGACAACATGCAAAGGTTATTTGACAAATAAAACATCTCACTCAAATCACCATTCACACATACTTCCAAAAGTGATCCAGCCGAGAGCATGCAAGGTCATTCATCAAGCAAAAATCTCACTTAAAACACAAAACCAAAACACATTAAAGTTCAGCCAAAAGCATAAGAAAAACCAATTTAAACCAAACTTCGCAATTTTCTTAAACTTTCATCAAGACATTTAAAATAGAATCACAACTTAACATGCAAACATGGATTTAAGCTTTTGGAAGAAGATTTGATTTAATCCACTCACTCTTCTATCCTATAGTTGGCTGCCTATTACAGTGCTTGGATTTCGATCTCCACCGTTAAGAATGTAGAGCTGTGTTTCATGAACAACATATCCGAAAATCAGCACGATCGGACGGCGAATGAGCTCCAGATCACGATTTGATGATCCACTGTTCACAGACTTAAAACTAATAAACTCTCCCTTTCTCTTTGTTCTTCTCTTCTTCTCTCACTCTATCTCTCGGCCAAACCACTCTTTCTTCTCTTCTCTTCCCTTTTTTTTTTCTTTTCTTTTCTTTTCTTTCTCCTTTCTCTCCTCTCTTCTTTCTTTCTTCTCCTCTCGTTTTCTTCTTCTTCCTTTGGGCGAACTGCCCAGTTCCCTTCCCTTTTAAACAAACATTTTTCTAAAATTTATTTCTGCCCCCCAATTCCTCTAAATTTCAGTTTAACCCAGCCACATAAGCTTTCCTTAGCAAAAATGTCCAAATTTTTCCCTCTTGATACATGCAAACCCATCAGGATTTATTTCTTCGATTTCACCCCCTTAACACAGCTTTAAAAACTGATAGAAATACCCCTATCTTACCACAATACCAAAAATCAAATAAAAAAAAAAAAAAGAATTAATTAACTTAAATACAATTCATGATCTAACTAAAATCAGGAATGGGGTTTTACAATATTTCTATATGGTTGACCGTAGTATCAGTTATCCTATATGAATTTTATTTTCTTAATTTTGTTTGAAAATCAAGACGATGCTCTTTTGTATTTTGAGGTCCAGGTTTCTATATTTATAATTTTCTGAGTTGGAACATCTGATAACAGGTATGCGATGTTTTTGTTTTCGAAGCAACATGAGGAATTGGTTGGGATTTATTCTTCCCAGCTTGCACGCCACCGTTGTATTGACCTCTTTGTGCACATGATGGAACTAAGGCTGAATAGCAGGTGCCTATAACTCCCTATGAAGGTTATGCTTCTGTTGCATCCTCGTCCTTTATTATGTTTTGCTATCATTATGAGTTTTCTTTGGACCATATATCACATTATCTTAGGCTTTTTCCCCTGCAATTTTTCATTATTTTGACCTGCACTATTATTTTCTTTTTCATTGTGATAGTGTGCATGTGAAATATAAAATCTTCCTCTCTGCTATGGGGTATTTGCCATTTTCTCCAGGAGATGATTCGAAAGGCAGTTTGGAAGAAATTATTGAGAGGTAGTTATATGTTTTCTGATGCAGATGTTTTCTTTCTCGAGGTAGTGGCAAAGTCAATGAGGATTTTGATGAAGAGTTGATGTATTTATGATATAATCTAACAGGGTTTTGTCAAGATCTCGGGAAATCAAACCTGGGAAATATGACAAAGTAACTGATGTTGCAGAGCAGCACCGGCTGCAGAGTCTTCAAAAGGCTATGGTAATCCAATGGTTATGCTTTACACCTCCATCCACCATTGCTGATGTTGCTGATATCAGTGCTAAACTTCTTACGCGAGAATTGATACACAGGTAATTCTAGTCCTATGTTTGTAGTATTAATATTTAATAATCTTGAAACTTTGAGTAGTTGCAATCGTTTCATTAAAATGGCCAGTATTAGCTTGTGGCAGTGCTCACTGGTTTGAAAAAGATTGTTATTATTATTGCATTAAAATCTTCAACACTGATACAGATGAATTATTTAAAGTTGTTCGGTTTTGTTTCTCCCCTGGTTCAGAAGGTTCTCTCTAGTGCATTTTGGTTATGCATGCTTCAAAAACTCAAATTAGAATAAACCCTTAGTGCATATTTATTCACTTTCAGATATTAATCAATGCTTTTTTCTACAGCAACATATTATTCAGGGAGTTTGCTTTAATTTCTACGTGGAAAGTGCCAGCAATGCCTATAGGTGCACATGCATTACTTAGTTTCCTTGCTGAACCTTTGAAGCAGTTTTCAGAAACTCCTGATACACTTAAGGATTATGTTTCTGAGGATCTAAAAGAGTTCCAGGACTGGGTGTGCTTCATTTTGTATGTGTGCTGTTTATATTTTGAAATTTGGTTAGCATTTGTGACCTGATTATTTACCTATGAATAAAAATATGTATTTTTAATGTATGTAGAGGATGTTCTATTCCTGTGATGCAACGTATTGGAACTGGCTTAAAATTGAATTGGAGAATGCTGATGTCTCTGAACTCTTATTTGAGGAAAAACAAAGACTTATAGAAAGATATTAAATTGACAAGATATTCTTTTGAATGAGGTGGATTTATGCTCCTCATGCCCTATTTTGTTCTATGAACTTTATGGATATATTATTAGTGCTTTGACGTTTGATGATTTAAATTCTTAAAACGGTCAGGACTTCTTACACTGGTAAAGGTGGAGGATGGGTGATGAAGGTGGAGAGAGGAAAGGTGGGTGGAGGGGAAAAAGGATGGAAGGTGGACTGTTTCACTAATCCTAGAGAGAAGAGAGAGCATTTTCTCTCACTAACCTGTAACAACTGGATGCTTAAAAGAAACCCCCCATTCCTCTATGTTATCAGGCGTTGATACAGTTAAGACTTCTGATTCTTCGACATAATTCTTACTAAAGGCTATATTACTCTCTGTGTTCTTCTGTTTTTGTTTTTCTAATCCAATCATAACAATTTTTCTTCAGGTGTCCAGTTTTGTTACAGAAGAAATATTTTCTTGTCTCTCTTTTAGTCTTATGAGTGATCTTACCCTTCTTTTTATTCCTAGAACCAGTGTTAAAGTGTGGATTACTCCTAGATTGCCTAAAATCTCCCTTTCCCTTTACAAACAAACTATTGTTGTTTTTCTTTTGAACCCTAAGCTCTAGTTCTCTAGCCTTTAATCCTGATGCAATTAAGTCTAGACTAGGGATTGTTCAGGTAAAGGAGGGCATTCTTGACCACCCGATACTCCTCGGTAATAGAGTTCGAAGGATCATGGCTAAGCTAGACTCACTGAGTTCTTGACCAGTGCCTTTGAGTACAAGGGTCATTTTCAAGAACTCATCTAAATTTTCTTCTATGGTCCTAGCACTATCCATTTTATAAGAGAGCAATATACCTTTCAAATAAGCAAGATTAGGAGCAGATTGAATTGCATAAAGGGATTCGAGCTTACCCCAAAGAGTAATCGGTGTCTCAACACCATCTACCTTTCGTAATACGTTGTCGGCAAGATTCATGACGATGAGATTGTATGCTTCCTCATCAACATTAGCTTTCCTTTTCAGCTTTTCCTCGGGCCATTTAGTTTGGTCCATCTCCAGAGCGATTGCCACTTTGTTATTTGATAGGAGCACATTCATCTTCTTCTTCCAAGTGTTGAAATCGATTTTACCATCGTAGTGTGCGATCTCAATTCGTGTGGTGCTCATTATGAGACAGGTAATAGTGTTTGGTGAATTTCAATAGAAAGATCTTAAGGATTTCGCTCGATTTCAAGTTTCTTCAAGAAATTAGAGACTGATTTTTGTAGATTTCCTAATTCTAGAGTACTTTGAATCTTTAATTCAAGAAACCCCAAAAAATTACCAAACCCTAATTTCAACAGTAAACCCTAAAATCGACAAACCCTAATTCACAAGCTCTGATACCACTGTTGTGCTATTCTCAAGATTCACTAACTCTTAAACCACACAATCCACACAAGCAATCAAGACTCAAACTGAAACAGAAAAACGAGAAGACAAGAATGCACAAATTTTACTGTGGTTCACTTACCCAAATTGGATAAGCTACATCCACGTTGAGCTCCAGTAAACATAGGGCTCACTGCACTAGAGATCAAGTATTACACAAATACAATCAATATTGAACTCAATCAATTCACTCTCTCTGCAAAATCTCTCTTGACTAAACGTAACCCTTTCCTATGAGAATACTAACCCAAATCCTCAAAACATGAAGGAAACTCAACCCTCAAACGACGATTACAACAATCACTCAAAGATTACAAGCCTATGAGATGTAACCCAAACCCTAACAGAGAAGAGAATACTTAATCGCAAAAAAAAAACCAGTGTATCGAAAAACTATAGATTCGATAGAGAAGTTTTCTTCTATACTGTTGCTGGTGGGAGAAATTTTGGCCATTAGATTTAGCTTATGTTCAATGGTCAAGATCACTTCTTGGAGCTGTCCCATAAAACGACAACGTTAGAATTAATGCCCAACGACATAGTTTTTGGACTTCACTTTAACAAGTTCGTTTTATATTATTGCATGCAGCATGTTCATGTTTTTGAGTTCCTCTGTTTATTCTTAGCCGATATAATATCTATTATTATTCTGTTTTTGTTGTTCAGTCTTATTTATCTTTCTTTATCATAAATATAAAGTAGAACAAGATTGATCTTTTTCTTCTGACGTCCAAGAACAATTAAGATACACAAAGCAGCCAGCAGTGGGAGTGTCACCACTGGAATTTGTTAGCGTTTAGGCTAATGAGTATTATTAATAAAGTTGACAAAAGAAGAAAAGCTTTCTTTTCCTAATAAGGTATATGATCAAATATAAAATATTCAGCAATTGTTTTCTTGTGAAAACCATTTAAGAAACTACCAATCATGTGGTGGTATATTTAATGTTATTTACTAACCTTTAATTCTAAGAATATAAAACACTAGGTTCTTAACCTTTAATTCGATCACTGGAAATTTTCTTAATTACTACATTACATCAAAAAATTTCAAAGACCTCCACCACATATATGACCCATTGTATCTGGCCTTGTTTTATCAGAGGAGCCCCTAACTTTCTAAGTCAACCAAAGAGCAATTATTAAAGCATACATGTTCAAACGTATCATTTACTCTGGAAAAAATATGTTTTGATTCTTTTGATACTCCAAAGATTACCAGTCAGATATAAACTTTGATACCAACTTGCACGCTACTCCGCTAATTGCAAAAGCAAAAGATTATTTAGTTATTTAAACTAAGAGAAATTAATTCTCATTTCCTTCAATAATTTCCTCTTTGCTTGACCTAGAAAGGCAGGGTGTGTCTCTCCCTATAACTATTGTTGGCCTTTTGGTACATAAGGATTGTAAATCCTTGTTCCCTTTTGTTGCTTTTGTGTAGTTTGGTTCCTTGGGCTCCTAAAAGGGATCCCTTTTTTTAGGTTGTATTCTTTTATTCATTTATAAATTTTCATTTATCCAAAAAATAAAAATACTTTCCAGTTATTGGATCTATGTAACACGGCATATCTTAAACTTCTAAGATATCTTACAATGTTCTTTTGTTTTGAAGAAGACAAGAAAGAAACAATAATTTCTAAGAAAATAGCTTTTTGACGAGACTTTTTGTTAAGTAATCACTATTTTCTATATGATAATGATGTTTCTTCATTCACTTCAAAGTATCATTTACTCTAGAAAAACTATGTTCCTAAAATTTGGAAAAATTTTGCACATGAAAAGTTATGGCATTTAAGAAAATAGCTTTTTGATGAGACTTTTCGTTAGATAATCACTATTTTCTATATGATAATGATGTTCGTTCATTCACTTCGGAGTATCATTTACTCTAGAAAAACTATGTTCCTAAAATTTGGAAAAACTTTGCACATGAAAAGTTATGACATTTAAGAAAATAGTTTTTTGACGAGACTTTTCATTAGGTAATCACTATTTTCTATATGATAATGATGTTCCTTCATTCACGTTGGAGTATCATTTACTCTAGAAAAACTATGTTCCTAAAATTTGGAAAAGAGTAATACTAGCCTTACAAAGAGACATACAAAGAGTCATACAAAGAGTCAAATCCAACCCTTGAAATTCATGATTGTCTCTTTCTCTCTCTTTTCTTTTCCCTTCTTTTAAGGGTGGATTTGACTCTTTGTATGACTCTTTGTAAGGCTAATATTACTCTTTGGAAAAACTTTGCACATGAAAAGTTATGACATTTAAGAAAATAGTTTTTTGACGAGACTTTTCATTAGGTAATCACTATTTTCTATATGATAATGATGTTCCTTCATTCACGTTGGAGTATCATTTACTCTAGAAAAACTATGTTCCTAAAATTTGGAAAAAGAGTAATACTGGCCTTACAAAGAGACATACAAAGAGTCATACAAAGAGTCAAATCCAACCCTTGAAATTCATGATTGTCTCTTTCTCTCTCTCTTTTTCCCTTCTTTCAAGGGCTGGATTTGACTCTTTGTATGACTCTTTGTAAGGCTAATATTACTCTTTGGAAAAACTTTGCACATGAAAAGTTATGACATTTAAGAAAATAGTTTTTTGACGAGACTTTTCATTAGGTAATCACTATTTTCTATATGATAATGATGTTCCTTCATTCACGTTGGAGTATCATTTACTCTAGAAAAACTATGTTCCTAAAATTTGGAAAAGAGTAATACTAGTCTTACAAAGTTATGACATTTAAGAAAATAGTTTTTTGACGAGACTTTTCATTAGGTAATCACTATTTTCTATATGATAATGATGTTCCTTCATTCACGTTGGAGTATCATTTACTCTAGAAAAACTATGTTCCTAAAATTTGGAAAAGAGTTATACTAGCCTTACAAAGAGACATACAAAGAGTCATACAAAGAGTCAAATCCAACCCTTGAAATTCATGATTGTCTCTTTCTCTCTCTCTTTTTCCCTTCTTTTAAGGGCTGGATTTGACTCTTTGTATGACTCTTTGTAAGGCTAATATTACTCTTTGGAAAAACTTTGCACATGAAAAGTTATGACATTTAAGAAAATAGTTTTTTGACGAGACTTTTCATTAGGTAATCACTATTTTCTATATGATAATGATGTTCCTTCATTCACGTTGGAGTATCATTTACTCTAGAAAAACTATGTTCCTAAAATTTGGAAAAGAGTAATACTGGCCTTACAAAGAGACATACAAAGAGTCATACAAAGAGTCAAATCCAACCCTTGAAATTCATGATTGTCTCTTTCTCTCTCTCTTTTTCCCTTCTTTCAAGGGCTGGATTTGACTCTTTGTATGACTCTTTGTAAGGCTAATATTACTCTTTGGAAAAACTTTGCACATGAAAAGTTATGACATTTAAGAAAATAGTTTTTTGACGAGACTTTTCATTAGGTAATCACTATTTTCTATATGATAATGATGTTCCTTCATTCACGTTGGAGTATCATTTACTCTAGAAAAACTATGTTCCTAAAATTTGGAAAAGAGTAATACTAGCCTTACAAAGAGACATACAAAGAGTCATACAAAGAGTCAAATCCAACCCTTGAAATTCATGATTGTCTCTTTCTCTCTCTTCTTTTCCCAATGGCTTTGACTATTTGTATCTTTGTACTGTTTGTAAGGCTAATATTACTCTTTGGAAAAACTTTGCACATGAAAAGTTATGACATTTAAGAAAATAGTTTTTTGACGAGACTTTTCATTAGGTAATCACTATTTTCTATATGATAATGATGTTCCTTCATTCACGTTGGAGTATCATTTACTCTAGAATAACTATGTTTCTAAAATTTGGAAAAACTTTGCACATGAAAAGTTATGGCATTTAAGAAAATAGCTTTTTGACGAGACTTTTCGTTAGATAATCACTATTTTCTATATAATAATGATGTTCCTTCATTCACTTTGGAGTATCATTTACTCTAGAAAAACTATGTTCCTAAAATTTGGAAAAACTTTGCACATGAAAAGTTACGGCATTTCAAGCATGGCCTAATCTTTCCCTTTCCAATGTTAGTTCCTTCCAATCCACTATAAATTTTGCTCCAAACAGAGGATTGATAGGAACCCTAATTATTATTATTATTTTTTTTTTTTTGGATTGAATCAAGCCTTTCATGTCGGCCCTCGCAGATCGGAATTCATTACTGAGCTGCATTGTTTCACAATTGATCAATAACATATTCCCTTGAAAAGAAAAACGATTATCTAAATTCAAGCCTCACAATCGTTGAGTATTAGAGAAAATAAAGAAATAACAATAAGAAAATTACTTATTGATGAGACTTCTCTTTAGTCAATCACTATTTTTTATATATACAATGTCTATTTTGGTTAAGACTTATCTACTGGTCAGTTTATTTAAAATCATAATTACTTTGGAAATTTATTTAGATCATATGGTTGTCTCTTAAAGGATTTTTAATAAGCTATTTTATAGGCTGATTTTGAACTTATTTAAAGTGTTAAAATTTAAAAAATACCCCTTATCTATTTTATAAATTTGGTTTGATTTATTTTTGTATAACTACATTGATTTTAACCAAACAATTAACAGATTTTTCATAAAAAAAACTATATTTACACAAGTTTTACTCTAATAAACTTTGCTAAAAGAAGTCACAATAAACAGACCTACCTTCCAAAATTTTGAAATAAAAAGCACTAATGGATTCTATCAAAGTATAGACCTTTCGAAAAGATTGCTTGGTCTTTTTCTATCAGTGAGTAAACAATAATCTTTTATGGGTAAACAATCCATCACATCCCACAATTGAGTCTCCCATTGAATTTTAGACTCCTCAATTACCATATGAAATTGTGTTCCTAAAATCCACATAATATTATCAATCAGATAAAGAAATTTCGATACCATGAACGCAACTTGCAAGCAAAAATATTTCAGAACAAAGCTTACGAATGGGTTTAGTGATTTCAAATGAACCATTAATCCATTTCATATTAATTTTCTTTTTATTTTCTATGCCATGGAATCCTTAGATTTAGCTCTCCTATTATAAAATAAATTAGCTAATAAAAGCTAAGGATTAAGATCATCATAAATACTAATGAGAAAGCGTCGTAGTATCATATATTTGATAAATAATTACGTCTTTTAGTTGACTTAGAGTCTACTGTAATAGCAACCCGCCGCCCACTCTTAGAAATTTTGATCAAAAGTTGTAATCAAGGAAATTTCTTGCAACTTTCATGCAAAAAAAAAATTCCAAATTAGTCTAATCTGAACCTAGCATAATGAACAGGATATTTGGGTACAATAGTACAGATATGTTTCTTTGAGTTCAGCTGTTCAGGTGTTAATTGATTTTATTAATTTAATGGCTTATTGGCTATTTTGTAGATTGGATGATTTAGGTCTCTAGTTAAGAATTTGTTTTTAATGAATATTTCTATATGAAGGATGGCTTTGGATTTCTGTCATGCAATGTTCAAGTTCTGGATGTAAACTGTGTTTATTATTATTAATTATTAATTACAGATTAAAGTTCCTAGGGAACAAGAAAAGGGATTTGCTTACTTAATGATGGATCAGCACAACCTTAATGTGATGATCTTATTTATTGCAACTAGATCTCCTTTAAGTAGGTATTCTAGAGAAAATAATAGGAAAATCAATTTAATGAGAAGATTTAGAGGGCAAGAATGAATGTTTGTTTTTATTTTTATTGTTTATTCTTTAAGTAGGTATTCTGGAGTCTACTTCATGATATATTTCCCTTTGTCCGTGATTAAATTTTTATGTTCAGGTGAATGTTTCTATTTCATCGAGCAACAATTACTGCATCAAGCAACAATATCTATATTGAATTACACAGTTTTAATAATTAAAATAAGATAAAATGATTATATCAAAGCCTATTCTTATGTTGGATTTGCTTTCATGAAATTGATGTCTTTGAGCTGTAATAATTGGTTTTTCTAACATTTTTTTCCACATTTTGGCCCTACATTAAATAAATTTTGGGTGGACTTCTTGCCCCTTTGGAAAATCAAGTATGGAAATTGCATTAAGTTTCAAGAGTCATGATGAGTAAGTCTTTATGAAATAAATGTTATGATGTGTGACCATTGGTTTTTCCACAACTTAGAGCATGTTTTCCACAATTTGGTCATACAAGAACAAAAAACCATTTAGAAATTGATGTTGGATTTTCTTTCATGAAATTGATGTCTTTGAGCCGTAATAATTGGTTTTTCCAACCTTTCTTCCACAACTTAGCCTTACATTAAATAAATTTTGAATAGACTTCTTGCCCCATTGGAAAATCAAGTATAGAAATTGCATTAAGTTTAAGGAGTTGGGATGTTTGAGTCAGTCTTTATGAAATAGATGTTTATGAGCCGTGACAATTGGTTTTACGATTTTAAGATTAAGAATTTATGATGTGCACCATTTTGTTCTCAAAAAAAGGATTTGAAACTAAGGAAATTTATGAAAGTTCAAAAAGAGATTAGTTTTTCGATACTCATACACGACTTGTCTTGGTCTCTTGAGTCTTATAGAAACGCCCAGATTCTATGAGATAGAGAAGGTTGGGACGAGTCTTGTCAATATATTCTTTTACTTGGAGCATTTTTTATAAATTATAGATATAATAAGCTTTATTTATATAAATCATATAATAAATGTTAATTGTTTAACTATTGAACAAATATAAAACCATATTATTCATCATGTGCATATATATGAGTAATATCTATATTAAATTACATAGTTTTAATAACTAAAATAAGATAAGATGATTATGTCAAGGTCTATTCTTATGTTGAATTTTCTTTCATGAAATTGATGTCTTTGAGCCGTGATAATTGGTTTTTCCAACCTTTCTTTCACAACTTGGCCCTACATTAAATAAATTTTGGGTAGACTTCTTGTCTCATTGGAAAATCAAGTATGGAAATTACATTAAGTTTAGGGAGTTAGGATGTTTGAGTCAGTCTTCATGAAATAGATGTTTATGAGTCATGACAATTGATTTTACGATTTTAAGATTCAAAATTTATGATGTGTACCATTTTGTTTTAAAAAAAAAAAAAAAAGATTTGAAGCTAACGAAATTTATGAAAGTTCAAAAAGAGATTAGTTTTTCAATACTCATACACAACTCGTCTTGGTCTCTTAAGTCTTATAGAAACACCCAGATTCTATGAGATAGAGAAGGTTGTGACGAGTCTTGTCAATATATTCTTTTACTTGGATCTTTTTTTATAAATTATAGATATAATAAGCTTTATTTGTATAAATGATATAATAAATGTTAATTGTTTAACAATTGAACAAATATAAAATCATATTATTCATCATGTGCATATACATGAGTAATATCTATAATGAATTACATAGTTTTAATAATTAAAATAAGATAAGATGATTATGTCAAGGTCTATTCTTATGTTGAATTTTCTTTCATGAAATTGATGTCTTTGAGCCGTGATAATTGGGTTTTCCAACCTTTCTTCCACAACCTGGCCCTACATTAAATAAATTTTGGGTAGACTTCTTGTCTCATTGGAAAATCAAGTATGGAAATTGCATCAAGTTTCAAGAGTCGTGATATTTGAGTAAATCTTCATGAAATAGATGTTATGATTTGTGACAGTTGGTTTTTCCACCACTTAAATATTTTATCCACAACTTGGTCCTACAAGAATAAAAAACCATTTAGAAATTGAAAATTGTAAGAGCCAATATCCTCAAGAACAAAAAGCAATAAAATTAAGTAAGAGAGGATAAGATAATTTGAGCTTACTTTATACACAATGGAAACAAGGATATAAACTTATAATAAATCTTTGGCAAAAAGGAGCGAAAGATCTCATGAACACTAATTTGTCCAATGTAATAGGATTAAAAACCTAAATTGAATTGTTCATCAATTATAATTGAAGAAAACAAAGGGGTGGAAAAAGACTTCTAGCAATAATGTATAGAGAGATTATAAGAAACTTGTTACTTTGGTTGACCTTGACTCATAAAAAATATTACCAAGTATTGGTTTATTAATTTATCTTCAAAAGTGATTAATAATTAACTTCATTTCAAAAGTGGTTATGCGTCTATACCTTTTCATATATACTATCTGGATGTATATAAATTAAAACTATTAAGTATAAAGAAATTGATTCACTGAAGAGCACACTTATGACAATATAAAAATAAAATGTTTTATATAATTTATTTAACAATATAATATTACCTAATTAAATTAGTTATGGTAAAGCAAGCAGTCTCAAACTGCGCAATTTGATTTTTCCAAGCTAATTGCAGTCAATGGGAATTTTCCTTCCACAACAGTGGGGGCCAACATTAATTTTGCCCTTAAGTAAGTATTCTAGAGAAAATAATAGGAAAATAATTTAATGAGAAGATTAAGGGAGAGAAAGAGATGTAGAATTTTTAAAAGATGGCATGTTTGAAAATATGTTAAGAATAGGATCTTCTTTTAGTTATCTAATCTTTTATTTCTTCTACCCAGTAGCCTTTCTTGTGTGTCTTTGTCGCTAGGATAATACATGAGTGGTATTGTTGGAGAACTATAGTCACGGGGCTTAAATTCATATTTTTAATAGTCACACATGAACCTTAAAGAGGGCAAGAATGGAAAAAAGACCATCTTGTTGTCGGAAGACTTGCAGGGGTGGAGTTCGACAAGTGCTCTGTAGCATAATGAATGTTTATTTTTATTTTTATTGGTTACGTATCAATGTTTATGGAAGTCTACTCTATGATATATTTCCCTTTGTCTGTAATTAAAGGGAAATATATCATATTTTTAATAGATGTTATAAGCTGTGACAATTGGTTTTTCCACAACTTGGTCCTACAAGAATAAAAAACTATTTAGAAATTGAAAATTGTAAAAGCCATGGTTGTCAAATCGGGTATCGTATCGTGTATCGAAAACCTAATTTTTTGAATCGTGTATCGCGTATCGTATCGTATCGTAGGATACATCTTTTTCAAAAAAATTAATAAAATAATCAAAATTTAAAAAAAATTAATATCATTCCCAAGATTAATTAAAGAATTTTGTGGTATTATTGGCTTTAAATTAGGGTATTACATAATCGAAATTAATCACAAAATTAAGAATTTATATTATTTTCTCTCAACCATTCATATCATTTCTAAGATCAATAATATCTCCACTTATATTATTATTATCATGTAAAATGGGTAACATGTATTCCTCTTCACTTTCTCCATGCAAAATAGGTAAATTTAAATAGGTTCTAGTGAATCGGGTTGGGTGACCCGGTTTTGATCCAAAAAATTTTTTAGGCCTTTAGCCCAAATTAATAAAGTCGTATCGATCTATATTGATATTTTTAAGGATACGAACGGATACGTATCGTATCGTATGATACATATCAACGTATTAAAAGATTTATAATACACTCTCTGATACGTATCATTAGTGACCTATATCGAATCGTATCGTATGATACGTATCGAGTATCGTAGGATACTAACAATCATGGTAAAAGCCAATACTCACAAGAACAAAAAGCAATAAAATTAAGAGAGGATAAGATAATTTGAGTTTACTTCATACATAATGGAAACAAGGATATAAACTTATAATAAATCTTTGGAAAAAAGGAGCGAAAGATCTTATGAACACTAAACTGTCCAATAGATTAGTCCAATGTAATAGGATTAAAAACCTAAATTGAATTGTTCATCAATTATAATTGAAGAAAACAATTGGGTAGAAAAAGATTTCTAGCAATAATGTATATTGACCTTGACTCATAAAAAATATTACCAAGTACTGTTTTTGTAATTTATCTTCAATGGGGCGTTTGGTTTAGGGAATATTGGATTACTGGAAATGTTGGATTATTGAAAAGATAGATTACCTTGAAGATTACTGTAAATCTTTAAGAAAATGTGTTTAGTTAATTGGTGAGTATGTTATATTAATATGTTTGGTTGGAAGGAATAAATTAGTGTATATGTTATTTAAATTACTGAATTGTCCTCTAAATTCTAATTAAATATTATTATTATTTGGATTATATAACCCCCCTATATTTAAAAACTTAGCAAAAATAACCCTATAATAAAAGTTTGGAAAATCAATAAAACACCCCTTACTAACCCAACCATTGCCAGCCGTTGCAACCACCACAAGCTGCCGGTAGCCGTCAACCAAAAGGAGCACGAAAGGCTGAAATTGACCGTCGTGCGCTAATATGGCCTTTGACATCTAATCTGGTTGTTACGGCCAGATCAATGGCCGTTAATGACAAAAGTAATTGTTTAATTGTTTAAAGAATAATTTTGATTTATCAATAGAATGTGAGCTTTATTTAGTTACCACCATTGGAGGATTAAGTAATGTCCAAGTGTTTAATTACATTAGAATACAATATTCTCACCTTGTTTTAAAAAAAAAAAAAAAAAATAGTAATAATGGGTGATTATGAATCTATGATTCATGACCAAACCGAAAAGGAAGAATAATTGACAAGGCACTGCCTAGTGGACCAAGATAACGACAAGTCATTTAAGGCCTTAATTACCAACCGGCGATAACTGTTGGTCATTAAATGCAGTGGACTTTTTTGTGTAAATAAGTAACTTTGTTTTGGTGGCAAGAAAAGAGAGGAAAAGGACAGGAGGCCACGAGAAATGGCTGATATGAGACAGGTGGCACCGTGGCAATCCACAGCCATAAGTTCATACCAAGACCGATAATCTTAGAGTTTAAAAAAAAAAAAAAATGAGATAATTAAATTATCTCAAATATTATATAATTTATTCAATAATATAATATTACTTAATT
Source organism: Pistacia integerrima (assembly GCA_026225825.1). Taxonomy (NCBI): domain Eukaryota; kingdom Viridiplantae; phylum Streptophyta; class Magnoliopsida; order Sapindales; family Anacardiaceae; genus Pistacia; species Pistacia integerrima. The sequence goes on from CM047750.1 coordinate 4,085,345, forward strand.
AAATTAGTTAGGATAGAAGAAGCAGTCCCAAGCCGCCTCATTTGATTTTTTCAAGCTTGTTCCAGTCAATAGGAATTTTCCTTCCACGGCTGTGGGGGCAGCATTAATTTTGCCCTTATTGACCTGCAAATGATGTTGTCAGTTATGGTAGAGGACAGCAGTGGGGGCCAACATTAATTTTGCCCTTATTGACCGCAAATGAAGTTGTTAGTTATGGTAGAGGAAGCACTCTCAAACCGCATAATGGAAGCATTCTCAAACTGCCTAATTTGATTTTTCCAAGCTAGTTGCAGTCAATGGGAATTTTCCTTCCACAACAGTGGAGACCAGCATTAATTTTTCCCTTATTGACCTCTTCTATGTCTTACAACAAATGAAGTTGTTCACTGAAAAGGCAATACCTCTATGTTTTTAGTCTGTACAATATTGAGATCCAATAATATTATAAATAGCACAAAGCTAATATCTTAGTAGTCACAGAAGCAACGCAATTAGTCTGTTATTAAGAGATGGGGTTAAAATGTGTGAGGATGTGGCTGATGTTGATTTTGATATTTATTTCTTTACAAGGATGGAGGATTGAAGGGTGTTTGAAGCAAGAGAGATTTGCTCTCTTGCAACTTAAACATTTCTTCAATGATCCTAACAGACTTCAAAATTGGTTTGAGGGAAATGGAAATTCAGACTGTTGTGACTGGGAAAGAGTTATTTGCAATAGCACAACGGGCAGAGTGATCTCTCTTGATCTGGAATTCACAAGAAATCAAGAATTAGGAGAGTGGTATCTAAATGTTTCTTTGTTTTCTCCCTTCCGAGAACTGGAGACACTTGACTTAAGTTACAATCTCATAGCCGGTTGCGTTGAGAATGAAGGTTTTTCCATCCTCACTTTTAATAATGAAATTTTACTTCTATGTCTTTATTAACAAGAATTGCTTTGTAGGTTTTGAAAGATTATCACACTTGACTAATCTCGTGGATCTCTACCTCAGTTCCAATATGTTTAATGATAGTCATGTTTTATTAGGTTTTATGTGACATAACTTTTATTATCACTTTTACATTTAGATTGATACACAAAATTATGTACAGTTATTATTATTACTATTATTATATGTGCTGATTTCAGTTTCAAGGTTGAGTAACTTGGAGTCTCTGAGCTTAAGTGGTAACATGTTCAACAATAGCATATTATCATATGTGTCTACTCTCTCATCATTAAAGGGACTAGATCTGAATAACGTCGGATTAAAAGGCATTGTTGATCTTCAAGGTAAGCTTGCTTGTCATCTTTAATTTCTCTCATGTATAACAATTTATTTTGCACCGAAGGCTTTCTCTCTCTTTGCTTTGTCAAACTAGAGTTGGAGATATTGCAATCAAGTAAATTAAAAGCTCTGAATAAGATTCTTTCGGAAACTTCAGTTTACTCAGTCCAAACATCTTCTTCATTTTCTCATGGTTTTAGCTGACTTTATAATTAAACTCTTTAACCAACACAAAGAAGGTAGAGTAGTTGAGCAGAATGAGATTTTTAAAAAGGGATAAAACTTATATTCATTTAGGAAGACATTATTGAAGCCTATGGATATCTAGAAGTAATTAATGTTGGCTTAAGGAAAGTTGTTAATTAAGTTTTGATGATAAAAATGTTTTAATAGCATCTTATCATATCTCTAGTTGGTCTTTCATCATTAAAGGACTTTGTCATTTCCTTCAATGAAATTAAAAGTCTTCTTAAATGCTTTTTGATTTGTTTTAATCACTATGTTTTAACTCTTGCCAGATTTGGACTCCTTGAGCAACTTAGAGGAGTTGTACATGGGTGGAAATGAGATTAAAAAAATTGTATTCTCCAAAGGTATTTACTGATGATTAATAATATTTAAACTTACATTTCTCATCCCTTACCTATATTGCTTTGCTTTATGAGACGTACAATAGCACACACGTACTAGGTATTTTTATTCAAATTATTAAATCAAATAAATTTAAAGAACTTTGTTTTTCAATACGAGAAAGCATTGAAAATATTTGTGTTTGAATATTTTCACAAACTCACAAGTGAAACAAGTTTGAGGAAGTTGACTTGGCTTGGACTAAGCAATATGAGTATTAGTGATGGAAATAGTCTCTTACAGACATTGGGCTTATTCCCATCCCTAAAGTCTCTTGAATTCTTTGATACCACCTTTAGTGGAGCAGTTATTACTAACGGTAAGTTACAATAATATTGAAAGTAAGTACATTAATTTGTTTTGCCTTTAAATTATTGTCATAATTACATAATAATTTTTCTAAAATTTGTTCTGCTTTTTCAACAGAGTAGTAGACTTCAACTTCTATTATTCTACTTTCCATATAAACTTTCTTCGAAGCATGGGAGCATTTACGTCACCTGAAAGTTTGCATAATTTGTAAATGATGATCAAGAAAACTGAAAAGTAGAATTAAAACTCTAGTCTAATTTTCATTGACAAAAGACAATTTTTAGGATTTATTCCATATTATTTACAATTTCCACAAAATAAAATGAAAAAAAATTGAATTTTGTTTTTTATTAAAGGATTTGATGAGAATTGATTAGTTGTATGAATTGAAAATTGATTTATAGATTTATAGATCATTCATTTTTCGAAACACTAAGGATGTATTAATTAAAGTTATTTTTTAGTCTAACCTTTTTCTCTTTAAACGTACATTTTATTGTTTTCACACTTATTAAACTTAAAACAACTTTATTTCTCTTCTTTCTTTATTAATGTAATTTTATCTTCTTTTATTTTTGTATTTAAGATTTTATTTAACCTTGCTGAATTTTTTTTCTAGTTTAGCCCCTATACCATATTGAATATTCTTTTCAATTTAGAATATTAAATAATTGGTATAGATTATTGAACAATATTTTATCTACTTTTGTGCTTTTGTAGAGTTACTTTCGTTCAAGAATCTGACAAATTTAAATATTTATGAAACTGTTTTTCACAACAACTTTCTTCAAATGATTGGGGGTATGACTTCTCTTCAATATATTGAAATTGCACGTAGTAACTTCGGCATCAACGACACTCTATTTGACCAAGGTTAGTAACTTCTCCTTACAAGTAAAATTTATAATTTATAATTAAAAAATAACAATGTCATATACAGAAATAAACATTATTACTACACTAAAGTACCAAATCTTTTAATAAAAAAAGTAACAAGCCTCCCATAAGAAGTATATATATATTATTCAATGCATATAAAATATGAGGAAAAATATCTTATATATTGCAAATAGAAAATATAAGAAAGAGATATGAGAAAGAACTGTTTTACTTTCTAAGGAGGCCCTTATCTGATTTGCCAAGGTGCTTGTAGCCCCCATCAATTTTCCTAAATCATGGGCTTTTCAAGCCACTACTGGCCGTGATGCATTAAATAAAAGATATGCTTTTTTTTTTTTTTTTGTTTCAGGTTAACCCCTATATCCTATTTTAAATAAGGATATAAAAGTAGTAAAATATTTTATTGAAATTGGTTCTCAAAATTCATGGGTAAATTTTAGTTGAAATATCCTTTTTGGGAATTAAAGTGGTCCCATAGAAAGTCTAAAAAGGCTGTTTGTTTTTTAGACTAAATAAAAAGTACGGACTCCTCTTTACGAAATTGCAGAGCAAATTGCAACCAAAATTACCTTTTTGTTAAAAGCAACAAAATCAAACTAATTAAGAAATATTAGGATTTATAATCAACTTAAAAGACCGTAAAGTCTCAGATGTCTCATAGATCTCTTACAATTTTTAAATACTCAAATGAAATTGTCAAAAGCCTTTTTAAAACCTTGAAATATACATATATATTTGTATTTAAGATTTTATCTAACCCTGCTGAATTATTTTTTTCTAGTTTAGTCCCTATACCATATTGAATATTCTTTTCTAATTTAAAATATTAAAATAATTAGTGTAGATTATTGAACAATATTTTATTACTTTTGTGCTTTTGCAGAGTTGCCTTCGTTCAAGAATCTGAGAGATTTAACTATTGTCAACACTGTTTTTAACAACAAATTTCTTCAAATGATTGAGGGTATGACTTCTCTTCAATTTATTGAAATTTCAAGTAGTAACCTCAACATCAGCGACACTCTATTTGACAAAGGTTAGTAACTTTTCTCTCTCCTTACAAGTAAAATTTATAATTTATGTATATAATTCTATTAAAAAGAAAAAATAAAAGAAATAGCGCACATAACTAGTATATTTATTAAATTTGTGCACTACAATAATTATTAAGCATATTGATTAAGTAACATTTGCATGACTATTATTACCCTTGTGCTTCATATAGTAACTATTAAGGAACATTTTTTATTTCAGGAATTTGTAAGATGCTTCATCTTCAGCACTTAGACATGATGGACAATGGTTTAACGGGCACCTTGCCTTGTTGTCTTGCAAACTTGACTTCCCTTCAACATCTAGATATCTCATACAATGATTTTATGGGCACCTTGCCTTGTTGTCTTGCAAACTTGACTTCCCTTCAACACCTAGGTATCTCATCAAATCATTTTACGGGTACCTTGCCTTGGTTTCTAGCAAACTTGACTTCCCTTCTATATCTAGATATCTCATCAAATAATTTTACGGGAAATATCTCCTTATCTCCCCTTAAGGTGCTGACATCCATCCAAGAATTAAGCCTTTCAGACAATCATTTTCAAATCCCTGTTTCCCTTGAACCATTTTTCAACCACTCAAAGCTTAAGATGTTCCATGGTGATGGTAATGAAATATACGAAGGAATTGAGTCACAATATCTGGCCTCAAAATTTCAATTAAATGCCTTCTCATTATCCAATTGTGGATCTAGTGGTTCATTTCCCAAATTTCTCTACAGTCAGCATGACTTACAAGGGGTTAGTCTTTATGACATTAATTTGAAGGGAAAGTTTCCAGTTTGGTTGTTAAACAACAACACCAAGCTAGAAAGCCTTTATCTAGTTAATAATTCTCTTTCAGGGCCTTTGCAATTACCAATTCATCCTCACATGTCTTTGCAAGAATTAGATATATCCATCAATTCCTTCCATGGGCATATTCCAACGGAATTTGGAGCTTATCTACCAATGCTACGAACTTTAAACATTTCTAGAAATGCTTTAAATGGTAGCATTCCCTCTTCGTTTGGTGACATGAAGTCATTGGCGTATTTGGATTTGTCTAACAATTTGTTGACTGGAGGAATACCTGAGCATCTGGCCATGGGTTGCATCTCATTAAAAGTCCTTGCATTGTCAAACAATAGTTTGCAAGGTCAGATATTCCCTACAAATTTTAACTTGAAAGGCTTGTTCTATTTACAATTGGATGACAATAATTTCACTGGAAAGATCCCAGATGGTTTGTCCAATTGCTCCTTGGAAGGGTTGTATATAAGTGGTAACCATCTTGTTGGCACATTACCAAGGTGGTTAGGAAATCGGTCATCTTTGATAGATATTATCATCTCAAAGAATCATCTTGAAGGTCCAAACCCATTGGAGTTTTGTCAACTAGAAAGTCTGGAAGTATTAGACCTTTCAGAGAACAATATTAATGGGAGTTTACCGTCTTGCTTTTCACCTTCCTCAATTAAACAAGTTCATTTGTCAAAAAATAAGTTACAGGGACAACTAAATGATGGATTATCCAATAGTTCTTTTCTGACGACGCTAGATATTGGATATAATCACTTTGAAAGCAACATTCCCGATTGGATTGGTACGTTTTCTAGTTTAACTTACCTTATCTTGAGTAATAACGATTTTCAAGGTGAAGTGCCAATTCGTTTGTGTAAGTTAAGTCAATTACGTTTGATAGATCTTTCTCACAACAAGCTTTCTGGGCATATCCCTTCTTGTTTAAATATCACAACAGTCACTGTTGCATCTGATTATGTACATTATTTTGGAAGGTTCAGCATGATGCTTCTTGAAAAGGAAGAAACTGTACAGTTTACAACAAAGACTAGATCTTACCCTTACCAGGGAAGAATTCTTAGCTACATGTCTGGAATTGATCTCTCTAACAATAAGTTAGTTGGTGTGATTCCTTATCAAATTGGAAATCTTGTCGGAATCCATACGCTTAACCTCTCTCACAACAACTTGACAGGACCAATCCCATCGACATTTTCACATCTCAAGCAAATCGAGAGTTTAGATCTTTCATACAACAATTTGATTGGGAAAATCCCTCCCCTGCTCGTTGAGTTAAATAATTTGGCTGTTTTTAGTGTGGCACACAATAATTTATCAGGCAAACTCCCTGATAGGATTGCACAATTTGGAACCTTTGAAGAAAGTAGCTATGAGGGAAATCCATTTCTTTGTGGACAACCATTGCCCAAAAGTTGCAATGCAATTGAATCACAACCAAAAGATTCAAGTATTATTGGAGAAGACAATGATTTCATTGATATGAATGTCTTCTATATCAGTTTTGTTGTGTCTTACATAGTTATGCTCTTAGGGATTGTTGGAGTTTTGTTGATAAACCCTTATTGGCGTCGTAGATGGTTTTATATTGTTGAGTTGTGCACAACATCCTGTTACTATTTTGTTGTAGATCATCTCCATAAGTGATTTGATCATGAAATAGTTAGTCGGATTATATGTAAATATCTTGCAAAATTGCATGTTTTGATGTTCTCTTCAAGGTGCCGAATGTTTTTGTAATTTAAAATAATGCATTTATTATTGAATAATGTTAGTGCTTGAAGAAAGCCTACCGAGCAATACTTTAGATGACAACAAAATTTAGAGATTTTATCTTATTTTTTATTAATGAATTATATGTTCGTATGAGTGATGGGTGATAAAATTATGAAATCTAAGACGTGATGTTGTTTTTGGCGTTGAAATCATGTGTTTAAATTGAATTGACTATACATCTAATCTCGTTATGCAATATACAAAATCAATTGTTCATCCTCTTTCTAAGAAGTTTAATTTACTCAAATTATAATATTAATTAATTTCCTGGATCCTCTTTGAAATATAATTTTATTGAAGAAACCCTAGATTCCACTGTATATATCCTTATCTCAATCCTCTTAATTATAATTACAGGATTTAGATGAAGGTTAATAATCAATAATTAAGAATTTAATTTGAAAAATATGGCTTACACAATTATAAACTTACACTTATTTAATTAGTCAAGAAATTTTTTGTCTACAAAAGAAAAATTATTTGTTCCAAATAACACGGTTTCGTCCCAAAAAAAAAAAAACACAATTGAGGACAAGTATTTTCGTCTTTGTCTACGTGGTGAATTGGGGACGAAAATTTTCGCCCCTGATGGTGTGGTGAATTGGGGACGAAAATTTTCGTCTCTGATTGGGTTGATAATATGATGATTAACCATAACCCCAATTTATGAATCAACCCTGCTAATTTTCCTTGATGATAATATCCAGATTCAATTTCACTTCACTATATAAACAAACAAAACAACAAAAGCTGAGTTTCCCAAATCAAACTGCACTTCTTTATTAACAAAGACTGTCGACATCCTACCACAAGATAGGTAAGCCAAACAAAACTGTAAACAAATGCAACAATGTATTGAGTACATGACTTTGTGGAAGCAAATACAAATGTAAAGGACAGCTGATAACCATTTGAGAACAGATCCTCTTCCATCATAATGCTCTCCCCACTTCTCCCACCATGACTGTTCATTCAGTCTACCATACTCATGTGTCCTTTTCTCAGTCCAACCTTTAGCATCATTCTTTTCCCACCTGAGTCCAAAATAATATGTTCTATCAGTGTAGCTAGATCAACTGTGCTGTTAATGTAAATAAAATACCATAATTGTGATTATCATACAGTAAAAATCAGCTTACCATTTCTCATACCATCCAGCATATTCAGTGCCTGTTTTGGCTTGTTTCTGGGCACTCCTCTCTATCCTTGCTAAATTGCTACAGTTTCAAAGACATAAAAGGAACTAAAATATCAAATTTGGGTACAGAGTAAACCGAAAATATTTTATTTCAGACTTGACAGCTGGTAAATAAGCATATGCTGTTACTTTTACTAGGAATAATAAAAGTAGAAAAAGACCTCCATTCATCTTGATGAAGCACCTTTTGCCATGTTTCCCACCATGAATCACCTTCAGCATTTCTTCCAGATTTCTCCACGCCTACGGAATATGAACTCTTCTTTATGTGAGGATTTAAGTTTCAAAATGCCCCACCAGCGACAACTATTAAGAAAATGGAAAAGCTCAAAGCCCTTTCAATTTTATCCAAAACAGAAATGCTTTTTCTAATATTACCTGCAGTTGTTTTCTATATATGGTTTTCAATATGAAAACATGAAGAAACATTTCCTACTAGACAGCCAGTTGTTGCATGGATGTCATTAAGTCATTTCTGCTTGAAATGCCATGTTACTCTAATAAGATTCTTCACTAAAACTTCGAGTACTTACAAACTGTGAAACACAGTTTATCATAACCTTGACTAGAATAATGCCATAAAAATAAATAGTTTTCATATAGAAATGAATTCAAAGTAATAATTAATGAACAGGGTTACAAAACCTAGGCTTTTACTTTTTGGTGGCTTGCAATCAATGATAACTGTAAATAATTTTTTCTACAATAATTCTTAGAATAACAAGGTAAGTAACATAGCTAGCTCTTTGTATCCGGTCCAGTCACTTTTCTCCCACCACTGTCAAGGATATCAATAAATCCAATTAAATGCATATACCTCGGATGATACTTAATGGAGTTATAAAAACAATGTCATTGTCACAGAATATCATGACAGTTGACTATGCAAAAGCATATGAAACAGTGGCTAAACCAAATAAAAATTAGAATTCCATAGCATTGCAGAGGAACTATAACCAAAAATATTATCCAATTTGCTACATGCCCAAATCAACAACACTCAAGCATTCAAACTTCATACGATTAACTGGTAACATACCGTTTCTTTCCATTCAGAGGAACAATCATGAGATTGACCTCCCATTCTTGTCCATCTACATCGATATCAATTCTCGCCCAAGTCCTCCCCACTTTCTCTGTACCAAGTACTCCCATCCTCATTAGTACCAGACTCAGCCCTTTACAAGCGACTCAAGCCAAAGCAGCTCAAAGCAAGGGGAGCCAAAACAGAGCCAAAGACAAAGCAAATTAAACCAGGAGAAAACACCAGCAGCAACCACACAAAGGATAAGCAAAGAACCCAGCAGCCAGCACAAAAAAAACCCAGCAGCACCCAACACCACTCCAAAGCAGCACCAAGAACATCAGAACATCAGCAGCTTCACAAAGCAACACAAACTAGGCAGCAGAAGAAAATCGAAAGAGACAAGAGACAAGAACCACATAAATCTATGGGCAAATCCACCAAAAATTATAAAATTATGGTTCTTGTTAATGTGTTCTAATATATTTATCTAGAATAAGCAAAAGAGAGCTGAACAAGTGAGTTTACCCGGAAAATAAAAAACGAGATTCTTATAAAAACTAATGAAACGAGTTCTTGTTAATGTGTATTTGCCATCCAATCTGTTCTCTGATTCAGTTCTCTTTTCTCCGCCAAACATTGGGCGAAGTAGAATATTCTCCAGTACTTCAATCTTGGGTTCAGTTTCTGCTTCAGCTTCGGCTGCCCTAACCGCAACATGGTGAGCTATATTACCGCCTGAACTAGATGTCCAGACGGATTTGAATTACCTAAATCCCTGCATAAATTATCATACGCTCATCAGTAATATGTAATTGAAATGGAAATTGCCTCAGTTGAAGCCCATTAATCAGCAATTTAAGCATCATTAAAATCAGAAATTAAAAACCCACCTTACCAAAAATGGACTGTCTTGATTGCAAGTGATGTGGAACCAAGTGCAGGGCTTAACAAGCGTGGGATCCCAACTTTGAACGACGTTATCTGGATCTGATAAGCTTTTCTAAAGGTGAAAAGAGCGTCTCCTTCTGATGGCAAGGAGGTAGAAGTGGTGGTGGTGGCCATGGCTGATGGCTGTTTCTAGGGTTTGTTTGTTAATTGGGTTTGAGAATGTGGATGGCGTCCTCGAGCTTGGAGAGCAAAGAAGTCAATGGTGGAGTCGAAAGAAGGGGAAAGGTCGGAGAGGTCGGGTTGGTTGGATTGAGTGCGGAGAGATACTGATGCGGGACGATGGGTTGAGGTGAAGGAGGTGATGCTTTTGTGGCGAGATGGGATATGGACGGTGGAGATGCATTTGTTTAAAGAGAGAAAGAGGTAACGAACCATCGAATTTGGAGGAAATTTGAGTGAGGATTGCGAAAATCTTAATTGAGAGAAGGAGATTTGAAGAAGACCGACTTGATTGAGCAGAGAAGATTTGAAGAAGACCGAGGTTTGAAGGTTCATTGGAGTTATCGCCAATTAGAGAGACATTATTGTTAATATATGAAGCCCACAACGGCGTCATTTTGAGCTTTAGTAACATACTGCAGTTTTGGTTATTATCCTTTGCAATCCTGGCCCTTGATTTGTGACTGATCCAACGGATGAAAACACTCCCGATGGTCAACGGTATAAAAGAAGCTTAATCGCCCAAATTTGCACAGTTGCTCTTTTGTGTATTTTCGCGATTGTATTCTCTCTGCTAGGGTTCTTGATTCTGTTCATCTATTTTGTAAATCTTGTTGTAAATCCGATTGAAAGATTAAGCTGTTTGAGAGTGATTATTTGGGTGTTTGCGATTGAGGTGGTACTCTGTGATTCGTTGATAATAATAATGCAGTGAGTTAGAGCTCAACTTGGATGTAGATTAAGCTGTTTGAGAGTGATTCTCATGCATTCGGTATATAGAATGCATGAGAATCGAAATGGAGATGGGAACGGGAATGAAAATATGTAAAAGTGACTAAAATATGATTATATTACAATGAAATGGAATAAAATTTATACTTTTTGGCAAAATTATCCTTACCGTTAAATGATTATACAAATATATTTTTGTAATAATATAAATTAATTAAACATAAATCACTCTATAATTTAATATATTTAAAATAAAATAAAATAAATTTAATTATTATAAATAAATCTGATGCACTATTAACTTATTTTATTCCATAAATATAAATATTGTTTTTTATTTAAATATTTTTTTTTTAATTTTAGAACTGGTCATTAATGCTGATCAAAGTTGACGGATGGCAACGTTGCTTCATGTTTCCGATGTCACCGCTGGCACATGAAGCCTTTCCGTTCGTTGATCTTTTGATTTGGGAAACCGATCGTTAAATACCGATGTTTGGACGTCATGCGCGATGACCATATCTTCTATCACTGCGATTGACGTCTATACACTGGTAGTCGACGACTTGTCTCTACTGAGACCAAGATATCGATGGACAGAAAGCCTTCACGTGCCAACAGTGATATCAGAAACAAGAAGGAAAGTTAACTTAAAGAAGGAGGGAATCTAGCTACATATATACACCATAAGAGCTTATCAAATTAGAGACGTGGAACAAATACAACTCCTAACAATAATATTTAATATACAAATAAATTAATTTTAAAAAAATTGTCTTACAGTTATAACTTATTGTGTAAGACAAACAACAATGAAATGGAATAAAAATTATACTTTTTGGCAAAATTATCCTTACAGTTAAATTATTATAAAAATATATTTTTGTAATATCATAAATTAATTAAACATAAATCACTCTATAATTTAATATATTTCAAAAAAATTTAAAATAAAATTAATTATTATAAATAAAACTGATGTATTATTAACTTATTTTATTCCATAAATATAAATATTGTTTTTCCAAAATTTTAGAACTAGTCATTAATGCTGTTCAAAGTTGATGGATGGCAATGTTCCTTCATGTTTTTGACGTCACCGTCGACACGTGAAGACTTTCCATGTGTTGATACTTTGATTTGGGAAACTGACCATCGAATATTGATGTTTAGACGTCATGCGTGGTGATCATATCTTCCATTATTGCGATTGACGTCCATACACTGGTAGTCGACGACTTGTCTCTACTTAGATCGGGATATCGATGGATAGAAAGGCTTCACGTGCCAACGGTGTTATCGAAAACATGAAGGAAAGTTAGCTTAAAGAAAGAGGGAGTCCGACCACATATATACACCATAAATCTTATCAAATTAGAGATTTGAAACAAATATAACTTCTAACAATAGTATTTGATATACAAACAAATTAATTTGAAAAAAAATTTGTCTTACATAGTTATAACTTATTGCACTTCATGTTTAATTATTCAATAAATTTACCATCAAACTTCATAAACTTAATGATAATTAGTTTGTGCAAAATTTATGATTAATATATAATTCTTAGTTCATACTTAAAATAATTTATATTTTGTTATAATTTTAGTTGTGTAATTACAATAAAATAAACTAATAGGGAGTGAAAAAAAGAACAAAATAAAGAGGGGTGAAATGATATTTTTTATTAACTTTTTCTCCCAATTGTGTTGCTTGTAAAATATAAGGGAGACCCTAAATTTATAGCCTTTTCTAAACAACCCATTTCCCTAAAAGACTTAATTATCCAATGAAAAAGACTAATTATCCAATGATAAATCAGGAGATAGATCCGTGTTTTGAAGAAGACTTGCATAAGTCACGTGTTTTCATGTGCCAATTTAGTAGAAGTCTATCACTTTCAACATATTAACTTATCAAATAGTTAAGAATTTCAACTTTTAATTTTACGGTAATGGACAAAATAATATTATTGATAAATTACAGCATACTTTTTATATATATTTTTAGAGTTTCCTCAATTAAAGAACGAAATTTCTCTTGAAATTTCAAAAATATTATAACTCTTTTTCAATAATCAATCATTAATGTCTCGTTAAAATTTATAATTTAATATGTTTTTAAAAATTCACTCAATTATTTTGAATATATGTGATGGAGATTGTTGTTATTAAGTCTATAATTTACAAAATTATAAAAATTCAAGTTACAAATAACCCAAATTTGGAAGAACCAGCTATAAACGATGTCGTTTAGTTCATCCTCTCCTATTAGCATATAAAACGAAACCCCCGCCAAAGAGCTTTTTAAGCTTTCCTCTAGGGTTTAAGTTGAAGTTACAGTCTCACAGAGGATTTTTCAAAACTCTGAGGTCACGGCGTAATGGAGTTTGATATGGAGACCTCTTCTAGCTTCCTGAACCCGGAATACCTCTCCATCAGGGAACAGTTTCGTCGTTACGGGTAAATTTTTTCATAATTTTTTATTTTTTGAGTGTGTAGATTGTTTTTTTTGAGTTGAGTTGTATGCAATTTAAGTTCGTTCAGCTGTAGAAGAAAACAACGTTCGTGGTTTCAGCTTTAGTGTTCTACTTCTTCTTTGCTTCGATCACCATGGGCTGTTACTTTGTCATAACTCTTTTAAAGAAAGGCAAGGGATGAAAGTTGAAACCTTCTAGAGTGATAATTGTAAAAACCGGAAATGAAATCCTCAAATTGAAGCGAACGAATAGAAAGAAAAAAGGAATGGTTTGAAATCGGGGCATGATTTATGGGAAAATGTTTATTTTTGCATTGTCTCAGCTTCTTCATTGGTTGTCTTGTAGTATGTAGCTGTGAATTTGTCATTGTTTTTTCCTAGTATGTTCCATATTTTGTTTGGTCTCTTTCTTTTCTTTTGACTGTTCTATAATTGGTCAGGGGAAGAGGTGGAATTTTTGAGGATTAGAATTTAAAAAGTTGTTCTTAACTCTCCGTACTTTGTTTTGTAATCATTTTCAAGCATGCCCCATGTGCAGGAAAAGGCACTCAGCTTCAAGCATATCCCCTCATCAACAACGTGCAGTTTTGAAGATCAATGAACCCACGCTGTTGTATGATGGGACAAATATCCACAGTCCAACTAACACTGCATTGATTCTTGAAAATATTAAGCAAGAGGCTCAGAGCGTTGACTATGGAGGAACACCGGTTAAGATGCAATCTGCTAGTAGAAGGAGGTCGTCAATTGATAGCCATGGCATCTTTGATACTGATGTTGGTCTTTGGTCTTGATTCAATCCTCTTAGGAAGTCAGTCACTAAAAGCTTGCAAGATTGAGAATGACGCATTGGCAGATAGTGAAGAGACAACCTTTTCTCTGTTTGCATCTCTACTGGATTCTGCTCTTGGTGCTTGAAGTAAAATTCTGCGTATAGAGTGCTATAATTGAGATCATTATTTATTTATTTTAAAACTTTGTCATAATGATATAATTTATTGATTAATTAGTTTTTTGGGATTTGTTTGAGTGGCCTTATTAATTTCTTTTGCTTGTTAGGGAGGTAGGAACTAATAAAGTTAAATAGTCTGTTAAACTATTACACTAAAACTTATTTTGTGAGTTCCAGGAAATGCTGGACTAATTGCAGAAAATGTTTATGCTGATTGATATTTATCTTTTGAGCTTTATTAGACTGCATATTTTTTTCCTTCTTTTCATAAACATTTTGATGTTGGTCTTCCTTTAATTTTTCTGCGAAAAACTCTCTGCAAATCCTTTTTATTTCTGGTTTATTCATTTGTTTTAGGGGAGGGGATATTTTATCAACACCAGGCTTTAGATAATTAAAATCCTAATTTCCTGAGGATATATATTTATATTAAGTTTATAAGATCCTGTACTGGTGTTTCTATTTTTGATTGAATGGTAGACAGTTGTAGAGAGCATAAGGAAATTATTCAAAGAAGCACATTTGTTTTTTTGCAGGAGATGCTGTGGTTAAAATTATATTCTTTTTGCTCTCAACTGTTCACTTTCACATTGTTTGTGGTTTTTCACCCTGCCCATAGCTCAGAGTAGCATTTTTCAGTATACATTTACTTGAATTTGTGTTGTGCATGATTAATGCCTATACAAGATCTGATTTTAAGGTTTGAAAGATCATGCCAGAATGTATCTGAATCAACTAGGTGAGTGCTATTATGCTCTTTCAAGGTTCTGTATTTCTTGTATGCATGACATTTGATGTCATGGTATGGACAAAATTACAGTAGCTTACATCTTTTCCTTATTATCAAGGTAGTGTCTGTGATTCTCCCTTTTTTCAAAATGATTTGTTTCCCTGGTTACATTAATAAATACATTGGCATTGTAGCAAGTTGGAAATGATTGACCTCATTCATTGCATCTTCTTGTTCATTTTTAGATATAAATGGAATACTTACTGCTATCTACTTCATGGAGTATATTGGATAAAGTCTTTAGCTTATTAGGTAATATCAGTGTTTTGGGGGGGCCATTTGACTTCATTTTGTTTGTTGGCTTTGCAGGTATGGGTCCAACATACAGTTGAGGGTTGTGGAGGACAAGTTGATGAGGCAGAAGGCTCAGCTCCTGCTTGATGAGGCCGCTTCGTGGTCTCTTCTGTGGTACCTCTATGGAAAAGGTAATATATCTTTACCTCTAAAACATTTTCAGCTACAATTTATATTTAGTTGATAAATAAGTAACATCTTAGGAAAGAGTAATATAACACATAATCTTATTCTTCTTTCTTCTGCATAATGTAAATCCAGTATTCTTTTTGGTCTTCTTTTTTCTTCCTTGATATACATTTATTTGCTATATGTATTCGAAGATATTCATTCCCCTGTAGTTATCAGCATGGAAACTTCTTCCTGGTTCATGTATGTATGTGTTGGGTGCTATGTCATCCCGTTGATGTTAACTTTCCTCTTCAATTTTTCACTGTCTGCAAACCTTGTCGTATGAACTTAGGGTCTTAGGTATGACAATTAGGACTATTGTCTTACGGGTTTGAGATGTCTTTTTACTGGATGAATATTTTAGACGTTGGTTTGTGATACCAAAGAACTTAAAATTTGGTCCTCTATTCTGCTTAGCATGCAAATATTTTACTCTGTATCACTGGGTTACTCCTGTTCTAGGGCAAGAGACTTTGCACTGAATATTTTTTATCATGTATGAAGAGTGTTAGTCAACTGCATTTTTTTTTGACAAATTAGTTATTATTTCCAGGTTCGAGGATCTCATATGGGTACCTATCTTCCCAATTCTGGAATTTGGCACCATACACAACCTTTTCTCAAGAAAGAACAAAGAAGCTTCCAGTTCTAACACTGTTCACCACTTAGATTTTGATGCTCCAACACGCGAGCATGCTCACCAGTTACCTGATGACAAGGCACTCTCAAAACTTTCTTACATAATCTCTTAAGATTGCTTTCATTTTGACATTGTGCATCATTATATCCAACTGCAATGCCTGTTGGGTTTATTTTCATATTAGGCTGCTTATACAATGTATAGAAGTTCATATTTCAATGTAAACAAGGACATTATTTTGGAAATCTAACATTTTGAGAGTTGCATATTAGTTAAGGGGTACTGTGATACTGAACTCTTGATAGAGTGGAATGTTTAGAGAACAGATCAATGCATGAAAGGATGTTATTAAATACATTATAGTTTAAGTATGATAACAGTCTCCTTGTATGTGAAGAATGAAGCATGTTTTTGCTATTTCACAGGAAATGCTGTCTTAAACATAAGACATTAGTTCGACCCACATTGTTGTATTATCAAAACCAATGTCTTTTCATGTTTCTGCTGCAAGTACATTGGCAATCAGGATATGCACCATTTTCATGCTTTTTTCTAGATCTCAAATTTACTTATAGTTGAACTTGTTGATTTGCAATATACAGTGTGTGTGAGATTTTGTCGTTCCAGTTTGTGACAGGAGTATTTCTTAAACATCTAATTCTGGTCTAAGGTAGCATTAACAGTTTTATGTCTACAGAAGCTAGATGAATCCCTTCTTGAAGATGTCTGGACTCTATTAAGGGCTGGAAGACTGGAAGAGGCATGTGACCTTTGTCGATCTGCTGGACAGGTATGAATTTTTTGAGAAGTTTTGATTGCAGAATTCCTGTTTTATTTCCCTTTTCTGGCATCATAGATACTCCAATTTTGGCAGCCATGGAGAGCTGCCACGTTATGCCCCGTTTGGAGGAATGGACCTATTTCCATCTGTTGAAGCCCTGGGGAAGAATGGTTCTAATCCTTCTGAGCAACCGCAGGAAGTACGTTCCTAAAAATTGGTTCAATGCAACCGTCTGGTCTCCCTACATGGTGGCAGATGCTGTGGCAACCATGGCGCTTGGCTTAATCTTAAATGAGTTGGGAGATATCTATAAGAAGGGTGGTGTCACCGGTCCCAAAAGTGAGCTTACTGCATTTTGGGCACCGTTTTTTCTGTTGCAATTTGAAATTATAAAGGCCTTGTTTCTTTTGAAGTTTCCAGGATGCTGCTCGGAAAATGGGTTGGAGTCATTGGAGGATGACTTTCTTGGAGATGATTGGTTTAAGTCAATTGAAATTATAAAGGTGCTGTTTGGTGATGAATTTGTTTTATGTGCGTGTTTTTGTTTTCAGTACATTTTCTATAAATTAGAATGGGTGGAGAACCCATTCCTTTACTCAACTCTGTTTTCCATAATAAAAAACAGGGCAACCTTACAGAGGAATTTCATGACTGTTTTCAATACATTTACATACGATGGAACGCTGAGAAAGTCATCGACCAAAATATCATGAGAAATTCATTATAGTTTTATAAATATGATGTATAAGAGTACAAAACATGTACGATTGGTATATAAATATGATATATAAGAGCACAAAACATCAGTTGGTATATAATTAATACAGTATGTAAAGCGAAATAATCTCTGTTTTTAAGACTCTTTATTTATGGTATTTAATAACTTTAATATTAAATACTTTGTGTTCTAATATTCTTTTATAACCTTGAAATGGTTTTTATTTATATATATTAATAATATATAAGATATTTTATTTCTAATACAATTTGTAATAGGATTTTTATAATTTTATTTCTATTTACTATTCTATTGTTTAAGAAATAACTTTTTACATAGGAACAAATAGAAAAATGAGTTATAATATCCCAACACACATCATTTAGATTGCATTTCGACCGAGACTCCTTGCATTCGACGATTTAATCCTGAGATGGAAACAGTAAATTCAACCACAAAAGAAAAAAACAAATTTCGGGTGAAGAGGAAAATGAAAAACAAAAGATTGCTTTTGAAACTTCTTTCAAAGCAAATAATCAGCAGATGAAAAGAAAATGCAATAATATGAACAATGTCAGATGAACAAGACAATAAAAAAGATGAAAACTACTCACAGTCACAAATAGAGGTTGAAAGTTCCAGTGGTTTTCAATTATGACTACGTCTTTGCCAATGCTTCTTTTAACTTCATCTACAAAATCCTTCTTCATACTGGTGAAGGTCAATTCCTTCAGGGAAGTCACATTCTCCAACCCAATTGGCTTCTCCAGACGTTTGCAACATCTAATCTCTAAATCTCTTAGGGTAGGCATGGCTCCTTCGTCGATAGTCCATTCTATCAACTCCGTTAGCATCCATAACTTCAAAACCTGGAGTTGGGGAAATGCACAGCTGCCACTACGACAACGCATCTTTTTCCCTGAGTAAGAATTTGCGAAAAGCCTGAGGACTTTCAAGTGTTCCAACCCTTCTAGTGTCTGCATTGGGTCTTCTGATAGACGAGACCCTGACAATGTAAGGACTTTGAGATTTCTGTTAAGATTTTTTATATCCAGTCGATTGAACATTCCAACCAAATACAAGTTTGACAGCATGTTGTGACTAGACATGGATGGAAAATGGACAAGTGAAGGTTTGTTATTGTCATCCACTGATTTCAACCGCAAAGACTGAACTGGTTTGTTGTGAAATCCAGTCAGCTATTTCTTGAACTTAGTTTGTGTGGCATGTCAATCCCAATTTCCTTATACCTCTCAACCTCGTCAACTAGTTAACTGTACGCCTGCTATCCCCGTGCATGTAGAGATGTCGAAGGTTGTATGCCTTCCAGATGGACATAGGCAATGTGGTTATTAAAGTGTACTTCACATGTAAAGCCTCTAGATACCAAATATCACCTACTGACGCTGGAATTGAGTTTAGGAAAGTTCGTCTCAGACCAACGTACCTTAGAAGCGGCAGTTTTCTTCCAAGTGTTTCCGGTAGCGCTGGCTTGTAGACACCTTCTAGATCAAGCACTGTGAGAAATCCAAAACCTCTAGTGGTTATCTTGTTCAGGAACTTTCCTACCGCACGTGAAAGTTCTCTCTTTCCGTTGTTAAAGGATATATAAGAACAAAGATGTTGAATTTCTTTGTCTGAAAAAGAATTCTTCTCGATGTCTGCATATTCTACGAACCTCCGGATGGTAAAATTTGGTGGTTTAGAAGTTGAATCTGAGATAGAATGGACGTGAAAATATCCCATTCTCGTAGCAATTAGAGAGATAGCATCATATACAGTACTTGGCACAAAACATGTTTTGGGGCTTCCATCTAACCTCCAACTTACTACCTCGATCAAGTTCCTATCCCTCAGTTCTTTAAGACAACTTTCTGCTAGATCTTCAGGATTAAGACAACTTTCCGCCAGTGGTTTCATCAATCCCTCAGCAATCCACAGTAGAAACAACCTTCTAATGGGGATTTCATATGATCTGGGGAAAAGACATAAATAAATGAGGCATGGACTTAGAGGATAAGGTAGGCCATGATAGCCCAAAGCCAAAATATTTGAAGGACTGGGTTCCTCTAAGGAAACTGAGTGATTTTCTTCTCCTGCTACATTAGCTCCTTGCTGAGTATGGTCACTCATTCCAGCTTTCTTTTGTTTTCCTTGCTTGCTATTATCACTAACCGCTCTTTCTTCTCCTTTTTTCTTTCCCGTTGGATCCTCAATCACCCCTAACCATGCAGCAGTGCTAAATTCTATATTAGACAAAAAGCTAGCCAGCACACATACTGCAATAGGTAGACCCCCACATTTTCGCAAGATTTTCTCCCGAATCTGTCCCTGAGCAAACACTTCGTCTCCTAGTTCTCTTCTGGCCTTTTTCAAAAACAAACTCCAACTTTCTTCCTCAGTTAGTGGATGTACTCGGAGAAGAAGAATGGCTGGATCAATATGAGTTGCTATATCAGGGTCACGGATAGTTAAGATGACCCTGCTACCATTTGATGAGATTGGAAAGACCACTTGGAGTTTCTTCCACATAGCAGGTGTATGGACATCATCCAAGACAATTAAGTACCTCTGCGTGTTTAATAAATTACGAAGCTATTCCTGCAATTTCTCGAGTGGCAATTTCTCTTCATCTCTAACCTCAGTCACCTGCTTCAATATTTGAACTAAAAGATTTTTCTCTTTAAAATCTGGAGAAACACAAACCCAGGCACGGTTGTGGAAAATTTTCTTTATCTCTAAATGGTTGTAAACTCTTTTCACTAGAGTTGTCTTGCCAGAACCTGCCACACCCACCACCGATATCAGAAGCTTCTCACGAGTCAAAATTAATCTACTTAATTCCGAAACTTCAGAATCGAAACCAACAATATCTTCTTCATTATTTATCTGATGAAAAACTGTTTGCAAGTACTGCTTTTCATCCAAAACTTCACAATATATTATGCTTATGTTATAGTGGGGCATCAACCATTTGAAATTGTGCTCAGGGATTTCATCATAAGTTCTTTTGCGCAACTCGATGGGCACCGAGTCGGTCAGCTGATCCAAACATTTTTTCATCTCGTTGTTGAAATGAAATTGCACCTTGGATGACCTCAAGAAAGAAGGAAACTCAATGAAAACTTTTTGTCTTTGCAAATTTGTGCTTAGAAGGAAGGTGTGTATGGCATCGTCTGCCAGATAAATAGCTTGCAGAAACTTGATCTTCCAGTCATCAACTGTCAGATCACTTCCTTTGTCAGCCTCTGTACCTCCCAAGATTTTCAGGGAATCTACGAGCTTCTCCATGACCTGTCTGAATGTTGTCTCCACTGTTGGACTAATTGGAAAATTAGAATATATTCATGCATCCTGTAGGTTCCTAACCGCAAGCCAAATGATTGCTTCAATAGCCATGGATTCTCGATCTCCGTTTCTCTCTCTCTCTCTTTTTTTTTTTTTTTTTTTAACCCCCTTAGATAAGGGACTGTATAAAGTTTCGACTCATGTGTCTCCTTCGCTCATAAATGTAATATAGCGGGCTCTGGTCTGAACATTCTTTTATAATTTTTTATTTTTTGTTACTTTTGATGGAGAAGACTTTACGGCTGTGATTACTTCATATAATGCACAAGAAACCTCATAGTCCACATACGTCGTTTACTTTTAATAATAAATAGTGACGAAATTTATGGGTGTCTTTGGTTTATTATTGTGGGAATAATATTAGGTAGTTAAATAGGAGAGTATTATGAGATAAAATTTAAAAATTTATAAAAAAACTCCTAGGTTTACTAATTTAATTAAACACTCTAACATATAAAATGACAAAAACACCCCTATCACCTGCAGTGCTAGATTCCAGTCACCACCGTCAGAATCTAGCCAAAAAATTACGTTACGACCCAGATTGGTCGGATCTGAGTTGTAACGCGTCAATATGATATTTTCTGATCAAATCCATCACGGATCTGACCGAAAAAGGCAAGATCTACAACTAGATGTGGCTGTTGACGGTCGAAAAAAGGCTAAAGAAGTTCATCTTTGGCCGTCAGCGACGACCAAAGGTATGGTCGTCGTTGACCGTCAACAACAGTTATTTCTTTGAGACCAGGACGGTAATGAACTACCCCCTCCCCCAAGTTCGGTCATGGTGTAGGTTGTGAGATTCCTGGCTACCACCGACTTGGTTGCCTCGTAAGTATGGGTTGATGGGGGTGTTTTTATTAATTTTTAAACTTAATAGGTCTAAAAGTAATTAAAAAAATATAGTAATATTTCTAGAATAATGTGCCAAACAATATTTGGGGAATATGATTGAAAATATGGGTAAAAATATTGAACAAAACGCACCCTATACTTTTTGGGTAAAATTATCCTTAACATAAGTAAAAAATATATATGTATAAATGATTATACATATATAACTTTTTCTTTTTTTTTTTACCGGAGGTGTCCGGACTAGCTTATGTGCATCTTGACTCCAAACAAAGTTTACAAAAAGGGCAAATCTTACGATCCGTGACTAACAATATTAACAACCGTTCTTGTGATTCCGCAAACCTTTAATCTCAAACCTTTACTACTCGTTCAATCCATTGTTGGTTTAAACATAAATCACTCCGTAATGAAATTTATATTTAACTAACTAAACATAAATCACTCCATTAAATTAAAATTAATTATTATAAATAAAACTGATATATCATTAACTTATTTTAATTCATAAATATAAATATTATTTTTTATTTAAATAATTTTTTTTCAAAAATTTAGTGTCGGTCAAAGTTGACGGCAGCGATGTTGACTTATTTTGTGAACTTATAACCAATTGCGTGTGTTCTGAGTTATATAAAGCGAAAATTAATATCCATTTATCAACGACTCCAACCCATTTTCTGAGCAGCATCCGGCAAACTTCAATATTTGCGCCAAATACCAGCAATGACATATCAAGAAACTCAACAGAACTTTATTATTTCAAATTGATTCGAACAAATCATCTTCAAGAAGTCATCGTCCAACGACCACAACCCATTTTCTGAGCAGCACCCCAGAAACTTCAACACTTGCGCCAAATCAAGAAACAGCGCCTTGATTATTTCAAAGTGACTTAATCATCCAACGGCTCCAACCCATTTTCTGAGCAGCATCCTGGAAACTTCGACACTTGCGCCTAAAATCAGCAATAATATATCAACAAAATTACTCACAGAGTATATTTTTTATAAGAAAAATAATGATCACGGGAAAATTAAGAATATTGTCATTGCGTTCACACAGATCAGAACACTTAAATCAGCTGGTTCACCTGATATAATTAATGTCTGAAATGAAGCCAATGGTTCACAAATTTCATATATAGGTACTGTACATGAACTTTCTTTATTTCTATCTTGTTCCTTTCTCTCTCCTGAGGACTAGTTCAGGTGAAAGATAGCAAGAACTGAAATCTCTCTGATGATACTCACAGGTGCATGTGTAACTGATCTTCTACTTTTCCCTTTTATTTTTCTATATATATTAACTTTGCCAAGACATTGTACACATTTTAATTAATTTTCATGTATATTTTCAGTTGTTAGCGGCCTGATATTGATGAAGAGGAGGATGATGATGGAGGTTTTTCCTCCAGGAATAAGAAAAGCGTGGAAGGATTGGGAGCTAAGGTCATTGGTTTTCCTCAGTCTCGCCGCTCAAATGCTTCTGATTTTTCTGGGCAATCCCAGGAAGTACATTCCCAAAACTTGGATTAAAGTTGTGGTCCGGTCTGCCTACTTGTTGGTGGATGCTGTAGCAACTATGGCCCTTGGCGTACTCTTAAATAACATTGGAGAAATCTACGACAATGGTGGTGTTCCTAATTCCAATGGTGAGATTGCTGCGTTTTGGGCACCGTTTGTTCTGTTGCATTTGGGTGGCCCTAATACTATTACTGCATACTCTTTAGAAGACAACGAGTTGTACCTAAGGCACGCATTTCAGTTACTTTTCCAAACACTAACCACAGTATTGATCTTTCTAACTGCATGGAATGGCTCGCGGATTTCAGTTCTTGCAATACCAATGATTATTGTTGGGTTTATCAAGTATGGAGAGAGGACATGGACTCTCTGGTCAGTAAGCAGTAATCAACTCAGAGAATTGGTGCTCTCTTCGGCTGCTGCTGATTCCAATTACCCCAAATTCTTGGATGAATACCCGTTGTATCTTGCCGAGGGATACAAAGTGGAAAGAGACTTCATGATAGATGCTCCCGCTTTTAAAATAAACATGCCCGAGTCTGGAAAAGAATTCAATTCCGATCAAAAGATCATATTAGCCTATGCTTTATTTCATATATTCAAGTGTCTCTTTGCAGATTTGAGCACCAGCGACATCGAGCGAGAAAGCATTGAGCCTTTATTAAAGGATATGTCTCATAAAGATGTTTTCAGTGTGATCGCCATCGAACTAGGATTCATGTATGATATGCTATACACCAAGGCCATCGTAATTCATACTCATTGGGGTCTAATTCGCCGGGTTATCACTACTTGTCTCACCAGCCTTGTGTTGGTGATTTTCTGTTTTCTTGACAAGTAGAAATATTCCAAGTTTGATGTCTGGTTAACCTTCTTGTTGACGGCCAGATCTTTGGCTGTAACCAGATGTCAACGACGGCCAACATATGGTCATCGTTGATAATCAATGATGGCCGTATTTTTGGCCGTCGTTGATGAGCAAATGCGGCCAGATCTGACCGTCAATGGCCATATCTAGCCATAAATCTGGCCTTTGCCGGTCAGATCCATGGCGCACAACCGGCAAGATCCAACCTACCTACACGCTGAGAGCGGCTACTCCGGCCACCCTCCAGCGGTGGTGGCCAGCTGTGATTATTCAATGGGTGGGTTGGGGTGTTTTTGTTAACTTTCAAAGTTTTATTATAGGAGTGTTTAGTAAATAAACAAACATAGAGGGTATTTTTATTAATTTCCAAATCTTACATCGTAATACCTGTCCAATTCAACTTTTTTTAATTTTTTCTAAAAAATACAAAAAAGTGAACCAAACGGAGCCTTTGTTTCTGCACTCTTGGTTTTATTTTTGGAGTAACAACTTAATAAATGCGCTTGGATAGAACTCAAACCTAAAAAGCTAGCTCATAAGAGGAAAGACGAATTATATTTTGTTATAATTTTAGTAGTGTAATTGTAATGAAACAAACTAAGAGAGCATAATAAAGAAGTCTGAAATGAGAAATTTTTATTAACTATTTTAAGTCTGAAGTTCATCACTTGCAACATATTTTAAATTTTCACTTATATATTCATTTTAAAAAAATATTTAAATACTTCTTGTTTTGTGAATTAACATAATTTCAACTTTTAATTTTACGGTAACAGAGAAAATAATAAAATTAGTTAATTACTATATATTTTTCATATGTTTTAAGGGTTTTCTTGACTTTAAGGTTTAATCAAAGGACTAAATTTCTCTTGAAATTTAAAAAATAACATAACTCCTCCACATTAGTCGACCATTAATGTAGGGTTAAAATTTATAATATAATGGGTTTTTAAATATTCACTTAATTATTTTGATTATATCTTACGGAGATTATTGTTATTAAGTCTATATTTTACAAAATTATAAAAATTCAAGTTACAAAGTGCCCAAATTTGTAAACTCACCTCTGCAGGGAAAAACGGTGCGTTTTTATATAGAAGAACCA
This sequence comes from Pistacia integerrima, assembly GCA_026225825.1. Taxonomy (NCBI): domain Eukaryota; kingdom Viridiplantae; phylum Streptophyta; class Magnoliopsida; order Sapindales; family Anacardiaceae; genus Pistacia; species Pistacia integerrima. Next base: position 4,110,674 of record CM047750.1, read on the forward strand.
GCTTTAAACGCTGTCGTTTGAGTTCATCGTCTTCTTTTAGGCTTTTGCTAAATGCTAATAAAACGAAACCTCCGGCAAGAGCTCTTTAAGCTTTCCTATAGGGTTTAAGTTGAAGTTACGGTCGGGATTTGTTTGAGTGGCCTTATTAATTGATTTTGCTTGTTTCAGGTAGGTGGGAACTAATAAAGTTAACTAGTCTGTTAAACTATTACACTAAAACTTATTGTGTGAGTTCTAGGAAATGCTGGACTAATTGCTGAAAATGTTTATGCAGATTGACATTTATCGTTTGAGCTTTTTTAGACTGAATATTTTTTTTCCTTCTTTTCATAAACATTTCATGTTGATCTTCTTTTAATTTTTCTGAAAACTCTCTGCAAAACCTTTTTATTTCTGGTTTATTCATTTGTTTTAGGGGAGGGGATATTTTATCAACACCAGGCTTTAGATAATTTAAATCCTAATTTCCTGAGGATATATATTTATATCAAGTTTATAAGATCCTGTACCGGTGTTTCTATTTTTGATTGACTGGTAGACAGTTGTAGAGAGCATAAGGAAATTATTCAAAGAAGCACATTTGTCTTTATGCAGGAGATGCTGTGGTTAAAATTATATTCTTTTTGCTCTCAACTGCTCACTTTCACATTGTTTGTGGGTTTGCACCCTGCCCATAGCTCAGAGTAGCATTTTTCAGTATACATTTACTTGAATTTGTGTTGTGCAGAGCTCATGCCTATACAAGATCTGATTTTAAGGTTTGAAAGATCATGCCGGAATGTATCTGAATCGATTAGGTGAGTGCTATTATGCTCTTTCAAGGTTCTGTATTTCTTGTGTGCATGACATTTGATGTCATGGTATGGACAAAATTACAGTAGCTTACATCTTTTCCTTATTACCAAGGTAGTGTCTGTGATTCTCCCTTTTGTCAAATTGATTTGTTTCCCGGGTTACATTAATAAATACACTGGCATTGTAGCAAGTTGGAAATGATTGACCTCATTCATAGCATCTTCTTGTTCATTTTTAGATATAAATGGAATACTCACTGCTATCTACTTCATGGAGTATATTGGATAAAATCTTTAGCTTATTAGGTAATATCAGTGTTTTGGGGGGGGCCGTTTGACTTCATTTTGTTTGTTGGCTTTGCAGGTATTGGTCCAACATACAGTTGAGGGTTGTGGAGGACAAGTTGATGAGGCAGAAGGCTCAGCTCTTGCTTGATGAGGCCGCTTCGTGGTCTCTTCTGTGGTACCTATATGGAAAAGGTAATATATCTTTACCTCTAAAACATTTTCAGCTACAATTGATATTTAGTTGATAAATAAGTAATGTCTTAGGAAAGAGTAATATAACTCATAATCTTATTCTTTTTCCTTCTGCATAATGTAAATCCAGTATTCTTTTTGGTCTTCTTTTTTCTTCCTTGATATACATTTATTTGCTAAATGTATTTGAAGATATTCATTCCCCCGTAGTTATCAGCGTGGAAATTTCTTCCTGGTTCATGTATGTATGTGTTGGGTGCTATGTCATCCCTTGATGTTAACTTTCCTCTTCAATTTTTCACTGTCTGCAAACCTTGTCGTATGAACTTAGGGTCTTAGGTATGACAATTCTGGTTGTTCTTGCAGGGACTGAGAACCCCCTGAAGATCATATCCTGGTGCGCATATTTTTCCTTTTTGTCATTAATAGGGACCATCTATCTACTTTTGAAGGTTTTACCCGGATTTAAATCTATTTAATTATAACAGTTACCTTCAGCATCACATATAGAGGCTTGCCAGTTTGTTGTGAATGACCATACAACACAATTATGCCTTCGGATTGTTCAATGGCTTGAAGGATTAGCTTCTAAAGCTCTTGAATTGGAAAGCAAGGTGATTAGTTTCTGAAATTCTGCATGTTGGAATATGACATACCTTTTTTAGTGGAATTTTATATTATATTAGGACTATTGTCTTATGGGTTTGAGATGTCTTTTTACTGGATGAATATTTTAGACATTGGTTTGTGATACCAAAGATCTTAAAATTTGGTCCTCTATTCTGCTTAGCATGCAAATATTTTACTCTGTATCACTGGGTTACTCCTGTTCTAGGGCATGAGACTTTGCACTGAATATTTTTTATCATTTATGAAGAGTGTTAGTCAACTGCATTTTTTTTTTGACAAATTAATTATTATTTCCAGGTTCGAGGATCTCATGTGGGTACCTATCTTCCCAATTCTGGAATTTGGCACCATACAGAACGTTTTCTCAAGAAAGGAGCTTCCAGTTCTAACACTGTTCACCACTTAGATTTTGATGCTCCAGCACGCGAACATGCTCACCAGTTACCTGATGACAAGGTACTCTCATAACTGTCTTACATAATCTCTTAAGATTGCTTTCATTTTGACATTGTGCATCATTATATCCAACTGTTGGGTTTATTTTCATATTAGGCTGCTTATAACATGCATAGAAGTTCATATTTCAATGTAAACAAGGACATTATTTTGGAAATCTAACATATTTAGAGTTGCATATTAGTTAAGGGGTACTGTGATACTGAACTCTTGATAGAGTGGTTTTTTTAGAGAACAGATCAATGCATGAAAGGATGTTAATGTAGTTTAAGTATGATAACAGTCTCCTTGTATGTGAAGAATGAAGCATGTTTTTGCTATTTCACAGGAAGTGGTGTCTTAAACATAAGACATTAGTTCAACCCACATTGTTGCATTATACAAACTAATGTCTTTTCATGTTTCTGCTGCAAGTACATTGGCAATCAGTTTCTTAAAATGTTTCCGTGCAACCAAAAGGATGTGCACCATTTTCATGCTTTTTTCTAGATCTCAAATTTACTTATAGTTGAACTTGTTGATTTGCAATATACCATGTGGGTGAGATTTTGTCGTTCCAGTTTGTGACAGGAGTATTTCTTAAACATCTAATTCTGGTCTAAGGTAGCATTAACAGTTTTAGGTCTACAGAAGCTAGATGAATCCCTTCTTGAAGATGTCTGGACTCTATTAACGGCTTGAAGACTGGAAGAGGCATGTGACTTTGCCGATCTGCTGGACAGGTATTAATTTTTTGAGAAGTTTTGATTGCAGAATTCCTGTTTTATTTCCCTTTTCTGGCATCATAAATACTACAATTTTGGCAGACATGGAGAGCTGCCACGTTATGCCCGTTCGGAGGAATGGACCTATTTCCATCTGTTGAAGCCCTGGTGAAGAATGGAAAAAATAGAACTCTTCAAGCCATTGAACTGGAAAGTGGTGTTGGTCACCAGTGGCGTCTTTGGAAATGGACTTCCTATTGTACATCAGAGGTAAGCTTGAAACAGCCATCAAAGAGCTTTCTTGTATTATTACGTTGAGTTCTGTAAACATTTAATGCTTATTCCCGTTAATTGCTATCCTCTTTATCTGATCATGCTGTTCTTTGTCTCTCTAGAGTAGTCAAGATTTCTGAATTATTTTATAAGGCCTTTTGAATTAAATTTTACACACTTTGCTGTGGAAACCCTTGAGAATGTATGCACTGCTTTGTTTTCATAGTAGGAGTTTTACCTCCATAAAGATTCTGTGAGTCTTCAGTTTCTTGAACTAACAGAAATTTTTTTCTTAAATTTCATTCAAGATTCAGCTGAAGAGATAGCCAGCATAGCTGACTCCTTAGCATTCTTACCTTGTGAAACTTCATCTAATTTCATATAATAGTTTATCACTTACTAAGATGAATCTATTCTGAAATCTAATGCTTCTATTTCTCCAGTCTGCTTGCTGGGCGATGGCAAAGTCATGGCTTGATGTTCAAGTGGACCTAGAACTAGCTCATTCACAACTGGGTAGAATGGAACAGTTGAAAAGTTATGGAGATGATATTGAAGGAAATTCGGGACAAATGAGCAGCACCTCGCCGCCCTTGGTTGGACCAGAAAGTTGGCCACTGCAAGTTCTGAACCAGCAACCACGAGATCTTTCTTCTCTTCTTCAGAAACTCCAGTCAGGGTTTGTTGACAATGTGTTTTCTATTTGAATGTTGTTATCCCATTTTTGTGCTGCTCATATAGGGCATCTTCATCTTTTCTGCTAAACTTAGAGAAATGGTACATGAAGCTGTTGCTCGAGGGTGCAAGGAGCAGCAACGACAAATTGAGGTTTGTCTCAAGAAGAACTTGTGTTTTTTATTTTCATTGCCAAGTCACTTTGCCGTACTGAATTTCTGGCTTCCTTGATCCATCTGGATTGTATGAAGATTGGTTATGGATTGATGGAAGATGTTAAGAGATTGAATTGGACATACTGATCATGCTTCTCCCTGAAGTAATTTAGAAAAAAAATACCATTTGAGAGACAATGGCAAAGTGGAAGGTTTGCTTCGTAGCATTTGGTTTAATCAGATTGTGATTGTTTTCTTTGCAGCTCAAGGGCACTATACTACTTTTATTACATATGTAAGGGCAGAACACACAGGTGTAATTGTAAAAAAGACTCATATATTGTTAAAGACTTCGCCTTTTAGTTGCCTTCCATGTAAAAAAAGAGATCTCAACTCAATTTAACTCAAGGATCTTTGATCTCAACTGCATGGATATGCTATTAAATCCTAGTTTCCCCTTCTGTTGGCTGGTATATCTGTGGTGGAAATTAGAAAGTTTTTATCCCTCTTTTTTAGTTTTCATATTTTTTGCTTTCCTTTCAATTTTATCCTAAATATTAGATTATGGTTTCTATATGTTGTTTATCTATTGAATAATAATGTAGCTTTTCACACTTCATTGAAACTTATGGTTTGTTGTCTCTAACTGCACATTGCTCGACAGATGAAGCTTATGTTAGGGAACATACCACATCTTCTGGAACTTCTATGGTCATGGATTGCACCTTCAGAAGATGATCAAAATGTCTTCAGGTAATCTGCTGTTAAATGTCTTTGAGGCTAGACATTATGTCCACGGGCACCCCATCCTTTGTCCTTCATAGTAATTGTCGACTTCTTCCTCTTTCCTTTGGTAGCATAGTTTCAGACTAAGAAATTTGGAATTGGATTTAAAAAGACAAAAAGACTTGGGCAATTTGGCAAATGAAAACTACTCATTAAAGGCAGTTACTGCCTTAGAGATCTTAGGCCATTGCCAGAATTAGATGGATCAATAGTCATGAAGTGTACTTAAATTCTATTTTTCAAATTCACTGGATTTATTTTTATTTTTTTTGGCTGGTTGAATCATTTTGCTGAACAATCACTTTGGTTCCCCTTGGGACCGATTTGGTGCACATCTAGTGCTTGTGCTTAGATATTTACTTACTGATGAAATGAAGAATCCTATTAGGGAGGAGCTTATGATTGTTGGTGATCACATTATACACATGTAAGTAATTACAAGCCCAGCTGTTTTAGATATCTGTGCCTTTTTTCCAAACTGTGCTTGGAGTTTAGAATTTTTCTTTTAATTCCTGGAAAGATACAGATTACTGAGCTTGTCTAGAATATGTTGGGCTGTGTACAGTTCCATCATTTGTGTTTGTCACAACCGTGATATTTCTAGATAGTTGACAGTAGTATCAGTTATCCTATATGAAATTTATTTTCTTAATTTTGTTTGAAAATCAGGATGATGCTCTTTTGTATTTTGAGGTCCAGGTTTCTATATTTATAATTTTCTGAGTTGGAATGTCTGATAACAGGTATGTGATGTTTTTGTTTTTGAAGCAACACGAGGAATTGGTTGGGATTTATGCTTCCCAGCTTGCACACCACCGTTGTATTGACCTCTTTGTGCACAAGATGGAACTAAGGCTAAAGAGCCGGTGCCTATAACTCCCTATGGAGGTTATGCTTCTGTTGCATCCTCGTCCTGTATTATGTTTTGTTATCATTAGAAGTTTTCTTTAGACCATATATCACATTATCTTAGGCTTTTTCCCCTGAAATTTTCATTATTTAGACTTGCAGTATTATTTTGTTTTTCATTATGATAGTGTGCATGTGAAATATAGAATCTTCCTCTCTGCTATGGAGTATTTGCCATTTTCTCCAGGAGATGATTCAAAAGGCAGTTTTGAAGAAATTATTGAGAGGTAGTTATATGTTTTCTGAAGCATATGTTTTCTTTCTCGAGGTAGTGGCAAAGTCAATGAGGATTTTGATGAAGAGTTGATGTAATTATGATATAATCTAGGAGGGTTTTGTCAAGATCTCAGGAAATCAAACTTGGGAAATATGACAAAGTAACTGATGTTGCAGAGCAACACCGGCTGCAGAGTCTTCAAAAGGCTATGGTAATCCAATGGTTATGCTTTACACCTCCATCCAACATTGCTGATGTTGCAGATATCAGTGCTAAACTTCTTATGCGAGCATTGATACACAGGTAATTCTAGTCCTATGTTTGTAGTATTAGTGTTTAATAATCTCGAAACTTTGAGTAGTTGCAATAGTTTCATTAAAATGGCCAGTATTAGGTTGTGGCAGTGCTTACTGGTTTGAAAAAGATTGTTATTCTTATTGCATTCAAATCTTCAACACTCATAGTGATGAATCATTTAAAGTTGTTCGGTTTTGTTTCTCCCCTGGTTCAGAAGGTTCTCTCTAGTGCATTTTGGTTATGCATGCTTGAAAAGCTCAAATTAGAATAAACCCTTAGTGCATGTTTATTCAGTTTCAGATATTAATCGATGCTTTTTTCTACAGCAACATATTATTCAGGGAGTTTGCTTTAATTTCTGTGTTGAGAGTGCCAGCAATGCCTATAGGTGCATATGCATTACTTAGTTTCCTTGCTGAACCTTTGAAGCAGCTTTCAGAAACTCCTGGTACACTTAAGGATTATGTTTCTGAGAATCTAAAAGAGTTCCAGGACTGGGTATGCTTCATTTTGTATGTGTGCTGTTTATATTTTGAAATTTGGTTAGCATCTGTGACCTGATTATTTACCTATGAATAAAAATATGTATTTTCTAATTTATGTAGAGGGAGTACTATTCCTGTGATGCAACGTATCGGAACTGGCTTAAAATTGAATTAGAGAATGCTGATGTCCCTGAACTCTCATTTGAGGAAAAACAAAGAGCCGTTGCAGCAGCCCAAGAGACACTGAATTTATCCTTAGTATTGCTTCAACGTGAGTAACATTGTCTATCTCTATTCATGTACACTTAACAAGCACATGCTCAGACATGGAGAGATATTAAATTGACAAGATATTCTTTTGATTGGAGTGGATTTTTGCTCCCATGCTCTATTTTGTTCTATGAACTTTATGGATATATTATTAGTGCTTTTATATTTGATGATTTAAATTCTTAATACGGGAAGAGAAAATCCATGGTTGGTTTCCCTTGAAGACCATATATATGAATCAACTGAACCATTATTCCTTGAATTGCATAATGCTGCAATTCTCTGCCTGCCTACTGGCGAATGTATGTGTCCTGATGCCACCATATGTGCTGCAGTAATGAGTGCTCTTTATTCTACAATGAGCGAGGAAGTCGTGCTAAATCGCCAATTAATGGTATGTTTATTATTGTTGTGTAAATAAAAATTGGAAAAAGAAATACTCATATGCCTAGCATACTGATTAGGATATTTGGGTACAATAGTACAGATATGTTTCTTTGAGTTCAGCTGTTCAGATCTTAATTGATGTTATTAATTTAATGGCTTATTGGCTATTTCGTAGATTGGATGATTTAGGTCTCTAGTAAAGTATTTGTTTTTAATGAATATTTCTATATGAAGGATGGCTTTGGATTTCTGTCATGCAATGTTCAAGTTCTGGATGTAAACTGTGTTTATTATTATTAATTATTAGTTACAGATTAAAGTTCCTAGGGAACAAGAAAAGGGATTTGCTTGCATAATGATGGATCAGCACAACCTTAATGTGATGATCTTATTTATTGCAACTAGATCTTCTTTAAGTAGGTATTCTAGAGAAAATAATAGGAAAATCAATTTAATGAGAAGATTAAGAGGGCAAGAATGAATGTTTATTTTTATTTTTATTGTTTATTCTTTAAGTAGGTATTCTGGCGTCTACTTCATGATATATTTCCCTTTGTCCGTGATTAAATTTTTATGTTCAGGTGAATGTTTCTATTTCATCGAGCAACAATTACTACATCAAGCAACAATATCTATATTGAATTACATAGTTTTAATAATTAAAATAAGGTAAAATGATTATATCAAAGCCTATTCTTATGTTGGATTTGCTTTCATGAAATTGATGTCTTTGAGCTGTAATAATTGGTTTTTCTAACATTTTTTTCCACAATTTGGCCCTACATTAAATAAATTTTGGGTGGACTTCTTGCCCCTTTGGAAAATCAAGTATGGAAATTACATTAAGTTTGAAGAGTCATGATGAGTAAGTCTTTATGAAATAAATGTTATGACGTGTGACCATTGGTTTTTCCACAACTTAGAGCATGTTTTCCACAATTTGGTCATACAAGAACAAAAAACCATTTAGAAATTGATGTTGGATTTGCTTTCATGAAATTGATGTCTTTGAGTTGTAATAATTGGTTTTTCTAACATTTTTTTCTACAATTTGGCCCTACATTAAATAAATTTTGGGTGGACTTCTTGTCCCTTTGAAAAATCAAGTATGGAAATTGCATTAAGTTTCAAGAGTCATGATGAGTAAGTCTTTATGAAATAAATGTTATGACGTGTGACCATTGGTTTTTCCACAACTTAGAGCATGTTTTCCACAATTTGGTCATACAAGAACAAAAAACCATTTAGAAATTGATGTTGGATTTACTTTCATGAAATTGATGTCTTTGAACTGTAATAATTGGTTTTTCTAACATTTTTTTTCCACAATTTGGCCCTACATTAAATAAATTTTGGGTGGACTTCTTGCCCCTTTGGAAAATCAAGTATGGAAATTGCATTAAGTTTCAAGAGTTATGATGAGTAAGTCTTTATGAAATAAATGTTATGACGTGTGACCATTGGTTTTTCCACAACTTAGAGCATGTTTTCCACAATTTGGTCATACAAGAACAAAAAACCATTTAGAAATTGAGTAAGAGAGGATAAGATAATTTGGGCTTACTTCATACACAATGGAAACAAACAAGGATATAAATTTATAATAGATCTTTGGAAAAAATGAGCGAAAGATCTCATGAACACTAATAATAGGATTAAAAACCTAAATTGAATTGTTCATCAATTATAATTGAAGAAAACAATTAGGCAGAAAAAGACTTCTAGCAATAATGTATAGAGAGATTCTAAGAAACTTGTTACTTTGATTGACCTTGACTCATAAAAAACTACCAAGTATTTTTTTTTTTTTTTTTTGTAATTTATCTTCAAAAGTGATTAATAATTAACTTCATTTCAAAAGTGATTATGCGCCTATATCTTTTCATATATACTATGAGATAGAGAATGTTGGGATGAGTCTTGTCAATATATTCTTTTACTTGGAGCATTTTTATAAATTATAGATATAATAGGCTTTATTTATATAGATAATGTAATAAGTGTAAACTGTTTAACAATTGAACAAATATAAAACCATATTATTCAGCATGTACATATATATGAGTAATATCTATATTGAATTACATAGTTTTAATAATTAAAATAAAATAAAATGATTATGTTAAAGCCTATTCTTATGTTGGATTTTCTTTCATGAAATTGATGTCTTTGAGCCGTAATAATTTGTTTTTCCAACCTTTCTTCCACAACTTAGCCTTACATTAAATAAATTTTGAATAGACTTCTTGCCCCATTGGAAAATCAAGTATAGAAATTGCATTAAGTTTAAGGAGTTTGGATGTTTGAGTCAGTCTTTATGAAATAGATGTTTATGAGCCGTGACAATTGATTTTACGATTTTAAGATTAAGAATTTATGATGTGCACCATTTTGTTTTCAAAAAAAGGATTTGAAACTAAGGAAATTTATGAAAGTTCAAAAAGAGATTAGTTTTTCGATACTCATACACGACTTGTCTTGGTCTCTTGAGTCTTATAGAAACACCCAGATTCTATGAGATAGAGAAGGTTGGGACGAGTCTTGTCAATATATTCTTTTACTTGGAGCATTTTTATAAATTATAGATATAATAAGCTTTATTTATATAAATCATATAATAAATGTTAATTGTTTAACAATTAAACAGATATAAAACCATATTATTCATCATGTGCATATATATGAGTAATATCTATATTGAATTACATAGTTTTAATAATTAAAATAAGTTAAGATGATTATGTCAAGGTCTATTCTTATGTTGAATTTTCTTTCATGAAATTGATGTCTTTGAGCCGTGATAATTGGTTTTTCCAACATTTCTTTCACAACTTGGCCCTACATTAAATAAATTTTGGGTAGACTTCTTGCCTCATTGGAAAATCAAGTATGGAAATTACATTAAGTTTAAGGAGTTAGGATGTTTGAGTCAGTCTTCATGAAATAGATGTTTATGAGTCATGACAATTGGTTTTACGATTTTAAGATTCAAAATTTATGATGTGTACCATTTTGTTTAAAAAAAAAAAAAAAAGATTTGAAGCTAACGAAATTTATGAAAGTTCAAAAAGAGATTAGTTTTTCAATACTCATACACAACTCGTCTTGGTCTCTTAAGTCTTATAGAAACACCCAGATTCTATGAGATAGAGAAGGTTGTGACGAGTCTTGTCAATATATTCTTTTACTTGGATCTTTTTTTATAAATTATAGATATAATAAGCTTTATTTGTATAAATGATATAATAAATGTTAATTGTTTAACAATTGAACAAATATAAAATCATATTATTCATCATGTGCATATACATGAGTAATATCTATAATGAATTACATAGTTTTAATAATTAAAATAAGATAAACGATTATGTCAAAGTCTATTTTTATGTTGGATTTGCTTTCATGAAATTGATGTCTTTGAGCCGTGATAATTGGGTTTTCCAACCATTCATCCACAACCTGGCCCTACATTAAATAAATTTTGGGTAGACTTCTTGTCTCATTGGAAAATCAAGTATGGAAATTGCATCAAATTTCAAGAGTCGTGATATTTGAGTAAGTCTTCATGAAATAGATGTTATGATTTGTGACAGTTGGTTTTTCCACCACTTAAATATTTTTTCCACAACTTGGTCCTACAAGAATAAAAAACCATTTAGAAATTGAAAATTGTAAGAGCCAATACCCTCAAGAACAAAAAGCAATAAAATTAAGTAAGAGAGGATAAGATAATTTGAGCTTACTTCATACACAATGGAAACAAGGATATAAACTTATAATAAATCTTTGGCAAAAAGGAGCGAAAGATCTCATGAACACTAATTTGTCCAATGTAATAGGATTAAAAACCTAAATTGAATTGTTCATCAATTATAATTGAAGAAAACAAAGGGGTGGAAAAAGACTTCTAGCAATAATGTATAGAGAGATTCTAAGAAACTTGTTACTTTGGTTGACCTTGACTCATAAAAAATATTACCAAGTATTGGTTTATTAATTTATCTTCAAAAGTGATTAATAATTAACTTCATTTCAAAAGTGGTTATGCGTCTATACCTTTTCATATATACTATCTGCATGTATATAAATTAAAACTATTAAGTATAAAGAAATTGATTCACTGAACAACACACTTATGACAATATAAAAATAAAATGTTTTATATAATTTATTTAACAATATAATATTACTTAATTAAATTAGTTATGGTAGAGCAAGCAGTCTCAAACTGCGCAATTTGATTTTTCCAAGCTAATTGCAGTCAATGGGAATTTTCCTTCTACAACAGTGGGGGCCAACATTAATTTTGCCCTTAAGTAAGTATTCTAGAGAAAATAATAAGAAAATAATTTAATGAGAAGATTAAGGGAGAGAAAGAGATGTAGAATTTTTAAAAGATGGCATGTTTGAAAATATGTTAAGAATAGGATCTTCTTTTAGTTATCTAATCTTTTATTTCTTCTACCCAGTAGCCTTTCTTGTGTGTCTTTGTCGCTAGGATAATACATGAGTGGTATTGTTGGAGAACTATAGTCACGCGGCTTAAATTCATATTTTTAATAGTCACATATGAACCTTAAAGAGGGCAAGAATGGAAAAAAGACCATCTTATTGTCGCAAGACTTGCAGGAGTGGAGTTCGACAGGTACTCTGTAGCATAATGAATGTTTATTTTTAATTTTTATTGGTTACGTATCAATGTTTCTGGAAGTCTACTGTATGATATATTTCCCTTTGTCTGTGATTAAATTTTTATGTTCAGCTGAATGTTTCTATTTCATCGAGCAACAATTACTGCATCGAGGTTGTGCTTCGCTGTTTGGCAGTAGAGGGTGATGTACTCGGGTCTGATGACCTAAATGATGGTGGCATTCTTGGTACTGTGATGGCAGCTGGCTTTAAAGGCAAAGAATACTACTGAGGCTACATTTCTAGCAAGCATGCATGTGGTTGCAACTGTGCTTGTTTTATGATGGTATGGAAAATCAAGTATGGAAATTGCATCAAGTTTCAAGAGTCAATGGTATTTGAGTAAGTCTTCATGAAATAGATGTTATGACCGTGACAATTGGTTTTTCCACAACTTAAAACATTTTTTCCACAACTTGGTCCTACAAGAATAAAAAATCATTTAGAAATTGAAAATTGTAAGAGGCAATACCCACAAGAACAAAAAGCAATAAAATTAAGAGAGGATAAGATAATTTGAGCTTACTTCATACACAATAGAAATAAGGATATAAACTTATAATAAATCTTTGGAAAAAAGGAGCAAAAGTTCTCATGAACACTAATCTGTCCAATGTAATAGAATTAAAAACCTAAATTGAATTGTTCATCAATTATAATGGAAGAAAACAATTGGATAGAGAAAGATTTCTAGCAATAACGTATAGAGAGATTCTAAGAAACTTGTTACTTTGGTTGACCTTGACTCATAAAAAATATTATCAAGTATTGTTTTGTAATTTATCTTCAAAAGTGATTAATAATTAACTTCATTTCAAAAGTGGTTATGCGCCTATACCTTTTCACATATACTATCTGCATGTATATAAATTAAAATTATTAAGAAATTGATTCACTTAACAACACACTATATGACAATATAAAAATAAAATGTTTTATATAATTCATTTAACAATATAATACTACTTAATTAAATTAGTTATGGTAGAGGAAGCAGTCTCAAACCGCGTAATGGAAGAGTCTCAAATCGCGTAATCTGATTTTTCCAAGCTAGTTGCAATCAATGGGAATTTTCCTTCCACAACAGTGGGGGCACCTCTTCCATGTCCTACAGCAAATGAAGTTGCTAGTTATGGTACAGGAAGCAGTCTCAAACCGCGTAATGGAAGCAATCTCAAACCCACGTAATTTGATCTTTCCAAGCTAGTTGCAATCAATGGGAATTTTCCTTCCACAACAGTGGGGACCAGCATTAATTTTGCCCTTATTGACCTCTTCTATGTCCTACAGCAAATGAAGTTGTTAGTTATGGTAGAGGAAGCACTCTCAAACCGCCTAATTTGATTTTTCCAAGCTAGTTGCAGTCAATGGGAATATTCCTTCCACAACAGTGGGGACCAGCATTAATTTTGCCCTTATTGACCTCTTCTATGTCCTACAGCAAATGAAGTTGTTCACTGAAAAGGCAATACTTCTATGTTTTTAGTTTATACAATATTGAGATCCAATAATATTATAAATAGCACAAAGCTAATCTCTTAGTAGTCACAGAAGCAACGCAATTAGTGTGTTATTAAGAGATGGGGTTAAAATGTGTGAGGATGTGGTTGATGTTGATTTTGATATTTATTTCTTTACAAGGATGGAAGATTGAAGGGTGTTTGAAGCAAGAGAGATATGCTCTCTTGCAACTTAAACATTTCTTCAATGATCCTAACAGTCTTCAAAATTGGTTTGAGGGAAATGGAAGTGATTGGGAAAGTGTTATTTGCAATAACACAACGGGTAGAGTGATCTCTCTTGATCTTGGATATAAAAGAAATCACGAATTAGGAGAGTGGTATCTAAATGTTTCTTTGTTTTCTCCCTTCCTAGAACTAGAGACACTTGACTTAAGTGGAAATCTCATAGCCGGTTGCGTTGAGAATGAAGGTTTTTCCATCCTCACTTTAAATAATGAAATTTTACTTCCATGTCTTTATTAACAAGAATTGTTTTGTAGGTTTTGAAAGATTATCACACTTGACTAATCTCGTGGATCTCGACCTTAGCTACAATATGTTCAATGACAGCCATGTTTTATCAGCTTTGAGCCAACATTCATCTCTCAAGAATTTAAGTCTAGATTATAATCAGTTTAGAGAACTGAACCATTTTAATGGTAATGTTCTTTTATATGACATAACTTTTATTATCACTTTTATATTTAGATTGATACACAAAATTATGTACAATTATTATTATTATTACTATTATTATATGTGCTGATTTCAGTTTCAAGGTTGAGTAACTTGGAGTTTCTGAGCTTAAGGGGTAACATGTTCAACAATAGCATATTATCATATGTGTCTACTCTCTCATCATTAAAGGTACTATATTTGGATGAAATCAGATTAAAAGGCATCGTTGATCTTCAAGGTAAGCTTACTTCTCATCTTTAATTTCTCTAATGTATAACAATTTATTCTATACTGAAGGCTCTCTCACTTTGCTTTGTCAAACTAGAGTTGGAGATGTTGCAATCAAGTAAATTAAAAGCTCTGACTAAGATTCTTTTGGAAACTTCAGTTTACTCTATCCAAACATCTTCTTAATTTTCTCATGGTTTTAGTTGACTGTATAATTAAACTCTTTGACCAACACAAAGAAGGTAGAGTTTTGAGCAGAATGAGATTTTCAAAAAGGGATAAAACTTATATTCATTTAGGAAGACAATATTGAAGGCTATGGATATCTAGAAGTAATTAATGTTGACTTAAGGAAAGTTGTTAATTAAGTTTTGATGATAAAATTGTTTTAATAGCATCTTATCATTTCTCTAGTTGGTCTTTCATCATTAAAGGACTTTGTCATTGCCTTCAATGAAATTAAAAGTCTTCTTAAATGCTTTTTGATTAGTTTTAATCACTCTATTTTAACTCTTGCCAGAATTGGACTCCTTGAGCAACTTAGAGAGGTTGGCAATAGGAGGAAATGAGATTAAAAAAGTTGTATTCTCCAAAGGTATATGATTAATAATATTTAAACTTACATTTCCCATCCTTTACCAACATAGACTCACAATAGCACACATGCACTATATTTCTCTAAAGTCTCTTACAGACGTTGGGCTTAATCCCATCCCTAAAGTCTCTTGACTTCTGGTATAACAACTAGCATTTACTACTAACGGTAAGTTATAATTATATTGAAAGCAAGTACATTAATTTGTTCTGCCTTTAAATTATTGTCATAATTACACAATAACTTTCCTAAAATTTGTTCTGCCTTTTCAACATAGTAGTAGCCTTCAGCTTCTATTATTCTACTTTTCATATAAACTTTCTTCGAAGCATTGGAGCATTTACGTCACCTGAAAGTTTGCATAATTTGTAAACAATGATCAAGAAAACTGAAAAGTGGAATTAAAGTAGTCTAATGCATTCATTGACAAAAGACAATTTTTAGGATTTATTCCATATTATTTACAATTTCCACAAAATAAAATGAAAAAAAAATTGAATTTTGTTTTTTATTAAAGGATTTGATGAGAATTGATTAGTTGCATGAATTGAATATTGATTTATAGATCATTTATTTTTCGAAACACTAAGGATGTATTAATTAAAGTTATCTTTTAGTCTAACCTTTTTCTCTTTAATCGTACATTTTATTGTTTTCACACTTATTAAATTAAAAACAACTTTATTTCTTTTTTTTCTTTATTAATGAAATTTTATCTTCTTTTATTTTTGTATTTAAGATTTTATTTAACCTTGTTGAATTTTTTTTTTCAAGTCGTTACCGTGCTGTATTACGTAATAAAGATATGCTTTTTAGCCTTTTTTTTTTTTTTTTTTAAAGGTTAACCCCATATCCTATTTTAATTAAGGACATAAATGTAGTAAAATATTTTATTGGAATTGGTTCTCAAAATTCATGGTAAATTTTAGTTGAAATATCCTTTTTGGGAGTTAAAGTGGTCCCATAGAAAGTCTAAAAAGGCTGTTTGTTTTTTAGACTAAATAAAAAGTACGGACTCCTCTTTTAAGAAATTGCAGAGCAAATTGCAACCAAAATTACCTTTTTGTTAAAAGCAACAAAGTCAAACTAATTAAGAAATAATAGGATTTATGATCAACTTAAAAGACTGTAAAGTCTCAGATGTCTCAAAGATCTCTTACAATTTTTAAATACTCACATGAAATTGTCAAAAGCCTTTTAAAAACCTTGAAATATATATATATATATATATATATATATATATATATATATATATTTGTATTTAAGACTTTATTTAACCCTGCTGAATTTTTTTTTCTAATTTAGCCTCTATACCATATTGAATATTCTTGTTCAATTTAGAATGTTAAAATAATTGGTGTAGATTATTGAACAATATTTTATCTATTTTTGTGCTTTTGTAGAGTTGCCTTCGTTCAAGAATCTGACAAATTTAATTATTGACAACACTATTTTTAACAACAAATTTCTTCAAATGATTGAGGGTATGACTTCTCTTCAATCTATTGAAATTTCAAGTAGTAACCTCAAAGACACTCTATTTGACAAAGGTTAGTAATTTTTCTCTTTCCTTACAAGTAAAATTTATAATATATATATATATATATATATATATATATATATATATATATATATATATATATTTCTATTAAAAAAAAAAAAAGAAATAGCGCACATAGCTAGTATATTTATTAAATTTGTGCACTACAATAATTATTAAGCATATTGGTTAAGTAACATTTGCATGACTATTATTACCCTTGTGCTTCATATAGTAACTATTAAGGAACATTTTTTATTTCAGGAATTTGTAAGATGCTTCATCTTCAGCACTTATACATGAGGGACAATGGTTTAACGGGCACCTTGCCTTGTTGTCTTGCAAACTTGACTTCCCTTCAATATCTAGATATCTCACTGAATGATTTTAGGGGTACCTTGCCTCCTTGTCTTGCAAACTTGACATCCCTTCAATATCTAGATATCTCATACAATGATTTTACGGGTACCTTGCCTTGTTGTCTTGCAAACTTGACTTCCCTTCAACACCTAGGTATCTCATCAAATGATTTTACGGGTACCTTGCCTTGGTTTCTAGCAAACTTGACTTCCCTTCAATATCTAGATATCTCATCAAATAATTTTACGGGAAATATCTCCTTTTCTCCCCTTAAGATGCTGACATCCATCCAAGAATTAATCCTTTCAGATAATCATTTTCATATCCCTGTTTCCCTTGAACCATTTTTTAACCACTCAAAGCTGAAGGGATTCTATGGTTATAGTAATGAAATATATGCAGGAATTGAGTCACAATATCTGGCCCCAAAATTTCAATTAAATGTGATCACATTATCCAATTGTGGATCTAGTGGTTCATTTCCCAAATTTCTCTACAGTCAGCATGACTTACAAGAGGTTGGTCTCTCTGACATTAATTTGAAGGGAAAGTTTCCAGTTTGGTTGTTAAACAACAATACCATGCTAGAAAGACTTTATCTAGCTAATAATTCTCTTTCAGGGACTTTGCAATTACCAATTCATCCTCACATGTCTTTGCAAGAATTAGATATATCCATCAATTCCTTCCATGGGCATATTCCAACTGAATTTGGAGCTTATCTACCAATGCTACAAACTTTAAACATTTCTAGAAATGCTTTAAATGGTAGCATTCCCTCTTCGTTTGGTGGCATGAAGTCGTTGGCGTTTTTGGATTTGTCTAACAATTTGTTGACTGGAGGAATACCTGAGCATTTGGCCATGGGTTGCGTCTCATTAGAAGTCCTTGTATTGTCAAACAATAGTTTGCAAGGTCAGATATTCCCTACAAATTTTAACCTGAAAGGCTTGTTATGTTTAAAATTGGATGGCAATCATTTCACTGGAAAGATCCCAGATAGTTTGTCTAATTGCTCCTTGGAAGGGTTGTATATAAGTGATAACCATCTTGTTGGCACATTACCAAGGTGGTTAGGAAATCAGTCATCTTTGGAGGAAATTATCATGTCAAAGAATCATCTTGAAGGTCCAATCCCATTGGAGTTTTGTCAACTAGAAAGTCTTAAAGTATTAGACCTTTCAGAGAACAATATTACCGGGAGTTTACCGTTGTGCTTTCCGCCTTCCTCAATTAAACAAGTTCATTTGTCTAAAAATAAGTTAAAGGGACAACTGAATGATGGATTATCCAATAGTTCTTCTCTAACGACGCTAGATATTGGATATAATCACTTTGAAAGCAACATTCCCGATTGGATTGGTACGCTTTTTAATTTAACTTACCTTATCTTGAGTAATAACGATTTTCAAGGTGAAGTGCCAATTCGTTTGTGTAAGTTAAGTCAATTACGTTTGATAGATCTTTCTCACAACAAGCTTTCTGGGCATATCCCTCCTTGTTTAAATATTACAATAGTCACTGCTGCATATGATTATGAATCTTTTGTTCAAATGCTTGGAAGTGTCTCTTTTAAACAGGGAGAAACTGTAGAGTTTACAACGAAGACTAGATCTTACTCTTACAAAGGAAGAATTCTTAGCTACATGTCTGGAATTGATCTCTCCAACAATAAGTTAGTTGGTGTGATTCCTTATCAAATTGGAAATCTTGTCGGAATCCATACACTTAACCTCTCCCACAACAACTTGACAGGACCAATCCCATCGACATTTTCAAATCTCAAGCAGATCGAGAGTTTAGATCTTTCATACAACAATTTGATTGGGAAAATCCCTCCCCAGCTTGTTGAGTTAAATAATTTGGCTGTTTTTAGTGTGGCACACAATAATTTATCAGGCAAACTCCCTGATAGGATTGCACAATTTGGAACCTTTGAAGAAAGTAGCTACGAGGGAAATCCATTTCTTTGTGGACAACCATTACCTAAAAGTTGTAATGCAATTGAATCACAACCAAAAGATTCAAGTATTACTGGAGAAGACAATGATTTCATTGATATGAATGTCTTCTATATCAGTTTTGTTGTGTCCTACATAGTTATGCTCTTAGGGATTGTTGCAGTTTTGTTGATAAACCCTTATTGGCGTCGTAGATGGTTTTATATTGTTGAGTTGTGCACAACATCCTGTTACTATTTTGTTGTCGATCATCTCCATACGTGATTTGATCATGAAATAGTTAGTCAGATTATATGTAAATATCTTGCAAAATTGCATGTTTTGATGTTCTCTTCAGGGTGCTAAATGTTTTGTAATTTCGAATAATGCATTTATTAATGAATAATGTTAGTGCTTGAAGAAAGCCTACCGAGCAATACTTTAGATGACAACAAAATTTAGAGATTTTATCTTATTTTTTTATTAATGAATTATATATTTGTATGACTGATGGGTGATAAAATTATGAAATCTAAGATGTGATGATGTTGTTTTTGGTGTTGAAATCATGTGTTTAAATTGAATTGACTCTACATCTAATCTCGCTATGCAATATACCAAATCAATTGTTCATCCTCTTTCTAACAAGTTTAATTTACTCAAACTATTATATTAATTAATTTCCTGGATCCTCTTTGAAATATAATTTTATTGAAGAAACCCTAGATTCCACTGTGTATATCCTTATCCCAATCCTCTTGATTATAATTACAGGATTTAGATGAAGGTTAATAATCAATAATTAAGAATTTAATTTGAAAAAATCTGGCTTACACAGTTATAAACTTACACTTGTTTAATTAGTCAAGAAATTTATCTAATGGAATTCTTCACACAGCATTGCATTTCGACAGAGACTCCTTGCATCGGTGATTCCTTAATCCTGAGACGGGAACAGGAAACCCAGAAACTCGCATCAGGTTTCAGATGAAGAAGAATAAACTTTAACAGATGAAAACAGAAGATAAAGGCAATAATATGAACAATGTCAGACGAACAAGACAATAACTTTAAAAGATGAAAACTACTCACAAATAGAGGTTGAAAGTTCCAGTCGTTTTCCCCAACGCTTCTTTTAATTCCATCTACAAAATCCTTCTTCGTACTGGTTAAGGTCAATTCCTTTAGAGAGGTTGTTATATTCTCCAACCCAATTAACTTCTCCAGATGTTTGCAGCATCTAATCTCTAAATCTCGTAGGGCAGGCATGGCTCCTTTGTCAATAGTCCATTCTATCAAATCTGTTAGCATCCATAACTTCAATACCTGGAGTTGGGGAAATATACGGCTGCCAATACGACAATGCATCTTTTTCCCCGGGTAGGAATTAGCGAAAAGCCTGAGCACTTTCAGGTGTTCCAGCCCTTCTAGTGTCTGCATTGGGTCTTCTGATACATGAGACCCTGACAATGTAAGGACTCTGAGATTTTGGTAAAGTTTTCTATGTCAAGTCGATTGATCATTCTGACCAAATACAAGTTTAACAGCATTGTGTGACTCAACATGGATGGAAAATGGAGGTGTGAAGGTTTATTATTGTCATCCACTGATTTCAATCGCAAAGACTGAAGACTGTTCTGTTGTGAAATCCAGTCTCGCCCAAGTCCTTCCCACTTTCTCTGTACCAAGTACTCCCATTCTCATTAGTACCAGACTCAACCCTTTACAAGTAACTCAACCAAAAGCAGATCAAAGCAAGGGGAGCCAAAACAGAGCAAAACAAAGCAAATAAAACCAGGAAAAAAACACCAGCAGCAACTACACAAAGGATAAGCAAAGAACCCAGCAGCCAACACAAAAAAAACCCAGCAGCACCCAACACCACTCCAAAGCAGCACCAAAAGCATCAGAACATCAGCAGCTTCACAAAGCAACACAAACTAGGCAGCAGAATTAAATCGAAAGAGACAAGAACCACATAAATCTATGGGCAAATCCACCAAAAATTATAAAATTATGGTTCTTGTTAATGTGTTCTAAGATATTTATCTAGAATAAGCAAAAGAGAGCTAAACAAGTGAGTTTACCCGGAAAATAAAAAATGAGATTCTTATAAAAACTAATGAAACGAGTTCTTGTTAATGTGTATTTGCCATCCAATCTATTCTCTGATTCAGTTCTCTTTTGTGTTTCTTTCAAAGGTAGAGAAGCAGGAACAGGTGCTTGAGAGTGATTCTTTGGATGTTTGAAATCGGGGAATGATTTATGGGGAAATGTTTATTTTTGCACTGTCTCAGCTTCTTCATTGGTTGTATTGTAGTATGTAGTGGTGAATTTATCATTGCTTTTTCCTAGTATATTCCATATTTTGTTGAGTCTCTCTCTTTTCTTTTGACTGTTCTGCAATTGGTCAGGAGAAGAGGTGGAATTTTTTGAGGATTAGAATTAAAAAAGTTGTTCTTAACTCTCTGTACTTTGTTTTATAATCATTTTCAAGCATGCCGCATGTGCAGGAAAAGGCACTCAGCTTCAAGCATATCCCCTCATGAACAATGTTCAGTTTCGAAGATCAATGAACCCGGGCTGTTGTATGATGGGACAAATATCCACAGTCCATCTAACACTGCATTGATTCTTGAAAATATTAAGCAAGAGGTTCAGAGCTTTGAATATGGAGGAACACCGGTTAAGATGCAATCTGCTAGTAAAAGGAGGTTGTCAATTGATAGTCATGGCATTTGATACTGATGTTGGTCTTGATTCAATCCACTTAGGAAGTCAGCCACTAAAAGCTTGCAAGATTGAGAATGACGCATTGGCAGATAGTGGGGAGACAACCTTTGCTCTGTTTGCATCTCTACTGGATTCTGCTCTTCAAGGTGCTTGAAGTAAAATTCTGCGTATAGAGTGCTATAATTGAGATCATTATTTATTTATTTTAAAACTTTGTCATAATAATATAATTTATTAAGTAATTAGTTTTTTTGGGATTTGTTTGAGTGGCCTTATTAATTGATTTTGCTTGTTTCAGGGAGGCGGGAACTAATAAAGTTAGATAGTCTGTTAAACTATTACACTAAAACTTATTGTGTGAGTTCTAGGAAATGCTGGACTAATTGCAGAAAATCTTTATGCAGATTGATAGTTATCTTTTGAGCTTTATTAGACAGCATATTTTTTTTCCTTCTTTTCATAAACATTTTCATGTTGGTCTTCCTTTAATTTTTCTGCGAAAAACTCTCTGCAAAACCTTTTTATTTCTGGTTTATTCATTTGTTTTAGGGGAGGGGATATTTTATTAACACCAGGCTTTAGATAATTAAAATCCTAATTTCCTGAGGATATATATTTATATTAAGTTTATAAGATCCTGTACTGGTGCTTCTATTTTTGATTGAATGGTAGACAATTGTAGAGAGCATAAGGAAATTATTCAAAGAAGCACATTTGTTTTTAGCAGGAGATGCTGTGGTTAAAATTATATTCTTCTTGCTCTCAACTGCTCAATTTCACATTGTTTGTGGTTTTTCACCCTGCCCATAGCTCAGAGTAGCATTTTTCAGCATACATTTACTTGAATTTGTGTTGTGCAGGGTTAATGCCTATACAAGATCTGATTTTAAGTTTGAAAGATCATGCCGGAATGTATCTGAATCGATTAGGTGAGTGCTATTATGCTTTTTCAAGGTTCTGTATTTCTTGTATGCATGACATTTGATGTCATGGTATGGAAAAAATTACAGTAGCCTACATCTTTTCCTTATTATTAAGGTAGTATCTGTGATTCTGCCTTTTGTCAACTTGATTTGTTTCCCTGGTTACATTAATGGATACACTGGCATTTTAGCAGGTTGGAAATGATTGACCTCATTCATTGCATCTTCTTGTTCATTTTTTGATATAAATGTAATACTTACTGCTATCTACTTCATGGAGTATATTGGATAAAATCTTTAGCTTATTAGGTAATATCAGTATTTTGGAGGGGCCATTTGACTTCATTTTGTTTGTTAGCTTTGCAGGTATGGGTCCAACATACAGTTGAGGGTTGTGAGGACAAGTTGATGAAGCAGAAAGCTCAGCTCCTGCTTGATGAGGCCGCTTCATGGTCTCTTTTGTGGTACCTATATGGAAAAGGTAATTTATCTTTACATCTAAAACATTTTCAGCTACAATTGATACTTAGTTGATAAATAAGTAATGTCTTAGGAAAGAGTAATATAACACATAATCTTATTCTTTTTTCTTCTGCATATTGTAAATCCAGTATTCTTTTTGGTCTTCTTTTTTCTTCCTTGATATACATTTATTTGGTAAATGTATTCGAAGATATTCATTCCCCTGTAGTTATCAGCATGGAAATTTCTTCCTGGTTCTTGTATGTATGTGTTGGTTGCTATGTCATCCCCTTGACGTTTAACTTTCCTCATCAATTTTTCACTGTCTGCGAACCTTGTTGTATGAACTTAGGGTCTTGGGTATGACAATTCTGGTTGTTCTTGCAGGGACTGAAGAACCCCCTGAAGATCATATCCTGGTGTGCATATTTTTCCTTTTGTCATTAATAGGAACCATCTATCTACTTTTGAAGGTTTTACCCTGATTTAAATCTATTTAATTATAACAGTTACCTTCAACATCACATATAGAGGCTTACCAGTTTGTTGTGAATGACCATACAGCACAATTATGCCTTTGGATTGTTCAATGGCTTGAAGGATTAGCTTCTAAAGCTCTTGACTTGGAAAGCAAGGTGATTAGTTTGTGAAATTCTGCATGTTGGAATATGACATACCTTTTTTAGTGGAATTTTATATTATATTAGGACTATTGTCTTATGGGTTTGAGATGTCTTTTTACTGGATGAATATTTTAGACATTGGTTTGTGATACCAAAGAACATAAAATTTGGTCCTCTATTCTGCTTAGCATGCAAATATTTTACTCTGTATCACTGGGTTACTCCTCTTCTAGGGCAAGAGACTTTGCACTGAATATTTTTTATCATGTATGAAGAGTGTTAGTCAACTGCATTTTTTTTGACAAATTAATTATTATTTCCAGGTTCGAGGACCTCATGTGGGTACCTATCTTCCCATTTCTGGAATTTGGCACCATACACAACGTTTTCTCAAGAAAGGAGCTTCCAGTTCTAACACTTTTCACCACTTAGATTTTGATGCTCCAACACGCGAACGTGCTCACCAGTTAATTGATGACAAGGTACTCTCATAACTGTCTTACATAATCTGTTAAGATTGCTTTCATTTTGACATTGTGCATCATTATATCCAACTGCAATGCCTGTTGGATTTATTTTCATATTAGGTTGCTTATACCATGTATAGAAGTTCATATTTCAATGTAAACAAGGACATTATTTAGGAAATCTAACATATTTAGAGTTGCATTTTAGTTAAGGGGTCCTGTGATACTGAACTCTTGATAGAGTCGAATGTTTAGAGAAAAGATCAACGCATTTAAGGATGTTATTAAATACATTATAGTTTAAGTATAATAACACTCTCCTTGTATGTGAAGAATGAAGCATGTTTTTGCTATTTCAAAGGAAGTGGTGTCTTAAACATAAGCATTGGTTCAATCCACATTGTTGCATTACAGAAACCAATGTCTTTTCACGTTTCTGCTGCAAGTACATTGGCAATCAGTTTCTTAAAATGTTTCCGGGTTCTACATGCAACCAGAAGGATGTGCACCATTTTCATGCTTTTTTTCTAGATCTCAAATTTACTTATAGTGGAACTTGTTGATTTGCAATATACCATGTGGGTGAGATTTTGTTGTACCAGTTTGTGACAAGAGTATTTCTTCTTAAACATCTAATTCTGGTCTAAGGTAGCATTAACAGTTTTATGTCTACAGAAGCTAGATGAATCCCTTCTTGAAGATGTCTGGACTCTATTAAGGGCTGGAAGACTGGAAGACGCATGTGACCTTTGCCGATCTGCCGGACAGGTATGAATTTTTTGAGAAGTTTTGATCGCAGAATTCCTGTTTTATTTCCCTTTTCTGGCATCATAGATACTCCAATTTTGGCAGCTATGGAGAGCTGCCACATTATGCCCATTTGGAGGAATGGACCTATTTCCATCTGTTGAAGCCCTGGTGAAGAATGGAAAAAATAGAACTCTTCAAGCCATTGAACTGGAAAGTGGTACTGGTCACCAGTGGCAGTATTTTGAAATGGATCAGAGGTAAGCTTGAAACAGCCATTAAAGAGCTTTCTTGCATTATTACATTGAGTGCTGTAAACATTTAATGCGTATTCCTGTTGCTTACTATCCTTTTTATCTGATCATGCTGTTCTTTCTCTCCCTAGAGCAGGCAAGATTTCTGAATTATTTTATAAGGCCTTTTGAATTAAATTTTACACACTTTGCTGTGGAAACCCTTGAGAATGTATGCACTGCTTTGTTTTCATACTAGGTGTTTTACCTCCACAAAGATTCTGTGTCTTCAGTTTCTTGAACTAACAGAAATTTTCCTCCTTTTGTTTTGAAGAAAATTTCTGAACAGGATGGTGGTAAATATGAAACAGCTGTAAATGCTGCCCAGTGTAGCAACTTAAAGCACATGCTTCCAATCTGTACGGACTGGGAGGTATAAAGGAACTTTTAAAGATTGCCCCTCTGCTGTGTTTCAATTTTTTTCTTAAATTTCATTCAAGATTCTGTTGAAGAGATAGCCAGCATAGCCGACTCCTTAGCATTCTTACCTTGTGAAACTTTGTGTAATTTCATATAATATATTTATCCCTTACTATGATGAATCTATTGTGAAATCTAATGCCTCTATTTCTCGAGTCTGCATTCTGGGCAATGGCAAAGTCATGGCTTGATGTTCAAGTGGACCTAGAACTAGGTCATTAACAACTGGGTAGAATGGAACAGTTAAAAAGTTATGGAGATGATATTGAAGGAAATTTGGGACAAATGAGCAGCACCTCTCAGCGTGTGGTTGGACCAGAAAGCTGGCCACTGCAAGTTCTGAACCAGCAACCACGAGATCTTTCTTATTTTCTTCAAAAACTCCATTCAGGGTTTGTTGACAATGTGTTTTCTATTTGAATGTTGTTATTCCCTTTTTGTGCTGGTCATATAGGGCGTCTTCATCTTTTCTGCTAAATTTAGAGAAATGGTACATGAAGCTGTTGCTCGAGGGTGCAAGAAGCAGCAACGACAAATTGAGGTTTTTCTCAAGAAGGACCTGTGTTTTTTATTTTCATTGCCAAGTTACTTTGCGGTATGAATTTCTGGCTTCCTTGATCCATCTGGATTTTATGAAGATTGGTTATGGATTGATGGAAGATGTAAATTGATTGAATTGGACATACTGATCACGCTTCGTCCTGAAGTAATTTAGAAAAAAAATACCATTTGAGAGACAATGGCAAAGTGGAAGGTTTGTCTTCTAGCATTTGGTTTAATCAGATTGTGATTGTTTTCTTTGCAGCTCAAGGGCACTATACTACCATTTGCGAATGTATGTGTCCTGATGCCACCATATGTGCTGCAGTAATGAGTGCTCTTTATTCTACAGTGAGCGAGGAAGTTGTGCTAAATTGCCAATTAATGGTATGTTTATTATTTTATTTTTTTTTAAAATAAAAATTGGAAAAAGAAATACTCATATGCCTAGCATAATGATTAGGATATTTGGGTACAATTGTACAGATATGTTTCTTTGAGTTCAGCTGTTCAAGTGTTAATTGATTTTATTAATTTAATGGCCATTGGCCATTTCGTAGATTGGATGATTTAGGTCTCTAGTAAAGTATTTGTTTTTAATGAATATTTCTATATGAAGGATGGCTTTGGATTTCTATCATACAATGTTCAAGTTCTGGATGTAAACTGTCTTTACTATTATTAATTATTAGTTACAGATTGAAGTTCCCAGGGAAAAAGAAAAGGGATTTGCTTACTTAATGAAGGATCAGCACAACCTTAATGTGATGATCTTATTTATTGCAACTAGGTCTTCTTTAAGTAAGTATTCTCGAGAAAATAATAGGAAAGTAATTTAATGAGAAGATTAAGAGAGAGAAAGAGATGTTGAGTTTTTAAAATATGGCATGTTTGAAAGTTAAGGATAGGATCTTCTTTTAGTTATCTAATCTTTTATTTCTTCTACCCAGCAGCCTTTCTTGTATGGCTTTGTTGCTAGGATAATACATGAGTAGTGTTATTGTAGAACTATAGTCACGGGGCTTAAATTCATATTTTTAATAGTCACACATGAACCTTAAAGAGGGCAAGAATGAGAAAAGACCATCTTGCTTTCGCAAGAATTGCAGGAGTGGAGTTTGACAAGTACTCTGTAGCATAATGAATGTTTATTTTTATTTTTATTGTTTACGTATCAATGTTTCTGGAAGTCTACTCCATGATATATTTCCCTTTGCCCGTGATTAAATTTTTATGTTCAGGTGAATGTTTCTATTTCATCGAGCAACAATTACTGCATCGAGGTTGTGCTTCA
The DNA here is from genome assembly GCA_026225825.1 of Pistacia integerrima. Taxonomy (NCBI): domain Eukaryota; kingdom Viridiplantae; phylum Streptophyta; class Magnoliopsida; order Sapindales; family Anacardiaceae; genus Pistacia; species Pistacia integerrima. The sequence continues at coordinate 4,138,226 of CM047750.1, forward strand.
CTGTTTGGCAGTAGAGGGTGATGGACTCGGGTCTCATGACCTAAATGATGGTGGCATTCTTGGTACTGTGATGGCAGCTGGCTTTAAAGGTAAAGAATACTACTGAGGCTACATTTCTGGCAAGCATGCATGTGGTTGCAACTGTGCTTGTTTTGTGATGGTATTATTTAAGTGCTTATTGAACTTGTTATCATTTAATGCAGGGGAGCTTGTTCGGTTCCAACCGGGAGTTACAACGGAGATATGTTGATTGAATGCCTGGTATTCAAGTGAAGATATTTCTTTGGAAGGCCCAGCAACATATATTATATGGGGACTTTGTTGTAGGTGCTGTCTTCCAGAACTCATTCTTCATTCTATGCAAGTACAGCTTTTTCACTCAAAGAAGTCCCTTATTTATGTGTGATTTGACTAGTTTAATATATAGACACATTTTAATAAATATATATATATATATATTTTTTTAAATTTCTACAACTTTTAGCATTTTGATTATTCACTCTCTTGTAGGTTTCTGTTTCCCTTGTGGAGTCGGGTAATGAACCTGAACGCCATGATGAATTGATTGAACTAGTTGCTTCCTCTGAGACCGGGTTTCTGCATTTGTTTAGTCAGCAACAATTGCAGGTAAACAAATAGTTAGTTCTATTATTTGTGCACTCACAACCAAAGAAAAAAAAATTTCAGCTTGAGGTTTTTGACAAAGCTAACTTTTCCTACATTGGACATACTGTTTACTTTGTTTTGTCTGATTACTGATCGAGCAGTGTTTTCTAATTTGTCGGCCACCATCTAAATCTTTACCTGCATCCTGTAGATTAGTTCCTCTTATCTAGCTAGCATGCCCATCAAGATGCATGCTTAACTTTTTCCTTAACTGTTGGTGTACAGTCCCGAACCCGTTGCTGGGTTTGTGAAAGGATGACCCCAAAATTATATAGAGCTGACAATGCTGAGTTCCTTTCTCATTTTTCAGGAGTTTTTGTTGTTCGAGAGGGAGTATGCAATATGCAAAATGGAATCTCAGGAGGAAGAACCTTCTTTTTGATCATTCATACATTTCTGAAAATGAGATCTCCAACGCCTTCTTTGAGTGTTTATAATCTTTTTGGCATAATTCGAATATTGATGAAGAGCTGCATATCTGTTTTCCTTTTCTCTTTCTTGGAAACATTTTTGTTTAAAAGCTGTAAATGGATGAAAACGAAAAAAAAAAGTAATTTATGTTTTTCTTTATGAGGTATATTTGTCATATTCTCACCTTCTCTTGTAAAGGACTTATCTGTAATTGAAATTTGGAGTAATTTATGACTTCTATGACTTATACATTTGAGAAATAGTGAATGCCCAGAAAATAATGATGTATTATAATATGAAGTTGTGAATGTCATGAAAATTTTTAATACAGGATAGTGACTTCTATTGACGGAGTTTCAGAAAGTCCAAAGCAAAGCTCTTGAACTCGGAGGCCAGAGGTAACTCTACTGAAATTGACCATGTCTTTGAAATTGAATTGAATAAAAAGGAAGAAAACAAATATTTCTGTTCAGGATTTACCGATTTAAATGTACTTTTTTTTTTTTTTTTTTTTTAAGGATACATAAATGTTTCATTTTACTAATGGGGTTGTGCCTAACTGCTAATTTTATGCCAATTTTTTTTATATTGGGGATGGTGCATTTCCACATTGTTTATATCGTCATTATTTATTTTGGCATACGGATTGAATCTTATATAGTAATTTGTTTATATGTTTCTTCGAATCATGAGCATTAGATGTCCGGATTGTGTTCTACCAACAGCTGGAACCCAGTGACTTCTCCTTTTGTGCTGCAAGTGTAGACGATGTATCAACTGCTCCAAAGCATGGTCCAATTGAACCACCCGGAAATTCTCCAGATTTTAATGATAATGGAGACTATGGCAAAGCCTCTGAAGATAAATATTTTGGTACAAGATTTAGATTTAAAATACGCCTTGGGATGTCTTTGGAGAATGCAGTGGAGGATATTATGTCTTGGATTTGTTATACGACATTTAACTTTTGGCTACAGTAAGTGGAGTTCCGGATGTTGAAAGTTCTACCACCCCAAATTGGGAAGGCTTTCTTACTAATGGTTTCACTTGCCTTTAAACAAGGTTGAGACAAACCAATAGATTTTGGGCAGAATATGCACTAGGTGTCCTGCTTACCTTTTTGGAATTAAGTTGATACCAAGAATCACAACAAAACAAATTTTGTTTATATTCCAAGTTAAGGACTGTCTGCAGGATATAATTCCTTCATTTGTGAATTTTGTTTAAAGGCATTGAGGTTAAAATCTATTGGTTTGTCTCAACATTGTTTCTATCGATGATGACTTTAAAGGCATTGAGGTTACTTATTGATGGTGGTATGAATATTTGTAAGTCTTTGAGTTTCAAATTTTGAAAACCTCGAAATGTATAGTTTCCTTAACTCACAGTTGAGCTATCAGACCCTTGGTTCTGTAGTTTAGGCCTGCAAACGAGCTGAGCTGCTCATGAGTTGCTTGGGCTTTATTCAAGTCAAGCTCGAGCTCAAGTAGCTTGCATGTTGAGTCGAGTCGAGTTTGAGCCTAATAATATTCGACTTGGAGCAGTTTGTGAACTTACTCGAGTTCAACATATTATATAATGTTTTAATTATATATAAATTAAAATAATTAATAACTAAAAATTTCAAACCTCAAATTCCTAATTCACATTTTCATATTCAACATTTTGACTCGATTACAACTAAGTTGAGCTCGAGCTCGATTTGGACTTAGTTATAATCGATTCAAGCTCGAGCTCGAGCTCGAAAATTGAAGTTCGGTCGAGCTCGAACTCGAGCTTCGACTATTCCAACCGAGTTGAGGTTGAGCTTTTCAATACTCGACTCGATTGCAACCCTAATTTTGCTAATAGCATTGTTAATTCATCCATGGAGCTACAAGGTGTAAACATCAGGAATTTGTCGATAAGCTTAGACAAGTTCTGAGGCCTTGGATCATAGATGGGTTTAATATCTACATTTAATAGTTTAGGCGCTCTATTTCAATGCTATCTGCAATCAACAACTGAATCATTGATTTGAAATAAACAAAAGAGATTGTTGCCGCAAAGAAAGGCTGTTGGATTCCACATATGTAGATCAACATGAAGGATTTCATGTTCATATTATTATTATATTTGGATAACATAATAATATCAAGTTTCAACTAGGTTTTGCAGTTAAGAATCTGCTTTTCTTTTCTTTTACTTGTTTTCTACTATTAGCACCCTATTCTTGTCTTGTAAATGGGAAAAGTATTCTATGCATCAGTCCTTTAGCAAATCAATGAATTCATGTAAGGTAAATATTCATTTTAAAAATCACTAATCAGATAGTTTATTACATAAACAAAAGAGAAAATAATGTATTACCTGATTTGAATATATTCATTGTCTTAACCAAGTAACACCCTCTGTTTGCTTTATGATGGAGCCAAGATGGCTGATAAAGCAAAAGAAGCATGAGTTTTGTAACAGCAAGGCCAAAATACCAGAAGTGGAAGCTCCCACGTAACCAAGAAGCCAGTGTTGAAGACGCAGGCACAAAGATTGACAAGTCCTTCAAGCACAGGCAATGTCATCAGCTACTTCCTCTGTGGAGTTTTCTTAAACAAAGAAGAGAAATCAAGACAACTGATCCCACCTTACAAACTGTATTCATATCATCTTCATGGTAACTTTTATTATCAATATCTTCATTTCACCACCATTGTGATCTCTTAGATAGTCAGCCTGGCAATAGTTATTAAGTTCTTTGACACCTTTGAATATTTGATCTAAATTAAAAAAAATGATGTGCTATGGCGTATGAGACAATGATTGATTACATGACCTATAGCATACTGACCTTCACTGGTTGAGAGATATAATGGTGAGGTCAATATTACATTTGGATATCTGTTTCCAAATTTTAAGGGTGGAAGTTTTTGTGCAATGAAGTAGTAGATATGGTGTTTTTCTGGATTTCCCTCAAGTAATTATATGTAAATTAATGTTTAAGTGTTTGGTGGGAGAAAACTGAGAAAATTTAACACTTCCTTAGGTTCTTCTTTTGTGACTATTGACATTTACTATTATTGATTTATTTTCAGACTTAATGTAAGTTCATCCCAATCATGTCTAGGTATTTGAGGCAATTCAAAGCTAATATCAGAAATACAAGGGAATTATAAACAATGTATAGTTTTTTATGCTATTGAACTACTCTGATTAGAATCTTCCTGCAATACACCTATTAAGTAACTTTTAGGGTGAGTCTAAATGCTGGTATGAATTAAATTTCTTTCTGCACCTATTCTGTTTTCCTTGTCTTTCACTTTATCCCTCTGTTTTCTTGTTCTACATCAGCTGTTACTAATGAATTTGGTTGCTTAAATTTGTCAGAGAAAATCAAACAAGGAACTCCAGACTTCAGAATCTATGGCAGTGGAAGTACCCCATTTTTCTCTTGAAAGAGAAGCTAAGAAGTCTGGCTAAGGGTAGTCAAATCATTCAGCCAATGGAGGGTGCTCAACTTCGTCGGTCCATTAAGAAACTATCAGAAGTAGAGGAACTCTTGAAAAGTGATTCAAGTAATGGCAGCTTCATTCCAATTCAGAAAGAGAAGCCAACAGCTTACGTGCACTTGAATCTTCCGTATAGGCAATCTTGTTTCTTGAAAAATCTGGAAAAATTAGTGGGTAAGATAAGCAATCTGTCAAAAACTAGTACTTCCAATACAGAAGATAGAATGGAGGAGCTACTTAAACTAATCCTCAATGGAGACCGTTCACATTTTCACATTCCAGTGGTGGAATATGGTTCTAAGAGAGAACCTTTACAGAAGATTTACAATGATGAGAGTATCAGGAAGCATTTTGAGTTCTATTTTGTCCAACATAATATAGTAAGAATAATAGTGTAGAAAGTGTTTGTCTTTAAACGCTTTATCTATTTATATAATTTTTAAAGACAATAAAGTTCTATTTTTAAAGAATAAATGACAAAAATATTCATCTCATTTGTTGTGCTCTTTTAAAAAATTTTAAACTAAAATAATAAAAAAATATTTAATGAAAGAGTCAAATTAATTAAACCGATCAAGTGGTTTATAAAATGAAATTGAATACTACTAATTATAAAATGAATTACAAACGAGTTAGTTGATCCATTAACGACTTAAACCAATAAAATTAAACTCAAAACCAATGCATTTAACAAAGTTAGAGAGAGAATTCGAGAAACTCATTACCAAAAGCTCATTGTAGTTTGTTTTCTTCAAAGAAAGGAGCTTACAGTGTGTCATTGTTCTTACTTACAAACCTCAATCTATCTTCTATTTCTCAAAACAACGGTTTGAAACAACGGTTTTGATTTAATTGCTAAATTCTTTAATTTATCAAGTAATTCAGTAGGGGATATTGGGATTTCTTTTTATCAAAGTTGAGTTGGTAAATTAAATTAACTGTTGAATATTAAAATAACTATATGAAATGCTTATAAATAACTCTATAAAATGCATTTCAGACACGAAATTTTATTCAGAGTAATTTTTTGCCGGGCCTTTCATCAGAAAACTAGGCCCATGGACGCCAAGCCATTTTTCATATCTGATAAGTTGACAACTCCCTCCAAGTTATGGACTAGGCCGAACAGTGCGTTTTGTTAGAAAGGGCAAGCACTGTATGTCGCCGTTTCAGTTGATCATCTTCTTTTAGCCAATAACGAAACCCCCGCTAAGAGCTTTAGGCTTTTTCCAGGGTTTAAGCTGATAGCACAACACTGTTACAGGGGTTTTGAAAACTCTGAAACGCTGTTGTTTCATCAAGGCGAAATGGAGGTTGAATGGAGACCTTTTCTAGCTTCCTGGACTCGGAAGATCTCTCCATCAGAAAACTATTTTGCATAGGCAACATATTGTAGAATTGTTTTCCGGAAAACATATGGCATTTGTTTTTGAAAAACAAAAGATTGCAGCATTTTATTTTCTAAAAGCTGTTTTAAGTGTCATAACTTGATTTAATTTTATTTGAAATCTTTTATAAATTTTCTGCAAATAATCATTTAATTATAAGCTTTTCAAAGAAGCCCGTTTGAGTATATAAACTAGATTATGGACCTCTACACGTAGTCATGAAAGTTTTCTCTATGGGCTAAAATGGGATTAAACTCACTTTAACCTCAAATTATCGTACCGAATCATCGCTAATATTGTTTCAATTGATCAATGCTAGTTTTACAAGGCTATTTTTAACAGTAAAATTGGTATGAATCAAAGGTACATTATATTATACAGTAAAAACTTTTTATAGTCATAATGGTGAGATCGAACTATTTCTTCAGTCTGCATGCTGGGTGATGGCAAGGTCACGGCTTGATGTTCAAGTGGACCTAGAACTAGCTCATTCACAACCGGGTAGAATGGAACAGTTAAAAAGTTATGGAGATGATATTGAAGGAAATTCGGGACAAATGAGCAGCACCTCTCAGCCCGTGGTTGGACCAGACAGTTGGCCACTGCAAGTTCTGAACCAGCAACCACGAGATCTTTCTTCTCTTCTTCAAAAACTCCATTCAGGGTTCGTTGACAATGTGTTTTCTATTTGAATGTTGTTATCCCCTTTTTGTGCTGCTCATATAGGGCGTCTTCATCTTTTCTGCTAAATTTAGAGAAATGGTACATGAAGCTGTTGCTTGAGGGTGCAAGGAGCAGCAACGACAAATTGAGGTTTGTCTCAAGGACTTTGTGTTTTTTATTTTCATTGCCACGTTACTTTGCCGTACTGAATTTCTGGCTTCCTTTATCCATCTGGATTTTATGAAGATTGGTTCTGGATTGATGGAAGATGTAAAGAGATTGAATTGGACACACTCATCATGTTTCTCCCTGAAGTAATTTAGTAAAAAATACCATTTGAGAGACAATGGCACAGTGGAAGGTTTGCCTTCTAGCATTTGGTTTAATCAGATTGTGATTGTTTTCTTTGCAGCTCAAGGGCACTATACTACTTTTATTACATATATAATGGCTGAACACACTGGTGTAATTGTAAAAAAGACTTGTATATTGTTAAAGACTTCGTCTTTTAGTTGCCTTCCATGTAAAAGAAAGAGATCTCAACTCAATTTAACTCAAGGATCTTTGATCTCAACTGCATGGATGTGCCATTAAATCCTAGTTTCCCCTTCTGTCGGCTGGTATATCTGTGGTGGAAATTAGAAAGTTTTTATCCCTCTTTTTTAATTTTCATATTTTTTGCTTTCCTTTTAATTTTATCCTAAATATTAGATTATGGTTTCTATATGTTGTTTATCTTTTGAATAAGAATGTAGCTTTTCATACTTCATTGAAACTTATGGTTTGTTGTCTCTAACTGCACATTGCTCGACAGATGAAGCTTATGTTAGGGAACATACCACATCTTCTGGAACTTCTATGGTCATGGATTTCACCTTCAGAAGATGATTAAAATGTCTTCAGGTCATCTGCTGTTAAATGTTTTTGAGGCTAGATATTATGTCCATAGGCACCCCATCCTTTGTCCGTCATAGTAATTGGCGACTTCTTCCTCTTTCCTTTGGTAGCATAGTTTCAGACTGAGAAATTTGGAATTGGATTTAAAAAGACAAAAAGACTTGGGCAATTTGGCAAATGAAAACTACTCATTAAAGGCAGTTACTACCTTAGAGATATTAGGCCATTGCCAGAATTAGATGGATCAATAGTCATGAAGTGCATTTAAATTCTATTTTTCAAATTCACTGGATTCTTTATTTTTTATTTTATTTTACTTTTTTGGCTGGTTGAATCATTTTGCTGAACAATCACTTTGGTTCCCCTCGGGCCTTATGGTGATCCTCAGATGATCTGATTTGGTGCACATCTAGTGCTTGTGCTTAGATATTTACTTACTGATGAAATGAAGAATCCTATTAGGGAGGAGCTTATGATTGTTGGTGATCACATTATACACATGTAAGTAATTACAAGCCCAGCTGTTTTAGATGTCTGTGCCTTTTTGCCAAACTGTGCTTAGAGTTTAGAATTTTTCTTTTAATTCCTGGAAAGATACAGATTACTGAGCTTGTTTAGAATATGTCGGGCTGTGTACAGTTCCATCATTTGTGTTTGTTACAATCGTGATATTTCTATATGGTTGACCGTAGTATCAGTTATCCTATATGAATTTTATTTTCTTAATTTTGTTTGAAAATCAGGACGATGCTCTTTTGTATTTTGAGGTCCAGGTTTCTATATTTATAATTTTCTGAGTTGGACCATCTGATAACAGGTATGCGATGTTTTTGTTTTCGAAGCAACATGAGGAATTGGTTGGGATTTATTCTTCCCAGCTTGCACGCCGCCGTTGTATTGACCTCTCTGTGCACATGATGGAACTAAGGCTAAATAGCAGGTGCCTATAACTCCCTATGGAGGTTATGCTTCTGTTGCATCCTCGTCCTTTATTATGTTTTGCTATCATTATGAGTTTTCTTTGGACCATATATCACAATATCTTAGGCTTTTTCCCGTGCAATTTTTCATTATTTTGACTTGCACTATTATTTTCTTTTTCATTATCATAGTGTGCATGTGAAATATAAAATCTTCCTCTCTGCTATGGGGTATTTGCCATTTTCTCCAGGAGATGATTCGAAAGGCAGTTTGGAAGAAATTATTGAGAGGTAGTTATATGTTTTCTGAAGCAGATGTTTTCTTTCTCGAGGTAGTGGCAAAGTCAATGAGGATTTTGATGAAGAGTTGATGTATTTATGATATAATCTAACAGGGTTTTGTCAAGATCTCGGGAAATCAAACCTGGGAAATATGACAAAGTAACTGATGTTGCAGAGCAGCACCGGCTGCAGAGTCTTCAAAAGGCTATGGTAATCCAATGGTTATGCTTTACACCTCCATCCACCATTGCTGATGATGCTGATATCAGTGCTAAACTTCTTATGCGAGAATTGATACACAGGTAATTCTAGTCCTATGTTTGTAGTATTAATGTTTAATAATCTTGAAACTTTGAGTAGTTGCAATCGTTTCATTAAAATGTCCAGTATTAGGTTGTGGCAGTGCTCGCTGGTTTGAAAAAGATTGTTATTATCATTAAAATCTTCAACACTGATACAGATGAATTATTTAAAGTTGTTCGGTTTTGTTTCTCCCCTGGTTCAGAAGGTTCTCTCTAGTGCATTTTGGTTATGCATGCTTCAAAAACTCAAATTAGAATAAACCCTTGACCTAAATGATGGTGGCATTCTTGGTACTGTGATGGCAGCTGGCTTTAAAGGTAAAGACTACTACTGAGGCTACATTTCTGGCGAGCATGCATCTGGTTGCAACTGTGCTTGTTTTATGATGGTATTATTTTAGTGGTTATTGAACTTTTAATCATTTAATGCAGGGGAGCTTGTTTGGTTCCAACCAGGAGTTACAATGGAGATATGTCGATTGGATGCTTGGTATTCGAGTGAAGATGGTTCTTTGGAGGGTCCAGCGACACATATTATATGGGGACTTTGTCGAATGTGCTATCTTCCAGAAATCATTCTTCGTTGTATGCAGGTACAGCTTTTTCACTCAAAGAAGTCCCTTATTCATGTGTGATTTGACTATTTTAATATATAGAAACATTTTCATAGATATTCTCTGTTTTTTTCTATATCAACAACTTCATAAGCTTCTGCAAGTAGAGGAACTCTTGAAAAGTGATTCAAGTAATGGCAGCTCAAATTCTAAGCTTCTGCAAGCTGTTTACTTGGCAGAAGATGCCATGGACAGCTTCATTGCAATTCAGAAAGAGAAGCCAACAGCTTACGTGCACTTGAATCTTCCGTATAGTCAATTTTGTTTCTTGAAAAATCTGGAAAAAATAGTGGGTAAGATAAGCAATCTGTCAAAAACTAGTACTTCCAATACAGGAGGTAGAATGGAGGAGCTACCTGAACTAATCCTCAATGGAGACCGTTCACATTGAGGATTATCACTTGTTTTCAAATAAAATCACTTGTTAGAAAAGTGAAATTTTGTAACTTAATCTAAACACTTAAATTTTTAAAGAACACATTAATCAAATTACCTCATATATCCTTAATTCCTTATCTACCATAAATATAAACTTATATAAAGTATTAAATGAGATCTAAAATTTATTTATTATAAATTTTTTATAATATCTTGGATAATACAGACACAATGGCTGGAATGGGCTGTCGAAAACGGGTCACTGTGCCGATATCCAGTTGCCAAATTTTTTTTCAACATGATATAATAACAATAATAGTATAAAAAGTGTTTTGTCTTTAAACGCTTTATCTATTTATATAATTTTTAAAGATAATATAGTTCTATTTTTGTTAGTACTGGTAATTAATCTCAACCTCACTATAGTATTGATAATGACTCTCAACTCTCTCCAGTCAGTGTCTTCTTGTTACTTTTAACCATGAAATCAGAATTTTGATTAAAATCTGTTTAGGGTGATTAAGAAATTATAAAGTTTGTTGGGTGTAAAAGTAAAATTTTATAAATTTAGAGTGAATTATTAAAATTTGGTTAAAGGACAAAAAAACGATTAGTACAAATAGTATTACTGTTTGTTTACAGTATAGAAAACAAACTCAGCCACGTGACAAAGAGGAGCCTAACGACTAACCTAACGAGTGCACTGGGCGATGGTGGCTACTGGCTAGCACTCCTCATGTTAGGATTTGAGAGAATGAGACATTTTTGCCGTTGAATAACATATTCACCTTATTTGTTGTGCTCTTTTAAAAAAATTTAAACTAAAATTAATAAAAATGTAGACACACTTCTTATCTTCTATTTCTCAAAATAACAGTTTGAAACAATGGTTTTGATTTAAATGTTAAATTCTTTAGTTTATCAAGTAATTCAGTAGGGGATTTAAGGATTTCTTTTTATCAAGGTTGAGTTGGTAAATTAAATTAACTATTGTCGGGATATAAATTTAGAATCCCAATTTTATATCGGTAGCTTACTGAATATTAAAATAACTCTATGAAATGCTTATAGTAACTCTATAAAATGCATTTCAAACACGAAATTTTATTCAGAGTAATATTTTGTCGGGCCTTTCATCAGAAAACTAGGCCCATGGACGCCAAGCCGTTTTGTTATGGACTAGGCCGAGTAGTGCGTTTTGTTAGAAAGAGCAAGCACTGTATACCGTCTCACGATGTAATGAAAATGGTGTAAAAGAGTGGTGTAACTCAATTTTAAATATAATGAGTTTTTAAATATTCACTTAGTTATTTTGATTGTATATATCTAATGGATATTATATTAAATATGTTTGGCTTATTATTTTTATCCCTATTTCTAATCCTATTCTCCAAATAATGTTTGACACATTATTCCAGAAATATTACCGTATTTTTTTAATTACTTTTAGACCCCATAAGGTTATTAATTTCATCAAATACACCTTAAAAAAAAGTTTAAAAATTATCAAAAACACCCCCGTAATCTATACTTGCCAGATTCCGTAAACCACCGTCGGTAGTAGCCAGAATCTGTACAACGGCCTACCTGACGACCATAAATGGCCGGAAGTTCATTGATCTAGCCTTTTTCGGCCGTCGACGGTCACGACAAGCCTTAGATCTGGCCTTTTCAGGTTAGATCCGTGGTGGATATGGCGAGAAAAGACCATAACGACGCGTTATGACACAGATCCGACCAGTCTGTGTCGTAACGCAATTTTTCAACCAGATTCCAACAGTAGTGGCCAGAATCTAGCACTGCAGGTGGTGGGGGTATTTTTGTCATTTTATATGTTAGGGTATTTATTAAATTAGCAAACTTAAGGAGTTTTTTTATAAATTTTTAAATTTTACCTCGTAATACTCTCATATTCAATTATCCAATACTATCCCCAAAATCCTATCCAAAAGAATAAACCAAAAGCACTAAATTGTTATTAAGTCTATAATTTACAAAATTATAAAAATTCAAGTTACAAAGGGCCCAGATTCGTAAACTTACCTCTCCAGGGAAAAACGGTGCGTTTTTATATAGAAGAACCAGCTTTAAACGCTGTCGTTTGAGTTCATCGTCTTCTTTTAGCCTTTTGCCAAATGCTAATAAAACGACACCCCCGGCAAGAGCTCTTTAAGCTTTCCTATAGGGTTTAAGTTGAAGTTACAGTCGGGGTTTTTTCGAAACTCTGAGACGCTGTCTTTTCGTCACGGCGTAATGGAGGTTGATATGGAGACCTCTTCTAGCTTCCTGGACCCGGAAGATCTCTCCATCAGGGAAAAGTTTCGTCGTTACGGGTAAAATTTTTTAATAATTTTTTTTTTTTTTTTTTTGAGAGTGTAGATTATTTTTTTGAGTTGAGTTGTATGAAATTTAAGTTCGTTCAGCTGTAGAAGTAAACAACGTTCGCGGTTTCAGCTTTAGTGTTCTACTTCTTCTTTGCTTCGATCACCATGGACTGTTCCTTTGTCATAACACTTTTAAAGAAAGGCAAAGGATGAAAGTTGAAACCTTTAAGAGTGATAATTGGAAAAACCGGAAACGAAATCCTCAAATTGAAGCGATCGAATAGAAAAAAAAAAAGGAATGGGTTGAAATCGGCGCATGATTTATGGGAAAATGTTTATTTTTGCATTGTCTCAGCTTCTTCATTGGTTGTCTTGTAGTATGTAGCTGTGAATTTGTCATTTTCTTTTCCTAGTATATTCCATATTTTGTTTGGTCTCTTTCTTTTCTTTGACTGTTCTATAATTGTTCAGGGGAAGAGGTGGAATTTTTGAGGATTAGAATTTAAAAAGTTGCTCTTAACTCTCTGTACTTTGTTTTGTAATCATTTTCAAGCATGCCGCATGTGCAGGAAAAGGCACTCAGCTTCAAGCATATCCCCTCATCAACAACGTGCAGTTTTGAAGATCAATGAACCCACGCTGTTGTATGATGGGACAAATATCCACAGTCCAACTAACACTGCATTGATTCTTGAAAATATTAAGCAAGAGGTTCAGAGTGTTGACTATGGAGGAACACCGGTTAAAATGCAATCTGCTAGTAAAAGGAGGTCGTCAATTGATAGCCATGGCATCTTTGATACTGATGTTGGTCTTTGGTCTTGATTCAATCCACTTAGGAAGTCAGTCACTAAAAGCTTGCAAGATTGAGAATGACGCATTGGCAGATAGTGGAGAGACAACCTTTGCTCTGTTTGCATCTCTACTAGATTCTGCTCTTCAAGGTGCTTGAAGTAAAATTCTGCGTATAGAGTGCTATAATTGAGATCATTATTTATTTATTTTAAAACTTTGTCATAATGATATAATTTATTAAGTAATTAGTTTCTTGGGATTTGTTTGAGTGGCCTTATTAATTTATTTTGCTTGTTAGGGAGGTAGGAACTAATAAAGTTAAATAGTCTGTTAAACTATTACACTAAAACTTTTTGTGTGAGTTCTAGGAAATGCTGGACTAATTGCTGAAAATGTTTATGCAGATTGACATTTATCTTTTGAGCTTTTTTAGACTGCATATTTTTTTCCTTCTTTTCATAAACATTTCATGTTGATCTTCTTTTAATTTTTCTGCGAAAAACTCTCTGCAAAACCTTTTTATTTCTGGTTTATTCATTTGTTTTAGGGGAGGGGATATTTTGTCAACACCAGGCTTTAGACAATTAAAATCCTAATTTCCTGAGGATATATATTTATATCAAGTTTATAAGATCCTGTACTGGTGTTTCTATTTTTGATTGAATGGTAGACAGTTGTAGAGAGCATAAGGAAATTATTCAAAGAAGCACATTTGTCTTTATGCAGGAGATGCTGTGGTTAAAATTATATTCTTTTTGCTCTCAACTGTTTACTTTCACATTGTTTGTGGTTTTGCACCCTGCCCATAGCTCAGAGTAGCATTACTTGAATTTGTGTTGTGCAGAGCTAATGCCTATACAAGATCTGATTTTAAGGTTTGAATGATCATGCTGGAATGTATCTGAATCGATTAGGTGAGTGCTATTATGCTCTTTCAAGGTTCTGTATTTCTTGTATGCATGACATTTGATGTCATGGTATGGACAAAATTACAGTAGCTTACATCTTTTCCTTATTACTAAGGTAGTGTCTGTGATTCTCCCTTTTGTCAAATTGATTTGTTTCCGTGGTTACATTAATAAATACACTGGCATTGTAGCAAGTTGGAAATGATTGACCTCATTCATTGCATCTTCTTGTTCATTTTTAGATATAAATGGAATACTTACTGCTATCTACTTCATGGAGTATATTGGATAAAATCTTTAGGTTATTAGGTAATATCAGTGTTTTGGGGGGCCATTTGACTTCATTTTGTTTGTTGGCTTTGCAGGTATTGGTCCGACATACAGTTGAGGGTTGTGGAGGACGAGTTGATGAGGCAGAAGGTTCAGCTCTTGCTTGATGAGGCCGCTTCGTGGTCTCTTCTGTGGTACCTATATGGAAAAGGTAATATATCTTTACCTCTAAAACATTTTCAGCTACAATTGATATTTAGTTGATAAATAAGTAATGTCTTAGGAAAGAGTAATATAACACATAATCTTATTCTTTTTTCTTCTGCATAATGTAAATCCAGTATTCTTTTTGGTCTTCTTTTTTCTTCCTTGATATAAATTTATTTGCTAAATGTATTTGAAGATATTCATTCCCCTGTAGTTATCAGCATGGAAATTTCTTCCTGGTTCATGTATGTATGTGTTGGGTGCTATGTCATCCCCTTGATGTTAACTTTCCTCTTCAATTTTTCACTGTCTGCAAACCTTGTCGTATGAACTTAGGGTCTTAGGTATGACAATTCTGGTTGTTCTTGCAGGGACTGAAGAACCCCCCGAAGATCATATCCTGGTGCGCATATTTTTCCTTTTGTCATTAATAGGGACCATCTATCTACTTTTGAAGGTTTTACCCTGATTTAAATCTATTTAATTATAACAGTTACCTTCAACATCACATATAGAGGCTTGCCAGTTTGTTGTGAATGACCATACAACACAATTATGCCTTCGGATTGTTCAATGGCTTGAAGGATTACCTTCTAAAGCTCTTGAATTGGAAAGCAAGGTGATTAGTTTCTGAAATTCTGCATGTTGGAATATGGCATACCTTTTTTAGTGGAATTTTATGTTATATTAGGACTATTGTCTTATGGGTTTGAGATGTCTTTTTACTGGATGAATATTTTAGACATTGGTTTGTGATACCAAAGATCTTAAAATTTGGTCCTCTATTCTGCTTAGCATGCAAATATTTTACTCTGTATCACTGGCTTACTCCTCTTCTAGGGCATGAGACTTTGCACTGAATATTTTTTATCATTTATGAAGAGTGTTAGTCAACTGCATTTTTTTTGACAAATTAATTATTATTTCCAGGTTCGAGGATCTCATGTGGGTACCTATCTTCCCAATTCTGGAATTTGGCGCCATACACAACGTTTTCCCAAGAAAGGAGCTTCCAGTTCTAACACTGTGCACCACTTAGATTTTGATGCTCCAGCACGCGAACATACTCACCAGTTACCTGATGACAAGGTACTCTCATAACTGTCTTACATAATCTCTTAAGATTGCTTTCATTTTGACATTGTGCATCATTATATCCAACTGTTGGGTTTATTTTCATATTAGGCTGCTTATAACATGCATAGGAGTTCATATTTCAATGTAAACAAGGACATTATTTTTGAAATCTAACATATTTAGAGTTGCATATTAGTTAAGGGGTACTGTGATACTGAACTCTTGATAGAGTGGAATGTTTAGAGAACAGATCAATGCATGAAAGGATGTTATTAAATACATTAGAGTTTAAGTATGATAACAGTCTCCTTGTATGTGAAGAATGAAGCATGTTTTTGCTATTTCACAGGAAGTGGTGTCTTAAACATAAGACATTAGTTCAACCCACATTGTTGCATTATAGAAACTAAAGTCCTTTCATGTTTCTGCTGGAAGTACATTGGCAATCAGTTTCTTAAAATGTTTCCGTGCAACCAAAAGGATGTGCACCATTTTCATGCTTTTTTCTAGATCTCAAATTTACTTATAGTTGAACTTGTTGATTTGCAATATACCATGTGGGTGAGATTTTGTCGTTCCAGTTTGTGACAGGAGTATTTCTTAAACATCTAATTCTGGTCTAAGGTAGCATTAACAGTTTTAGGTCTACAGAAGCTGGATGAATCCCTTCTTGAAGATGTCTGGACTCTATTAAGGGCTGGAAGACTGGAAGAGGCATGTGACCTTTGCCGATCTGCTGGACAGGTATGAATTTTTTGAGAAGTTTTGATTGCAGAATTCCTGTTTTATTTCCCTTTTCTGGCATCATAAATACTCCAATTTTGGCAGCCATGGCGAGCTGTCACGTTATGCCCGTTCGGAGGAATGGACCTATTTCCATCTGTTGAAGCCCTGGTGAAGAATGGAAAAAATAGAACTCTTCAAGCCATTGAACTGGAAAGTGGTCTTTGGAAATGGGCTTCCTATTGTACATCAGAGGTAAGCTTGAAACAGCCATCGAAGAGCTTTCTTGTATTATTACGTTGAGTTCTGTAAACATTTAATGCTTATTCCCGTTGCTTGCTATCCTCTTTATCTGATCATGCTGTTCTTTGTCTCTCTAGAGTAGGCAAGATTTCTGAATTATTTTATAAGGCCTTTTGAATTAAATTTTACACACTTTGCTGTGGAAACCCTTGAGAATGTATGCAGTGCTTTGTTTTCATAGTAGGAGTTTTACCACCATAAAGATTCTGTGAGTCTTCAGTTTCTTGAACTAACAGAAATTTTTTTCTTAAATTTCATTCAAGATTCAGCTGAAGAGATAGCCAGCATAGCTGACTCCTTAGCATTCTTACCATGTGAAACTTTATCTAATTTCATATAATATTTTATCACTTACTATGATGAATCTATTCCGAAATCTAATGCTTCTATTTCTCCAGTCTGCATGCTGGGCGATGGCAAAGTCATGGCTTGATGTTCAAGTGGACCTAGAACTAGCTCATTCACAACCGGGTAGAATGGAACAGTTGAAAAGTTATGGAGATGATATTGAAGGAAATTTGGGACAAATGAGCAGCACCTCTCAGCCCTTGGTTGGACCAGAAAGTTGGCCACTGCAAGTTCTGAAACAGCAACCACGAGATCTTTCTTCTCTTCTTCAGAAACTCCATTCAGGGTTTGTTGACAATGTGTTTTCTATTTGAATGTTGTTATCCCCTCTTTGTGCTGCTCATATAGAGCATCTTCATCTTTTCTGCTAAACTTAGAGAAATGGTACATGAAGCTGTTGCTCGAGGGTGCAAGGAGCAGCAACGACAAATTGAGGTTTGTCTCAAGAAGAACTTGTGTTTTTTATTTTCATTGCCAAGTTACTTTGCCGTACGAATTTCTGGCTGCCTTTATCCATCTGGATTTTATGAAGATTGGTTATGGATTGATGGAAGATGTAAAGAGATTGAATTGGACATACTCATCATGTTTCTCCCTGAAGTAATTTAGAAAAAAATACCATTTGAGAGACAATGGCAAAGTGGAAGGTTTGCCTTCTAGCATTTGGTTTAATCAGATTGTGATTGTTTTCTTTGCAGCTCAAGGGCACTACACTACTTTTATTACATACGTAAGGGCAGAACACACAGGTGTAATTGTAAAAAAGACTCATATATTGTTAAAGACTTCGCCTTTTAGTTGCCTTCCATGTAAAAAAAGAGATCTCAACTCAATTTAACTCAAGGATCTTTGATCTCAACTGCATGGATATGCTATTAAATCCTAGTTTTCATATTTTTTGCTTTCCTTTCAATTTTATCCTAAATATTAGATTATGGTTTCTATATGTTGTTTATCTATTGAATAATAATGTAGCTTTTCACACTTCATTGAAACTTATGGTTTGTTGTCTCTAACTGCACATTGCTCGACAGATGAAGCTTATGTTAGGGAACATACCACATCTTCTGGAACTTCTATGGTCATGGATTGCACCTTCAGAAGATGATCATATGCCTAGCATAATGATCAGGATATTTGGCTACAATTGTACAGATATGTTTCTTTGAGTTCAGCTGTTAATTGATTTTATTAATTTAATGGCTTATTGGCTATTTCGTAGATTGGATGATTTAGGTCTCTTGTTAAGTATTTGTTTTTAATGAATATTTCTATATGAAGGATGGCTTTGGATTTCTGTCATGCAATGTTCAAGTTCTGGATGTAAACTGTGTTTATTATTATTAATTATTAGTTACAGATTAAAGTTCCTAGGGAACAAGAAAAGGGATTTGCTTACTTAATGATGGATCAGCACAACCTTAATGTGATGATCTTCTTTAAGTAGGTATTCTAGAGAAAATAATAGGAAAATCAATTTAATGAGAAGATTAAGAGGGCAAGAATGAATGTTTATTTTTATTTTTATTGTTTATGTATCAATTTTTCTGGAAGTCTACTTCATGATATATTTCCCTTTGTGCGTGATTAAATTTTTATGTTCAGGTGATTGTTTCTATTTCATCGAGCATCAATTACTGCATGGAGCAACAATATCTTGGCCCTACATTCCTGGATTTGCTTTCATGAAATTGATGTCTTTGAGTCGTGATAATTGGTTTTTCCAATCTTTCTTCCATAACTTGGCCCTACATTAAATAAATTTTGGGTAGACTTTTTGCCCCTTTGGAAAATCAAGTATGGAAATTGTATCAAGTTTCAAGAGTTATGATATTTGACCAAGTCTTCATGAAATAGATGTTATGACCAGTGACAATTGGTTTTTCCACCACTTGAACATTTTTTTCCACAACTTGGTCCTACAAGAATAAAAAACCATTTAGAAATTGAAAATGTTAAGAGCCAATACCCACAAGAACAAAAAGCTATAAAATTAAGTAAGAGAGGATAAGATAATTTGAGCTTACTTCATACACAATGGAAACAAGGATATAAATTTATAATAAACCTTTGGAAAAAAGGAGCGAAAGATCTCATGAACACTAATGTGTCCAATATAATAGGATTAAAAACCTAAATTGAATTGTTCATCAATTATAATTGAAGAAAACAACTGGGTGGAAAATGACTTCCAGCAATAATGTATAGCGAGATTCTAAGAAACTTGTTACTTTGGTTGACCTTGACTCATAAAAAATATTACCAATTATTGTTTTTGTAATTTATCTTTAAAAGTGATTAATAATTAACTTCATTTCAAAAGTGGTTATGCGCCTATACCTTTTCACATATACCGCGTAATGGAAGAGTCTCAAATTGCGTAATCTGATTTTTCCAAGCTAGTTGCAGTCAATGGGAATTTTCCTTCCACAACAGTGGGGGCACCTCTTCCATGTCCTACAGCAAATGAAGTTGCTAGTTATGATAGAGGAAGCAGTCTCGAACCGTGTAATGGAAGCAATCTCAAACCACGTAATTTGATTTTTCCAAGCTAGTTGCAATCAATGGGAATTTTCCTTCCACAACAGTGGAGACCAGCATTAATTTTGCCCTTATTGACCTCTTTTATGTCCTACAGCAAATGAAGTTGTTAGTTATGGTAGAAGAAGCACTCTCAAACCGCGTAATGGAAGCACTCTCAAACCGCCTAATTTGATTTTTCCAAGCTAGTTGCAATCAATGGGAATTTTCCTTCCACAATAGTGGGGACCAGCATTAATTTTGCCCTTATTGACCTCTTCTATGTCCTACAGCAAATGAAGTTGTTCACTGTAAAGGCAATACTTCTATGTTTTTAGTCTATACAATATTGAGATCCAATAATATTACAAATAGCACAAAACTAATCTCTTTGGAAAATCAAGTATGGAAATTGCATTAAGTTTCAAGAGTCATGATATTTGAGTAAGTCTTCATGAAATAAATGTTATGACCTATGACAATTGGTTTTTCTTATAGAAATTTGGAATTTTGGTTAGAAGCTCTAAGTTGATCCTCTTATCGAAGGTTTTTGGGTTAGGAAGGAAAATTAATCTAAATTAATTGTATAACTCTTTTAATCAATTTTTTATATTTGGTTGACTGAAATATTAATGTTGATTTATTAATATAAGTCTCGGGTCGATTTTTCATCAGATTTATTATTCTTTAAAATTGGATTCACGTTTCACATGAGATGACCTATTAGACTTAAATATTAATGTTAAACATTTTTCTAATAGTTTAAACTTATAATAAATCTTAGAAAAAAAGGAGCGAAAGATCTCGTGAACACTAGTCTGTCCAATGTAATAGGATTAAAAACAATTGTTCATCAATTATAATTGAAGAAAACAATTGGGTGGAAAGAGACTTCTAGCAATAATGTATAAAGAGATTCTAAGAAACTTGTTACTTTGATTGACCTTGACTTGTAAAAAATATGTCCAAGTATTGTTTTATTAATTTATCTTCAAAAGTGATTAATAATTAACTTCATTTCAAAAGTGGTTATGTGCCTATACCTTTTCATATATACTATCTGGATATATATAGATTAAAATTATTAAGTATAAAGAAATTGATTCACTGAGCAACACACTATATGTCAATATAAAAATACAATGTTGTATATAATTTATTTAACAATATAATATTACTTAATTAAATTAGTTATGGTAGAGGAAGCAATCTCAATTCTCAAACCGCGTAATAGAAGCAGTCTCAAACAACGTAGTTTGATTTTTCTGGCTAGTTGTCGTCAATGAGAATTTTCCTTCCACAACAGTGGGGGCCAGCATTAATTTTGCCCTTATTGACCTCTTCTATGTCCTACAACAAATGAAGTGGGAATTTTCCTTCCACAACAATGGGGACCAGCATTAATTTTGCCCTTATTGACCTCTTCTATGTCCTACACCAAATGAAGTTGTTAGTTATGGTAGAGGAAGCAGTCTCAAACCGCGTAATTTGATTTTTCCAAGCTAGTTGCAGTCAATGGGAATTTTCCTTCCACAACAGTGGGGACCAGCATTAATTTTGCCCTTATTGACCTCTTCTATGTCCTACAACAAATGAAATTGTTCACTGAAAAGGCAATACTTCTATGTTTTTAGTCTATACAATATTGAGATCCAATAATATTATAAATAGCACAAAGCTAATCTCTTAGTAGTCACAGAAGCAGTGCAATTAGTGTGCTATTAAAAGATGGGGTTAAAAAGTGTGATGATGTGGCTGATGTTGATTTTGATGTTTATTTCTTTACAAGGATGGAGGATTGAGGGGTGTTTGAAGCAAGAGAGATCTGCTCTCTTTCAACTTAAGCATTTCTTCAATGATCCTTACAGTCTTCAAAATTGGTTTGAGGGAAATAGAAATTCAAACTGTTGTCATTGGGAACGTGTTATTTGCAATAACACAACGGGTAGAGTGATCTCTCTTGATCTTCAATCTACAAGAAATCAAGAATTAGGAGAGTGGTATCTAAATGTTTCTTTGTTTTCTCCATTCCAAGAACTAGAGACACTTTACTTAAGTGACAATCTCATAGTCGGTTGCGTTGAGAATGAAGGTTATTCCATCCTCACTTTTAAATAATGAAATTTTACTTCCATGTCTTTATTAACAAGAATTGTTTTGTAGGTTTTGAAAGATTATCACACTTGACTAATCTCGTGTGTCTCTACCTCAGTTCCAATATGTTTCATGACAGTCGCATTTTATCAGCTTTGAGCCAACATTCATCTCTCAAGAATTTAAGTCTAGGTTATAATCAGTTTAGAGAACTGAACCATTTTAATGGTAATGTACTTTTATTATCACTTTTATTATCACTTTTATATTTAGATTGATACACAAAATTATGTACAATTATTATTATTATTACTATTATTATATGTGCTGATTTCAGTTTCAAGGTTGAGTAACTTGGAGTTTCTGAGCTTAAACGGTAACATGTTCAACAATAGCATATTATCATATGTGTCTACTCTCTCATCATTAAAGGTACTATATGTGTGTAACATTGGATTGAAAGGCACTGTTGATCTTGAAGGTAAGCTTGTTCTCATCTTTAATTTCTCTAATGTATAACAATTTATTTTGTCTCAAGGATCTCTCTCTCTTTGCTTTGTCAAACTAGAGTTGGAGATATTGCAATCAAGTAAATTAAAAGCTCTGAATAAGATTCTTTCGGAAACTTCAGTTTACTCAGTCCAAACATCTTCTTCATTTTCTCATGGTTTTAGCTGACTTTATAATTAAAATCTTTGACAAACACAAAGAAGGTAGAGTAGTTAAGCAGAATGAGATTTTCAAAAAGGGATAAAACTTATATTCATTTAGGAAGACAATATTGAAGCCTATGGATATCTAGAAGTAATTAATGTTGGCTTAATGAAAGTTGTTAATTAAGTTTTAATGATAAAAATGTTTTAATAGCATCTTATCATATCTCTACTTGGTCTTTCATCATTAAAGGACTTTGTCATAGGCTTCAACGAAATTAAAAGTCTTCTTAAATGCTTTTTTATTAGTTTTAATCACTTTTTTTTAACTCTTGCCAGAATTGGACTCCTTGAGCAACTTAGAGAGCTTGGCCATAGGAGGAAATGAGATTAAAAAAGTTGTATTCTCCAAAGGTATATGATTAATAATATTTAAACTTACATTTCTCATCCTTTACCAACATAGACTCACAATAGCACACATGCACTATATTTCTCTAAAGAGCACATTTTAGATTTTAGAGTGGTATTTTTATTCTAATTATTAAATCAAATAAATTTAAAGAACTCTGTTTTTCAATCTGAGAAAGCATTTAAGATATTTGTGTTTGAATATTTTCACAAACACACAGGTGAAACGAGTTTGAGGAAGTTGACTTGGTTTGGTCTATACAATGTGAGTATTAGTGATGGAAGCAGTCTCTTACAGACATTGGGCTTATTCCCATCCCTAAAGTCTCTTGAATTCTATGATACCAACTTTAGTGGAGCAATTATTACTAACGGTAAGTTACAATAATATTGAAAGTAAGTACATTAATTTGTTTTGTCTCTAAATTATTGTCATAATTACACAATAACTTTCCTAAAATTTATTCTGCCTTTTCAACATAGTAGTAGACTTCATATTCTATTATTCTACTTTCCATATAAACTTTCTTCGAAGCATTGGAGCATTTATGTCACCTGAAAGTTTGCATAATTTGTAAATAATGATCAAGAAAACTGAAAAGTGGAATTAAAACTCTAGTCTAATGCATTCATTGACAAAAGACAATTTTTAGGATTTATTCTATATTATTTACAATTTCCACAAAATAAAATGAAAAAAAAATTGAATTTTGTTTTTTATTAAAGGATTTGACGAGAATTGATTAGTTGTATGAATTGAAAATTGATTTATAGATTTATAGATCATTCATTTTTTGAAACACTAAGGATGTATTAATTAAAGTTATTTTTTAGTCTAACCTTTTTCTCTTTAAACGTACATTTTATTGTTTTCACACTTATTAAACTTAAAACAACTTTATTTCTCTTCTTTCTTTATTAATGTAATTTTATCTTCTTTTATTTTTGTATCCTATTTTAAATAAGGATATAAAAGTAGTAAAATATTTTATTGAAATTGGTTCTCAAAATTCATGGGTAAATTTTAGTTGAAATATCCCTTTTGGGAATTAAAGTGGTCCCATAGAAAGTCTAAAAAGTTTGTTTGTTTTTTAGACTAAATAAAAAGTACGGACTCCTCTTTAAGAAATTGCAGAGCAAATTGCAACCAAAATTACCTTTTTATTAAAAGCAACAAAATCAAACTAATTAAAGAAATATTAGGATTTATGATCAACCTAAAAGATCGTAAAGTCTCAAATGTCTCAAAGATCTCTTACAATTTTTAAATACTCACATAAAATTGTCAAAAGCCTTTTAAAAACCTTGAAATATACATATATATTTGTATTTAAGATTTTATCTAACCCTGCTGAATTTTTTTTTTCTAGTTTAGCCTCTATACCATATTGAATATTCTTTTTCAATTTAGAATATTAAAATAATTAGTGTAGATTATTGAACAATATTTTATTACTTTTGTGCTTTTGTAGAGTTACCTTCGTTCAAGAATCTGACACATTTAACTATTTCCGACACTGTTTTTAACAACAAATTTCTTCAAATGATTGAGGGTATGACTTCTCTTCAATCTATTGAAATTTCAAATAGTAACCTCAACATCAGCGACACTCTATTTGACAAAGGTTAGTAACTTTTCTCTCTCCTTACAAGTAAAATTTATAATTTATGTATATAATTCTATTAAAAAGGAAAAAAAAGAAATAGTGCACATAGTATATTTATTAAATTTGTGCACTACAATAATTATTAAGCATATTGATTAAGTAACATTTGCATGACTATTATTACCCTTGTGCTTCATATAGTAACTATTAAGGAACATTTTTTTATTTCAGGAATTTGTAAGATGCTTCATCTTCAGCACTTAAACATGAGGTTCAATGGTTTAACAGGCACCTTGCCTTGTTGTCTTGCAAACTTGACTTCCCTTCAATATCTAGATATCTCATACAATGATTTCACGGGTACCTTGCCTTGGTTTCTAGCAAACTTGACTTCCCTTCTATCTCTAGATATCTCATCAAATAATTTTACGGGAAATATCTCCTTATCTCCCCTTAAGGTGCTGACATCCATCCAAGAATTATGGCTTTCAGACAATCATTTTCAAATCCCTGTTTCCCTTGAACCATTTTTTAACCACTCAAAGCTTAAGATGTTCTTTGGTGCTAGTAATGAAATATATGCAGGAATTGAGTCACAATATCTGGCCCCAAAATTTCAATTAAATTACATCTCATTATCCAATTGTGGATATAATGGTTCATTTCCCAAATTTCTCTACAGTCAACATGACTTACAATGGGTTTATCTCTCTAACTTTAATTCGAAGGGAAAGTTTCCAGTTTGGTTGTTAAACAACAATACCAAGCTAGAAAGACTTTATCTAGTTAATAATTCTCTTTCAGGGCCTTTGCAATTACCAATTCATCCTCACATGTCTTTGCAAGAATTAGATATATCCATCAATTCCTTCCATGGGCATATTCCAACGGAATTTGGAGCTTATCTACCAATGCTACAAACTTTAAACATTTCTAGAAATGCTTTAAATGGTAGCATTCCCTCTTCGTTTGGTGACATGAAGTCGTTGATGTATTTGGATTTGTCTAACAATTTGTTGACTGGAGGAATACCTGAGCATATGGCCATGGGTTGCATCTCATTACAACGCCTTGCATTGTCAAATAATAGTTTGCAAGGTCAGATATTCTAAGATAACTTCAACCTCACCAGCTTGTCAATATTACAATTGGATCCCAAATAGTTTATCTAATTGCTCCTTGGAAGTGTTGTGTATAAGTGATAACCATCTTGTTGAATGGTTAGGAAATAAATTATATCTTTGATAGATATTATAATGTCAAAGAATCATCTTGAAGGTCCAATCCCATTGGAGTTTTGTCAACTAGAAAATCTTAAAGTATTAGACCTTTCATAGACAATATTAAAATTTGTAAAAACAAAAACTTAATACTTATGGTCAGATTTAAAAAAATTACAAACAAATATATCATAAATATTTAATTCAATCTAATTCATTCAGAGTTATTCAATAATCAACATTAAATAGTTACCAGACACGTTACCAAACACCACCTTAGTCTTGTATAAGTGTTTCAAAAACTTTTGTTTGCTAAAATTTAGATTTTTCTCAAAATTAAACTTGTGAATCATTCTATTAAATCTTTTTATAGAATTTCTTTATTTAATAGTTTTAAATAAAAAGTAAAAGTAGAACTAAGGATATTTTTGGCCACCTATTTGAAGGGTTTTTTAGCTTATCCATATCAAATAACTAATTATATATTATTTTCTTTGATTAAAATAAGAAAATATATAATTACCATCAAAGGAAATAACAATGGAAAAAAATTAGTTCAAAAAAACATCTAAATCAATGAAAAACCATCTTAAGAAATTGATCATGCAATATGTTTCATTGAGTCTACAAATTGCTGACATTCTAAGGGGTTGTTTGTTTTTCTCACTTTTCAAAGACATGTGACAGTTTCTGAAATGGGAGGGTACTGAGAATAATTTATTATATATTTGGGGTGTGATATGTAAAAACTTAAAATTTAGGGGAGGTAAGAATAGCCCTAAAGATTATTTCACCCCAAAATCTTGGTAAAACACTCAATTCCCCCTTAAAACGAGAGTGTCAGACTGTCAGTGGAGTGGCGTGCGGTTTCTTCTTATCTTCTATTTCTGAAAACAACAGTTTGAAACTAGCGAGTGAGAGACTACCTTAAACATGGCTTCTACAATTACAGCTGTAGCAGTTGTGCTGGAGCTTTCATATTCGCCAAAGCTGAGTCAGGGAACTTCTTCTTCCTCTTCTTCTCCTAGGCCGTCTCGTCGTATTGTAAAAATGACGGACTCTATTAAAGATAAGAATAATGGAGGCTTCTGATTATTATCCACTTTTTTTGAAATCATGTGGCTAATTTGTTTTGATTTAAACGCTAAATTCTTTAGTTTCAGTAGGGGATTTAGGGATTTCTTTTTATCAAAGTTGTTATTGGGTTAATGATAAGAAGGCTGTTAAGATGACTTAATATTATAGTTGCCAATGCTAGGTATTGTCACATTGGTGAATGTCTGGCCGCATCGCCTTTCCTCATCACTGTGAAACCACAAGTAAAATGAGAGCCTTATGGCATTTGTCAGCACCTACAACAAATGTGCATCTGCTAATTTTGAGAAAACCTAAAAGGAAAGGGGGTTCTTGGAGCCAGAGACGAAGCAAGATAGAAGATATGGGACAGAAATTTCCAAGTCGTATATGGAGGATAAAATTTTTGTGTCCAACTCTCAGATTGTGCGGCCAGATAGCCTTGCTCTATTAGTTAGTGCACTGAAAGCTTCAGCCAAGCAAGATGTGGCAAGTTTTTACTTTCCTGGGCGTTGGTGTAAGACCTTTTATTCATGATTTACCTGAGCTTGACAACCTCTTTTCTCCAGGTGGACCAATTTTAGAGGCACAAAAGCAAGCTGGAAGGTTTTGTAAGTTCAGAGTTTCCTCAACTTGTATGTAAGCTTACCAAGGCACTCTATTGTCTCAAAAAAGCTCCAAGAGCTTGGTTTGAGAGGTTAAAGACTGCTGTACTAAAGGGGATTAAAAATTTCAGTAGTTGATAAAAGTTTATTTGTCTACAAACAAAATGGCAAAGTCATCTATGGTTTAGTGTCTGTTGATGACATCCTCTTTACTGGAAATGATTCTGCTTATATCAAGCACTTGATCTCTCATTTGAATTCTCAGTTTGCCTTGAAGACTCTAGATGCTCTGGACTATTTTTGGGGATTGAAGTTCTTAGGACTTCTTCTCTTATTCATCTAATTAGTCAACAAAATATGCTGAAGGATTTATTGGAAAGAGCAGGAATTATTGATGCCAAGCCTTGTTACACTCCAAAAGCTTTTGGAACGAAGCTTAATACAGATGACAGTAATGTTTTTTTCTCAACCTGTAGTGTATAGAAGTATTGTTGAAGATTTGCAGTACTTACTACTAATTAGACCAAATTTAGCTTATTTTGCGAGCAAGCTAAGTCGATTTTGAAATTTCCTACAACACTACACTGGAAAGCAGGCAAACGAGTACTCAATTAACATAGATGAATGCAGCTGGAATGTTATGCTGATGCTGACTGGGCCAATAGTTTGCATGGTCCCAGGTCTAGTGATTACTGCTTGTTTTTAGGATCTAATCTAATCTAGTGGAGCTCTAGGAAACAAAAATTGGTGGCACTTCCTTCAACCAAAGCTGAATATGGAGCCCTGGCTCAAATTGCTACTAACGCTGTTTGGATTTATAGTTTGTTCTCTGAATTGGATTTAACTTTTATTGGTTTGCCTATAATCTGGTATAATAATACAAGTGACGGATCTTTTGCTTCTAATCTAGTTTTCATGTTAGAACAAAACATATTAAGATTGATGCTTATTATGTTAGTGATCAAGTTACTTATAAGAAACTTGTTATTCAACACGTTTCGTCAGCGTTTCAAACCGGAGATATTTTAACCAAGGCCCTATCGGCTGCTGGGTTTGAGCAACTTAGAGACAAGTTGCAAGTTGTTCCGGTTATTAATTTAAGGAGGAATGTCGCATGAATTATACCTGATTGTTTTCAAGATGGTTTGTTTAAGTAGCAAAAATGTTGAGTCTAAAATTGGTTAACTCTAAAGGAAGATTTGATGACATTGAAGATGTTGAGTATTGAGAATTCTGAAGCTGCCACTCTAAAGTTGCTTAGAGCCAGGGAGGATTTACAGGCTTTGTAGGTGTTAACCGTTGAAGTTGTTTTATTCTGAATTTTTCAAGTTTCTAGTTCAAAAAATAATTCAAAATTCAGTTTGTGGCTTTAGTTAATTTTGTATAACTCTTTTGTGTTAATATTTTTTGTTTGTCTGAAAATGATATCTTAAAAATGTCAAACAGAAATTGCGTTCAGTATGGTTGTTTAAAAGCACAAAGAAAGAAATGAAAAAACAGAATTTAGCACCTCAACAACTAATGGAACCTCTTCAAATTACCACTTATTTTTATTCATCAAAAAATTTGTCTCAATTACAAATCTGCTAAAATAATATTGAACGTGATTCACACGAATTCCTATGCAAAAATCTGAAACAGTAAATTGAAAACATAAATAAGCTTAACCTGAAATTTAAAAAAGAAATTAAACAATTATTAATAAATCTTTTAAATACAAGTTTTAAAGTTTTTAAAAATGGCCACCGACGGGTCACAAGTTTTAAATTTATAGATATAGTAATTTAATTTTTTATATATATAAAATAAATGTTAATTTTTTAATAATTTAACAAATATTCAACCATATTATTCATCATATGTATTTATTTGTAGTGCGGGCCTTGAATTACATAGTTCAAATAATTAAAAGAAGAAAATAAAGATAAAATGACACAATGTCAAAGTCTTATACTGTTGTGTTACGTATTTGCATTCATGAAGTTAATGTCTTTGAACAGTGATGATTGAATTTTTCCAACGTTTCTTCCACGGCTTGCTCCTATATTGGATAATTTGTGTGTTGATTGGTTGACTTTTTGCTCCAAAATTAGAAAATAAGTTGTGGAAATTGTATTAAGTCTCATGAGTCATGATGTTTGAGTCAATCTTCATGAAAATATATGATATTTATGAGCTATGACAATTGGATTCCAATACGGCAATGTCATCAGCTTAAATCCTAAATATCATTTATTTTCATGAAAACTGATATAAACTCACTACTTTATTATCGTAAATATTGTATATGTTGAAAGAAACTACCCTTATTGTCGTAATTAAGAGAGAAGCTCTAATACCATGTCAAAATGGAAATGGCAAAAGAGACAATTAAAGAGAGTTGAAGTATTTCCTAAAGATATCTTTGAGAGAGTAAGAGAGATAATTGAAAAAAATCGAAGTATATTTAAGAGATATCTTTGAGAGGACAAGAACTGTAATTAATTGAATTGAATTATTTGTATTGAATTGATTAATGTATGTTAATTTTCAGTTGTTAGCAGCACGATCTTGAAATTATAAAGGCCCTGTTTCTTTTGAAGTTTCCAGGATGCTGCTCGGAAAATGGGTTGGAGTCATTGGAGGATGACTTTCTTGGAGATGATTGGTTTAAGACTTTAAGTCAATTGAAACAATAAAGGTGCTGTTTGGCGATGAATTTGTTTTATGTGCGTGTTTTTGTTTTCAGTACATTTTCTATACATTAGAATGGGTGGAGAAGCCATTCCTTTACTCAACTCTGTTCTGGCCTTTTTCAAAAACAAACTCCAACTTTCGTCCTCAGTTAGCGGACGTACTCGGAGAAGAAGAATGGCTGGATCAATATGAGTTGCTATATCAGGGTCACGGATAGTTAAGATGACCCTGCTACCATTTGATGAGATTGGAAAGACCACTTGGAGTTTCTCCCACATAGCAGGTGTATGGACATCATCCAAGACAATTAAGTACCTCTGCGTGTATAATAAATTACGAAGCTTTTCCTGCAATTTCTCGAGTGGCAATTTCTCTTCATCTCTAACCTCAGTCACCTGCTTCAATATTTGAACTAAAAGATTTTTCTCTTTAAAATCTGGAGAAACACAAACCTAGGCACGATTGTGGAAAATTTTCTTTATCTCTGAATGGTTGTAAACTCTTTTCACTAGAGTTGTCTTGCCAGAACCTGCCACACCCACCACCAATATCAGAAGCTTCTCACGAGTCAAAATTAATCTACTTAATTCCGAAACTTCAGAATCGAAACCAACAATATCTTCTTCATTATTTATTTGATGAAAAACTGTTTGCAAGTACTGCTTTTCATCCAAAACTTCACAATATTTTATGCTAATGTCATAGTGGGGCATCAACCATTTGAAATTGTGCTCAGGGTTTTCATCAGAAGTTCTTTTGCGCAACTCGATGGGCACCGAGTCGGTCAGCTGATCCAAACATTTTTTCATCTCGTTGCTGAAACGAAATTGCACCTTGGATGACCTCAAGAAAGGAAACTTAATGAAAACTTTCTGTCTCTGCAAATTTGTGCTTAGAAGGAAGGTGTGTATGGCATCGTCTGCCAGATAAACAGCTTGCAGAAACTTGATCTTCCAGTCATCAACTGTCAGATCACTTCCTTTGTCAGCCTCTGTACCTCCCAAGATTTTTAGGGAATCTACGAGCTTCTCCATGACCTCTCCGAATGTTGTCTCCACTGTTGGACTAATTGGAAAATTAGAATATATCCATGCATCATGTAGGTTCCTAACCGCAAGCCAAATGATTGCTTCAATAGCCATGGATTCTCGATCTCCGTTTCTCTCTCTCTCTCTCTTTTTTTTTTTTTTAACCCCCTAGATAAGAGACTAAAAGTTTCGACTTACGTCTCCTTCGCTCATAACTGTAATATAGCGAGCTTTGAACATTCTTTTATAATTTTTAATTTTTTATTACTTTTGATGGAGAAGACTTTACAGCTGGATTACTTCGTATAAGAGTCCTGCTACATACAAGGGTATATAAAGATAATTCTTACACTTAATTTTCATAATTTCTCTTTTTTCCTTTTTTTTTTTTTTTTTTCATATCACTTTATAACTCTCTTTATATAGGTCTTTGTAAAGATAACATTTTTCTTTCATATAATGCACAAAAAACTTCATAGTTCACATACGTTCGTTTACTTTTAATAATAAATAGTGATGAAATTTATACTTTTTAGGTAAAATTATCCTTAACGTAAGTAAAATAATATATATATAATTTTTCTTTTACTGGAGGTATCTGAAGCAGCTTACATGCATCTTAATTAGTTTCTTGACTTCAAACAAAGCTTTCAAAATACCGTAAATCTTGCGATCCGTGACTAACAATACTAATAATCGTTCTTATGATTCAACAAACCTTTGACCTCAAGCCTTTACACTCGCTCAACCCATTGTTGGTTTAAACATAAACCACTCCATAATAAAATTCATATTAACTAACTAAACATAAATCACTCCATTAAATTAAAATTAAGTATTATAAATAAAACTGATATATCATTAACTTATTTTAATTCATAAATATAAATATTATTTTTTATTTAAATAATTTTTTTTCAAAATTTTAGAACCGGTCAAAGTTGACGGCAGCGATGTTGTCTTATTTTATTTCGGAAATATAAATAGCCCACACTTTTTTTTTTTAAATATATAATATTTTTAATTTGTTTCTATTTCATATTCTCAAGTAGTTGTTGGGTCGGCGCCAACCGATTGCGTGTGTTCTGAGTTATATAAAACGAAAATGACCATAAAATTAATATCCATTTATCAACGACTCCAACCCATTTTCTGAGCAGCATCCGGGAAACTTCAATATTTGCGCCAAAAACCAGCAATGACATATCAAGAAACTCACAGAACTTTATTATTTCAAATTGATTCGAACAAATCATCTTCAAGAAGTCAATCGTCCAACGACCACAACCCATTTTCTGAGCAGCACCCCAGAAACTTCAACACTTGCGCCAAATCAAGAAACAGCGCCTTGATT
The DNA here is from genome assembly GCA_026225825.1 of Pistacia integerrima. Classification (NCBI taxonomy): domain Eukaryota; kingdom Viridiplantae; phylum Streptophyta; class Magnoliopsida; order Sapindales; family Anacardiaceae; genus Pistacia; species Pistacia integerrima. The sequence goes on from CM047750.1 coordinate 4,170,426, forward strand.
ATTTCAAAGTGACTTTATCATCCAACGACTCCAACCCATTTTCTGAGCAGCATCCTGGAAACTTCGACACTTGCGCCTAAAATCGCAATAATATATCAACAAAATTACTCATAGAGTATATTTTTTATAAGAAAAAAAATGATCACGGGAAAATTAAAAATATTGTCATTGCGTTCACACAGATCAGAACACTTAAATCAGCTGGTTCACCTGATAAAATTAATGTCTGAAATGAAACCAATGGTTCATAAATTTCATATATAGGTACTGTACATGAACTTTCTTTATTTCTATCTTGTTCCTTTTTCTCTCCTGAGAACTAGTTCAGGTGAAAGATAGCAAGAACTGAAATCTCTCTGATGATACTCACAGGTGCATGTGTAACTGATCTTCTACTTTTCCCTTTTATTTTTCTATATATATTAACTTTGCCAAGACATTGTACACATTTTAATTAACTTTCATGTATATTTTCAGTTGTTAGCGGCCTGATATTGATGAAGAGGAGGATGATGATGGAGGTTTTCCCTCCAGGAATAAGAAAACTGTGGAAGGATTGGGAGTTAAGGGCATTGGTTTTCCTCAGCCTCGCATCACAAATGCTTCTGATTTTTCTGGGCAACCGCAGGAAGTACATTCCCAAAACTTGGATTAAAGTTGTGGTCTGGTCTGCCTACTTGCTGGCGGATGCAGTAGCAACTATGGCCCTTGGCGTACTCTTAAATAACATTGGAGAAATCTACGACAATGGTGGTGTTCCTAATTCCAATGGTGAGATTGCTGCGTTTTGGGCACCGTTTGTTCTGTTGCATTTGGGTGGCCCTAATACTATTACAGAATACTCTTTAGAAGACAACGAGTTGTACCTAAGGCACGCATTTCAGTTACTTTTCCAAACACTAACCACAGTATTGATCTTTCTAACTGCATGGAATGGCTCGCGGATTTCAGTTCTTGCAATACCAATGATTATTGTTGGGTTTATCAAGTATGGAGAGAGGACATGGACTCTCTGGTCAGTAAGCAGTAATCAACTCAGAGAATTGGTGCTCTCTTCGGCTGCTGCTGATTCCAATTACCCCAAATTCTTGGATGAATACCCGTTGTATCTTGCCAAGGGATACAAAGTGGAAAGAGACTTCATGATAGATGCTCCCGCTTTTAAAATAAACATGCCCGAGTCTGGAAAAGAATTCAATTCCGATCAAAAGATCATATTAGCCTATGCTTTATTTCATATATTCAAGTGTCTCTTTGCAGATTTGAGCACCAGCGACATCGAGCGAGAAAGCATTGAGCCTTTATTAAAGGATATGTCTCATAAAGATGTTTTCAGTGTGATCGCCATCGAACTAGGATTCATGTATGATATGCTATACACCAAGGCCATCGTAATTCATACTCGTTGGGGTCTAATTCGCCGGGTTATCAGTACTTGTCTCACCAGCCTTGTGTTGGTGATTTTCTGTTTTCTTGCCACGTAGAAATATTCCAAGTTTGATGTCTGGTTAACCTTCTTGTTGACGGCCAGAGAGGAAAGACAAATTATATTTTGTTATAATTTTAGTAGTGTAATTGTAATGAAATAAACTAAGAGAGCATAATAAAGAAGTCTGAAATGAGAAATTTTTATTAACTATTTTAAGTCTGAAGTTCATCACTTACAACATATTTTAAATTTTCACTTATATATTCATTTTTAAAAAATATTTAAATACTTCTTGTTTTGTCCTAGAATTAACATAATTTCAACTTTTAATTTTACGGTAACAGAGAAAATAATAAAATTAGTTAATTACTATATACTTTTCATATGTTTTAAGGGTTTTCTTGACTTTAAGGTTTAATCAAAGGACTAAATTTCTCTTGAAATTTCAAAAATAACATAACTCCTCCACATTAGTCGACCATTAATGTAGGGTTAAAATTTATAATATAATGGGTTTTTAAATATTCACTTAATTATTTTGATTATATCTTACGGAGATTATTGTCATTAAGTCTATAATTTACAAAATTATAAAAATTCAAGTTACAAAGTGCCCAAATTTGTAAACTCACCTCTGCAGGGAAAAACGGTGCGTTTTTATATAGAAGAACCAGCTTTAAACGCTGTCGTTTGAGTTCATCGTCTTCTTTTAGGCTTTTGCTAAATGCTAATAAAACGAAACCTCCGGCAAGAGCTCTTTAAGCTTTCCTATAGGGTTTAAGTTGAAGTTACAGTCGGGATTTGTTTGAGTGGCCTTATTAATTGATTTTGCTTGTTTCAGGTAGGTGGGAACTAATAAAGTTAACTAGTCTGTTAAACTATTACACTAAAACTTATTGTGTGAGTTCTAGGAAATGCTGGACTAATTGCTGAAAATGTTTATGCAGATTGACATTTATCTTTTGAGCTTTTTTAGACTGCATATTTTTTTCCTTCTTTTCATAAACATTTCATGTTGATCTTCTTTTAATTTTTCTGCGAAAAACTCTCTGCAAAACCTTTTTATTTCTGGTTTATTCATTTGTTTTAGGGGAGGGGATATTTTATCAACACCAGGCTTTAGATAATTTAAATCCTAATTTCCTGAGGATATATATTTATATCAAGTTTATAAGATCCTGTACTGGTGTTTCTATTTTTGATTGAATGGTAGACAGTTGTAGAGAGCATAAGGAAATTATTCAAAGAAGGACATTTGTCTTTATGCAGGAGATGCTGTGGTTAAAATTATATTCTTTTTGCTCTCAACTGCTCACTTTCACATTGTTTGTGGGTTTGCACCCTGCCCATAGCTCAGAGTAGCATTTTTCAGTATACATTTACTTGAATTTGTGTTGTGCAGAGCTCATGCCTATACAAGATCTGATTTTAAGGTTTGAAAGATCATGCCGGAATGTATCTGAATCGATTAGGTGAGTGCTATTATGCTCTGTCAAGGTTCTGTATTTCTTGTGTGCATGACATTTGATGTCATGGTATGGACAAAATTACAGTAGCTTACATCTTTTCCTTATTACTAAGGTAGTGTCTGTGATTCTCCCTTTTGTCAAATTGATTTGTTTCCCGGGTTACATTAATAAATACACTGGCATTGTAGCAAGTTGGAAATGATTGACCTCATTCATTGCATCTTCTTGTTCATTTTTAGATATAAATGGAATACTCACTGCTATCTACTTCATGGAGTATATTGGATAAAATCTTTAGCTTATTAGGTAATATCAGTGTTTTGGGGGGGCCATTTGACTTCATTTTGTTTGTTGGCTTTGCAGGTATTGGTCCAACATACAGTTGAGGGTTGTGGAGGACAAGTTGATGAGGCAGAAGGCTCAGCTCTTGCTTGATGAGGCCGCTTCGTGGTCTCTTCTGTGGTACCTATATGGAAAAGGTAATATATCTTTACCTCTAAAGCATTTTCAGCTACAATTGATATTTAGTTGATAAATAAGTAATGTCTTAGGAAAGAGTAATATAACTCATAATCTTATTCTTTTTTCTTCTGCATAATGTAAATCCAGTATTCTTTTTGGTCTTCTTTTTTCTTCCTTGCTTTACATTTATTTGCTAAATGTATTTGAAGATATTCATTCCCCCGTAGTTATCAGCATGGAAATTTCTTCCTGGTTCATGTATGTATGTGTTGGGTGCTATGTCATCCCCTTGATGTTAACTTTCCTCTTCAATTTTTCACTGTCTGCAAACCTTGTCGTATGAACTTGGGGTCTTAGGTATGACAATTCTGGTTGTTCTTGCAGGGACTGAGAACCCCCTGAAGATCATATCCTGGTGCGCATATTTTTCCTTTTTGTCATTAATAGGGACCATCTGTCTACTTTTGAAGGTTTTACCCGGGTTTAAATCTATTTAATTATAACAGTTACCTTCAACATCACATATAGAGGCTTGCCAGTTTGTTGTGAATGACCATACAGCACAATTATGCCTTCGGATTGTTCAATGGCTTGAAGGATTAGCTTCTAAAGCTCTTGAATTGGAAAGCAAGGTGATTAGTTTCTGAAATTCTGCATGTTGGAACATGACATACCTTTTTTAGTGGAATTTTATATTATATTAGGACTATTGTCTTATGGGTTTGAGATGTCTTTTTACTGGATGAATATTTTAGACATTGGTTTGTGATACCAAAGATCTTAAAATTTGGTCCTCTATTCTGCTTAGCATGCAAATATTTTACTCTGTATCACTAGGTTACTCCTGTTCTAGGGCATGAGACTTTGCACTGAATATTTTTTATCATTTATGAAGAGTGTTAGTCAACTGCATTTTTTTTTTTTGACAAATTAATTATTATTTCCAGGTTCGAGGATCTCATGTGGGTACCTATCTTCCCAATTCTGGAATTTGGCACCATACACAACGTTTTCTCAAGAAAGGAGCTTCCAGTTCTAACACTGTTCACCACTTAGATTTTGATGCTCCAGCACGCGAACATGCTCACCAGTTACCTGATGACAAGGTACTCTCATAACTGTCTTACATAATCTCTTAAGATTGCTTTCATTTTGACATTGTGCATCATTATATCCAACTGTTGGGTTTATTTTCATATTAGGCTGCTTATAACATGCATAGAAGTCCATATTTCAATTAGGCTGCTCATCAGTATTTTTTTTTTTTCATTATGATAGTGTGCATGTGAAATATAGAATCTTCCTCTCTGCTATGGAGTATTTGCCATTTTCTCCAGGAGATGATTCAAAAGGCAGTTTTGAAGAAATTATTGAGAGGTAGTTATATGTTTTCTGAAGCATATGTTTTCTTTCTTGAGGTAGTGGCAAAGTCAATGAGGATTTTGATGAAGAGTTGATGTAATTATGATATAATCTAGGAGGGTTTTGTCAAGATCTCAGGAAATCAAACTTGGGAAATATGACAAAGTAACTGATGTTGCAGAGCAACACCGGCTGCAGAGTCTTCAAAAGGCTATGGTAATCCAATGGTTATGCTTTACACCTCCATCCAACATTGCTGATGTTGCAGATATCAGTGCTAAACTTCTTATGCGAGCATTGATACACAGGTAATTCTAGTCCTATGTTTGTAGTATTAGTGTTTAATAATCTCGAAACTTTGAGTAGTTGCAATAGTTTCATTAAAATGGCCAGTATTAGGTTGTGGCAGTGCTTACTGGTCTGAAAAAGATTGTTATTCTTATTGCATTCAAATCTTCAACACTCATAGTGATGAATCATTTAAAGTTGTTCGGTTTTGTTTCTCCCCTGGTTCAGAAGGTTCTCTCTAGTGCATTTTGGTTATGCATGCTTGAAATGCTCAAATTAGAATAAACCCTTAGTGCATGTTTATGCAGTTTCAGATATTAATAAATGCTTTTTTCTACAGCAACATATTATTCAGGGAGTTTGCTTTAATAAACCTATAGGTGCCAGCAATGCCTATAGGTGCATATGCATTACTTAGTTTCCTTGCTGAACCTTTGAAGCAGCTTTCAGAAACTCCTGATACACTTAAGGATTATGTTTCTGAGAATCTAAAAGAGTTCCAGGACTGGGTATGCTTCATTTTGTATGTGTGCTGTTTATATTTTGAAATTTGGTTAGCATCTGTGACCTGATTATTTACCTATGAATAAAAATATGTATTTTCTAATTTATGTAGAGGGAGTACTATTCCTGTGATGCAACGTATCGGAACTGGCTTAAAATTGAATTAGAGATTGCTGATGTCCCTGAACTCTCATTTGAGGAAAAACAAAGAGCCGTTGCAGCAGCCCAAGAGACACTGAATTTATCCTTAGTATTGCTTCAACGTGAGTAACATTGTCTATCTCTATTCACGTACACTTAACAAGCACATGCTCAGACATGGAGAGATATTAAATTGACAAGATATTCTTTTGATTGGGGTGGATTTTTGCTCCCATGCCCTATTTTGTTCTATGAACTTTATGGATATATTATTAGTGCTTTGATATTTGATGATTTAAATTCTTAATACGGGAAGAGAAAATCCATGGTTGGTTTCCCTTGATAATTAACTTCATTTCAAAAGTGGTTATGCGTCTATACCTTTTCATATATACTATCTGGATGTATATAAATTAAAACTATTAAGTATAAAGAAATTGATTCACTGAACAATACACTTATGACAATATAAAAATAAAATGTTTTATATAATTCATTTAACAATATAATATTACTTAATTAAATTAGTTATGGTAGAGCAAGCAGTCTCAAACTGCGCAATTTGATTTTTCCAAGCTAATTGCAGTCAATGAGAATTTTCCTTCCACAACAGTGGGGGCCAACATTAATTTTGCCCTTAAGTAAGTAATCTAGAGAAAATAATAGGAAAATAATTTAATGAGAAGATTAAGGGAGAGAAAGAGATGTAGAATTTTTAAAAGATGGCATGTTTGAAAATATGTTAAGAATAGGATCTTCTTTTAGTTATCTAATCTTTTATTTCTTCTACCCAGTAGCCTTTCTTGTGTGTCTTTGTCGCTAGGATAATACATGAGTGGTATTGTTGGAGAACTATAGTCACGGGGCTTAAATTCATATTTTTAATAGTCACACATGAACCTTAAAGAGGGCAAGAATGGAAAAAAGACAACTTGGTCCTACAAGAATGAAAAACCATTTAGAAATTGAAAATTGTAAAAGCCAATACTCACAAGAACAAAAAGCAATAAAATTAAGAGAGGATAAGATAATTTGAGTTTACTTCATACATAATGGAAACAAGGATATAAACTTATAATAAATCTTTGGAAAAAAAGAGCGAAAGATCTTATGAACACTAATCTGTCGAATAGATTAGTCCAATGTAATAGGATTAAAAACCTAAATTGAATTGTTCATCAATTATAATTGAAGAAAACAATTGGGTAGAAAAAGATTTCTAGCAATAATGTATATTGACCTTGACTCATAAAAAATATTACCAAGTATTGTTTTTGTAATTTATCTTCAATGGGGTGTTTGGTTTAGGGAATATTGGATTACTGGAAATGTTGGATTATTGGAAAGATAGATTACCTTGAAGATTACTGTAAATCTTTAGGAAAATGTGTTTAGTTAATTGGTAAGTATGTTATATTAATATGTTTGGTTGGAAGGAATAAATTAGTATGTATGTTATTTAAATTACTGAATTGTCCTCTAAATTCTAATTAAATATTATTATTTGGATTATATAACCCCCCTATATTTAAAAACTTAGCAAAAATAACCCTATAATAAAAGTTTGGAAAATCAATAAAACACCCCTTACTAACCCAACCATTGCCAGCCGTTGCAACCACCACAAGCTGCCAGTAGCCATCGACCAAACGGAGCATGAAAGGTTGAAATTGATCGTCGTGCGCTGATATGGCCTTTGACATCTAATCTGGCTATTGACGGCCAGATCAATGGCGGCTAATGGCCACATCTGTATTAAGATTAAAAGTGTAGCATTTAGAAGTAATTGTTTAATTGTTTAAAGAATAATTTTGATTTATCAATAGAATGTGAGCTTTATTTAGTTACCACCATTGGAGGATTAAGTAATGTCCAAGTGTTTAATTACATTAGAATACAATATTCCCACCTTGTTAAAAAAAAAAAAAAAAAAAAGTAATAATGGGTGATTATGACCAAACCGAAAAGGAAGAATAATTGACAAGGCACTGCCTAGTGGACCAAGATAACGACAAGTCATTTAAGGCCTTAAATACCACCAACCGACAATAACTGTTGGTCATTAAATGTAGTGGACTTTTTGTGTAAATAAGGAACTTTGTTTTGGTGGCAAGAAAAGAGAGGAAAAGGAAAGGAGGCCACGAGAAATGGTTGATATGAGACAGGTGGCACCGTGGCAATCCGCAGCCATAAGTTCATACCAAGACCGATAATCTTAGAGTTTAAAAAAAAAAAAAAATGAGATAATTATATAATTTATTCAATAATATAATATTACTTAATTAAATTAGTTATGATAGAAGAAGCAGTCCCAAGCCGCCTCATTTGATTTTTCCAAGCTTGTTCCAGTCAATAATTTTCCTTCCACGGCTGTGGGGGCAGCATTAATTTTGCTCTTATTGACCTGCAAATGATGTTGTCAGTTATGGTAGAGGACAGCAGTGGGGGCCAACATTAATTTTGCCCTTATTGACCCGCAAATGATGTTGTTAGTTATGGTAGAGGACAGCAGTGAAGGCCAGCATTTATTTTGCCCTTATTGACCGCAAATGAAGTTGTTAGTTATGGTAGAGGAAGCACTCTCAAACCGCATAATGGAAGCACTCTCAAACCGCCTAATTTGATTTTTCCAAGCTAGTTGCAGTCAATAGGAATTTTCCTTCTACAACAGTGGGGACCAGCATTAATTTTGCCCTTATTGACCTCTTCTATGTCCTATAGCAAATGAAGTTGTTCACTGAAAAGGTAATACTTCTATGTTTTTAGTCTATACAATATTGAGATCCAATAATGTTATAAATAGCACAAAGCTAATCTCTTAGTAGTCACAGAAGTAGTGCAATTAGTGTGTTATTAAGAGATGGGGTTAAAATGTGTGAGGATGTGGCTGATGTTGATTTTGATATTTATTTCTTTACAAGGATGGAGGATTGAAGGGTGTTTGAAGCAAGAGAGATCTGCTCTCTTGCAACTTAAACATTTCTTCAATGATCCTACCCATCTTCAAAATTGGTTTGAGGGAAATGGAAATTCAAACTGTTGTGATTGGGAAAGTGTTATTTGCAATAACACAACGGGAAGAGTGATCTCTCTTGATCTTCGCTTTACAAGAAATTACGAATTAGGAGAGTGGTATCTAAATGTTTCTTTGTTTTCTCCCTTCCGAGAACTGGAGACACTTGACTTAAGTGACAATCTCATAGCCGGTTGCGTTGAGAATGAAGGTTATTCCATCCTCACTTTTAAATAATGAAAATTTACTTCTATGTCTTTATTAACAAGAATTGTTTTGTAGGTTTTGAAAGATTATCACACTTGAATAATCTCGTGGATCTCGACCTTAGCTACAATATGTTCAATGACAGCCATGTTTTATCAGGTTTGAGCCAACATTCATCTCTCAAGAATTTAAGTCTAGATTATAATCAGTTTAGAGAACTGAACCATTTTAATGGTAATGTTCTTTTATATGACATAACTTTTATTATCACTTTTATATTTAGATTGATACACAAAATTATGTACAATTATTATTATTATTACTATTATTATATGTGCTGATTTCAGTTTCAAGGTTGAGTAACTTGGAGTTTCTGAGCTTAAGCGGCAACATGTTCAACAAAAGCATATTATCATATGTGTCTACTCTCTCATCATTAAAGGTACTATATTTGGATGAAATCAGATTAAAAGGCATCGTTGATCTTCAAGGTAAGCTTACTTCTCATCTTTAATTTCTCTAATGTATAACAATTTATTCTATACTGAAGGCTCTCTCTCTTTGCTTTGTCAAACTAGAGTTGGAGATATTGCAATCAAGTAAATTAAAAGCTCTGACTAAGATTCTTTTGGAAACTTCAGTTTACTCTATCCAAACATCTTCTTAATTTTCTCATGGTTTTAGTTGACTGTATAATTAAACTCTTTGACCAACACAAAGAAGGTAGAGTAGTTGAGCAGAATGAGATTTTCAAAAAGGGATAAAACTTATATTCATTTAGGAAGACAATATTGAAGGCTATGGATATCTAGAAGTAATTAATGTTGACTTAATGAAAGTTGTTAATTAAGTTTTGATGATAAAAATGTTTTAATAGCATCTTATCATTTCTCTAGTTGGTCTTTCATCATTAAAAGACTTTCTCATTGCCTTCAACGAAATTAAAAGTCTTCTTAAATGCTTTTTGATTAGTTTTAATCTCTCTGTTTTAACTCTTGCCAGAATTGGACTCCTTAAGCAACTTAGAGGAGTTGTACATGGGTGGAAATGAGATTAAAAAAATTGTATTCTCCAAAGGTATTTATTGATGGTTAATAATATTGAAACTTACATTTCTCATCCCTTACCAATATTTCTCAGCTTTATGAGACGCATAATAGCACACACGTACTAGGTATTTTTATTCTAATTATTAAATCAAATAAATTTAAAGAACTTTGTTTTTCAATATGAGACAGCATTGAAAATATTTGTGTTTGAATATTTTCACAAACACACAGGTGAAACAAATTTGAGGAAGTTGACTTCGCTTAGACTATACAATATGAGCATTAGTGATGGAAGTAGTCTCTTACAGACATTGGGCTTATTCCCATCCCTAGAGTCTCTTCAATTCGATTGTAACAACTTTAGGGGAGCAGTTACTACTAACGGTAAGTTACAATAATATTGAAAGTAAGTACATTAATTTGTTTTGTGTTTAAATTATTGTCATAATTACACAATAACTTTCCTAAAATTTATTCTACCTTTTCAACATAGTAGTAGCCTTCAGCTTCTATTGTTCTACTTTCCATATAAACTTTCTTCGAAGCATTGGAACATTTACGTCACCTGAAAGTTTGCATAATTTGTAAGTAATGAGCAAGAAAACTGAAAGTGGAATTAAAACTCTAGTTTAATGCATTCATTGACAAAAGACAATTTTTAAGATTCATTCCATATTATTTACAATTTCCACAAAAAAAAATGAAAAAAAAAATTGAATTTTGTTTTTTATTAAAGGATTTGACGAGAATTGATTAGTTGTATAAATTGAAAATTGATTTATAGATTTATAGATCATTCATTTTTCGAAACACTAAGGATGTATTAATTAAAGTTATTTTTTAGTCTAACATTTTTCTCTTTAAACGTACATTTTATTGTTTTCACACTTATTAAACTTAAAACAACTTTATTTCTCTTCTTTCTTTATTAATGTAATTTTATCTTCTTTTATTTTTGTATTTAAGATTTTATTTAACCCTGCTGAATTTTTTTTTTTCTAGTTTAGCCCCTATTTGAATATTATTTTCAATTTAGAATATTCAATAATTGGTGTAGATTATTAAACAATATTTTATCTACTTTTGTGCTTTTGTAGAGTTGCCTTCGTTCAAGAATCTGACAAAGTTAGTCATTGAAGACACTGGTTTTCAAAATAACTTTCTTCAAATGATTGGGGGTATGACTTCTCTTCAATCTATTGAAATTTCATGGAGTAACCTCAACATCAGTGACACTCTATTTGACAAAGGTTAGTAACTTTTCTCTCTCCTTACAAGTAAAATTTATAATTTATGTATATAATTCTATTAAAAAGAAAAAATAAAAGAAATAGCGCACATAGCTAGTATATTTATTAAATTTGTGCACTACAATAATTATTAAGCATATTGATTAAGTAACATTTGCATGACTATTATTACCCTTGTGCTTCATATAGTAACTATTAAGGAACATTTTTTATTTCAGGAATTTGTAAGATGCTTCATCTTCAGCACTTAGGCATGTGGGAAAATGGTTTAACGGGCACCTTGCCTTGTTGTCTTGCAAACTTGACTTCCCTTCAATATCTAGATATCTCATTCAATGGTTTAACGGGCACCTTGCCTTGTTGTCTTGCAAACTTGACTTCCCTTCAATATCTAGATATCTCATACAATGATTTCACGGGTACCTTGCCTTCTTGTCTTGCAAACTTGACTTCCCTTCAACACCTAGATATCTCATTCAATGATTTTACGGGTACCTTGCCTTGGTTTCTAGCAAACTTGACTTCCCTTCTATATCTAAATATCTCATCAAATAATTTTACGGGAAATATCTCCTTATCTCCCCTTAAGGTGCTGACATCCATCCAAGAATTAAGGCTTTCAAACAATCATTTTCAAATCCCTGTTTCCCTTGAACCATTTTTTAACCACTCAAAGCTTAAGAAGTTCTATGGTGATGGTAATGAAATATATGCAGGAATTGAGTCACAATATCTGGCCCCAAAATTTCAATTAAATGTGATCACATTATCCAATTGTGGATCTAGTGGTTCATTTCCCAAATTTCTCTACAGTCAGCATGACTTAGAAGTGGTTGATCTCTCTGACATTAATTTGAAGGGAAAGTTTCCAGTTTGGTTGTTAAACAACAATACCAAGCTAGAAAAGCTTTATCTAGTTAATAATTCTCTTTCAGGGCCTTTGCAATTACCAATTCATCCTCACATGTCTTTGCAAGAATTAGATATATCCATCAATTCCTTCCATGGGCATATTCCAACGGAATTTGGAGCTTACCTACCAATGTTGCAAAATTTAAACATTTCTAGAAATGCTTTAAATGGTAGCATTCCCTCTTCGTTTGGTGACATGAAATCGTTGGAGTATTTGGATCTGTCTTACAATTTGTTGACCGGAGGAATACCTGAGCATTTGGCCATGGGTTGCGTCTCATTAGAAGTCCTTGCATTGTCAAACAATAGTTTGCAAGGTCAGATATTCCCTACAAATTTTAACTTGAAAAGCTTGTTATATTTACAATTGGATAACAATAATTTCACTGGAAAGATCCCAGATGGTTTGTCCAATTGCTCCTTGAAAGGGTTGTATATAAGTGGTAACCATCTTGTTGGCACATTACCGAGGTGGTTAGGAAATCAGCCATCTTTGGAGGAAATTATCATGTCAAAGAATCATCTTGAAGGTCCAATCCCATTGGAGTTTTGTCAACTAGAAAGTCTTGAAGTATTAGACCTTTCAGAGAACAATATTAATGGGAGTTTACCGTCTTGCTTTCTGCCCTCCTCAATTAAACAAGTTCATTTGTCAAAAAATAAGTTACAGGGACAACTAAGTGATGGATTATCCAATAGTTCTTTTTTAACGACGCTAGATATTGGATATAATCACTTTGAAGGCAAGATTCCTGATTGGATTGGTACGCTTTCTGATTTAACTTACCTTATCTTGAGTAATAACGATTTTCAAGGTGAAGTGCCAATTCGTTTGTGTAAGTTAAGTCAATTACGTTTGATAGATCTTTCTCACAACAAGCTTTCTGGGCATATCCCTTCTTGTTTAAATATCACAACAGTCACTGTTGCATCTGATTATGTACATTATTTTGGAGGGCTCAGCAAGAGGTTTCCTGAAAAGGAAGAAACTGTACAGTTTACAACGAAGACTAGATCTTACTCTTACCAAGGAAGAATTCTTAGCTACATGTCTGGAATTGATCTCTCCAACAATAAGTTAGTTGGTGTGATTCCTTATCAAATTGGAAATCTTGTCGGAATCCAAACGCTTAACCTCTCTCACAACAACTTGACAGGACCAATCCCATCGACATTTTCAAATCTCAAGCAGATCGAGAGTTTAGATCTTTCATACAACAATTTGATTGGGAAAATCCCTCCCCAGATCGTTGAGTTATATTATTTGGCTGTTTTTAGTGTGGCACACAATAATTTATCAGGCAAACTCCCTGATAGGAATGCACAATTTGGAACCTTTGAAGAAAGTAGCTACGAGGGAAATCCATTTCTTTGTGGACAACCATTGCCCAAAAGTTGCAATGCAATTGAATCACAACCAAAAGATTCAAGTATTACTGGAGAAGACAATGATTTCATTGATATGAATGTCTTCTATATCAGTTTTGTTGTGTCCTATATAGTTATGCTCTTAGGGATTGTTGCAGTTTTGTTGATAAACCCTTATTGGCGTCGTAGATGGTTTTATATTGTTGAGTTGTGCACAACATCCTGTTACTATTTTGTTGTAGATCATCTCCATAAGTGATTTGATCATGAAATAGTTAGTCGGATTATATGTAAATATCTTGCAAAATTGCATGTTTTGATGTTCTCTTCAGGGTGCCAAATGTTTTGTAATTTCAAATAATGCATTTATTAATGAATAATGTTAGTGCTTGAAGAAAGCCTACCGAGCAATACTTTAGATGACAACAAAATTTAGAGATTTTTTCTTATTTTTTATTAATGAATTATATATTCGTATGAGTGATGGGTGATAAAATTATGAAATCTAAGATGTGATGTTGTTTTTGGCGTTGAAATCATGTGTTTAAATTGAATTGACTATACATCTAATCTCGTTATGCAATATACAAAATCAATTGTTCATCCTCTTTCTAGAAAGTTTAATTTACTCAAATTATTATATTAATTAATTTCCTGGATCCTCTTTGAAATATAATTTTATTGGAGAAACCCTATATTCCACTGTGTATATCCTTATCCCAATCCTCTTGATTATAATTACAGGATTTAGATGAAGGTTAATAATCAATAATTAAGAATTTAATTTGAAAAAATATGGCTTACACAGTTATAAACTTACACTTGTTTAATTAGTCAAGAAATTTTTTGTCTACAAAAGAATAACTATTCGTTCCAAATAATACGGTTTCGTCCCAAAAAAAAAAAAAAACCATAATTGAGGACAAATATTTTCGTCCTTGTCTACGTGGTGAATTGGGGCGAAAATTAATGGTGTGATGAATTGGGGACGAAAATTTTCGTCTCTGATTAGGTTGATAATATGATGATTAACCGTAACCCCAATTTATGAATCAACCCTGCTAATTTTCCTTCTTGATAATATCCAGGTTCAATTTCACTTCACCATATAGACAAACAAAACAACAAAAGCGGAGTTTCCCAAATAAAACTGCACTTCTTTATTAACAAAGACTGTCAACATCCTACCACAACATAGGTAAGCTAAACAAAACTGTAAACAAATGCAACAATGTATTTAGTACATGACTTTGTGGAAGCAAATACAAATCTAAAGGACAGCTGATAACCATTTGAGAACAGATCCTCTTACATCATAATGCTCTCCCCACTTCTCCCACCATGACTGTTCATTCAGTCTACCATACTCACGTGCCCTTTTCTCAGTCCAACCTTTAGCATCATTCTTTTCCCACCTGAGTCCAAAATAATATGTTTTATCAGTGTAGCTAGATCAACTGTGCTGTTAATGTAAATAAAATACCATAATTGTGATTATCATACAGTAAAAATCAGCTTACCATTTCTCATACCATCCAGCATATTCAGTGCCTGTTTTGGCTTGTTTCTGGGCACTTCTCTCTATCCTTGCTAAATTGCTACAGTTTCAAAGACATAAAAGGAACTAAAATATCAAATTTGGGTACAGAGTAAACCGAAAATATTTTATTTCAGACTTGACAGCTGGTAAATAAGCATATGCTGTTACTTTTACTAGGAATAATAAAAGTAGAAAAAGACCTCCATTCATCTTGATGAAGCACCTTTTGCCATGTTTCCCACCATGAATCACCTTCAGCATTTCTTCCAGATTTCTCCACACCTACGGAATATGAACTCTTCTTTATGTGAGGATTTAAGTTTCAAAATGCCCCACCAGGGACAACTATTAAGAAAATGGAAAAGCTCAAAGCCCTTTCAATTTTATCCAAAACAGAAATGCTTTTTCTAATATTACCTGCAGTTGTTTTCTATATATGGTTTTCAATATGAAAACATGAAGAAACATTTTCTACTAGACAGCCAGTTGTTGCATGGATGTCATTAAGTCATTTCTGCTTGAAATGCCATGTTACTCTAATAAGATTCTTTACTAAAACTTCGAGTACTTACAAACTGTGAAACACAGTTTATCATAACCTTGACTAGAATAATGCCATAAAAATAAACAGTTTTCATATAGAAATGAATTCAAAGTAATAATTAATGAACAGGGTTACAAAACCTAGGCTTTTACTTTTTGGTGGCTTGCAATCAATGATAACTGTAAATAATTTTTTCTACAATAATTCTTAGAATAACAAGGTAAGTAACATACCTAGCTCTTTG
>CM047750.1:4186307-4222135 GCA_026225825.1 Pistacia integerrima
ACCTAGCTCTTTGTATCCGGTCCAGTCACTTTTCTCCCACCACTGTCAAGGATATCAATAAATCCAATTAAATGCATATACCTGGGATGATACTTAATGGAGTTATAAAAACAATGTCATTGTCACAGAATATCATGACAGTTGACTATGCAAAATGCATATGAAACAGTGGCTAAACCAAATAAAAATTAGAATTCCATAGCATTGCAGAGGAACTATAACCAAAAAATATTATCCAATTTGCTACATGCCCAAATCAACAACACTCAAGCATTCAAACTTCATATGATTAACTGGTAACATACCGTTTCTTTCCATTCAGAGGAACAATCATGAGATTGACCTCCCATTCTTGTCCATCTACATCAATATCCATTCTCGCCCAAGTCCTTCCCACTTTCTCTGTACCAAGTACTCCCATCCTCATTAGTACCAGACTCAGCCCTTTACAAGCGACTCAAGCCAAAGCAGCTCAAAGCAAGGGGAGCCAAAACAGAGCCAAAGACAAAGCAAATTGAACCAGGAAAAACACCAGCAGCAACTACACAAAGGATAAGCAAAGAACCCAGCAGGCCAGCACAAAAAAACCCAGCAGCACCCAACACCACTCCAAAGCAGCACCAAGAACATCAGAACATCAGCAGCTTCACAAAGCAACACAAACTAGGCAGCAGAAGAAAATCGAAAGAGACAAGAGACAAGAACCACATAAATCTATGGGCAAATCCACCAAAAATTATAAAATTATGGTTCTTGTTAATGTGTTCTAATATATTTATCTAGAATAAGCAAAAGAGAGCTGAACAAGTGAGTTTACCCGGAAAAATAAAAAACGAGATTCTTATAAAAACTAATGAAACGAGTTCTTGTTAATGTGTATTTTCCATCCAATCTGTTCTCTGATTCAGTTCTCTTTTCTCCGCCAAACACTGGGCGAATTAGAATATTCTCCAGTACTTCAACCTTGGGTTCAGTTTCTGCTTCAGCTTCGGCTGCCCTAACCGCAACATGGTGAGCTATATTACCGCCTGAACTAGATGTCCAGACAGATTTGAATTACCTAAATCCCTGCATAAATTATCATACGCTCATCAGTAATATGTAATTGAAATGGAAATTGCCTCAGTTGAAGCCCATTAATCAGCAATTTAAGCATCATTAAAAACCCACCTTTCCAAAAATGGACTGTCTTGATTGCAAGTGATGTGGAACCAAGTGCAGGGCTTAACAAGCGTGGGATCCCAACTTTGAACGACGTTATCTGGATCTGATAAGCTTTTCTAAAGGTGAAAAGAGCGTCTCCTTCTGATGGCAAGGAGGTAGAAGTGGTGGTGGTGGCCATGGCTGATGGCTGTTTCTAGGGTTTGTTTGTTAGTTGGGTTTGAGAAGGTGGCTGGCGTCCTCGAGATTGGAGAGCAAAGAGAGGGTGGTGGAGTCAGAAGAAGTGGAAAGGTCGGAGAGGTCGGGTTGGTTGGATTGAGTGCGGAGAGATATTGAGGCGGGACGATGGGTTGAGGTGAAGGAGGTGATGCTTTTGTGGCGTGGGTGGATATGGACGGTGGAGATGCATTTGTTTAAAGAGAGAAAGAGCCATCAGATTTGGAGTGAAGATTGCGAAAACCTTAATTGAGAGAAGGAAAAGATTTGAAGAAGACCTAGGTTTGATTTGTAATTGCAGTTATTGGTTATTAAATCCTTTGCAATCTTGGCCCTTGATTTGTGACTGATCCAACGGCTGAAAACACTCTATGGTCAACGGTATAAAAGAAGCTTAATCGCCCAAATTTGCACAGTTGCTCTTTTGTGTATTTTCGCGATTGTATTCTCTCTGCTAGGGTTCTTGATTCTGTTTCATATATCGTGTAAATCTTGTTGTAAATCCGATTGAAAGATTAAGCTGCTTGAGAGTGATTCTTTGGGTGTTTGCGATTGAGGTTGTACTCTGTGATTCGTTGATAATAATAATGCAGCGAACCTCTATATGTTGAAGGTCAACGTGAACGTAGCTTGTTTAATCTCGAACAAGTAAATCACGGTAAAAGATTGTGTGTTGGTGTTCTTGTTTTGATCTGTGGTTGTTTATTAGTATTAAGGTTGATTGTGTAGGCTTGATTTCTAAGAAGAATCTTCTAGCTTATCCGTGAACTCTAGGTATGTTGCCTCCATTGTTGGAGTTAATTGGAAAAATAGAATTTCTTCCAATGCATTTTTCATTGAGGTTCCCAAACCGCAAGTTTCAAATGAATTGGGTTTCAATAGCCAATGGATTCTCGATCTAACCGTTTTTTTCTCAGATATGAGACTGTATGAAGATGCGACTCGTGTCTCCTTTGCTCATATCTGCAAGTTAAGTTAAACTTGCTGGGCTCTGGACATTCTTTTATAATTTTTATTTTTCTAATGGAAAAGACTCTCAACTGGTGTTTACTTACAGAATGCATGAGAATCGAAATGTAGATGGGGACGGGAATGAAAATAAGTAAAAGAGACTAAAATATGATTATATTGTTTACTTGTAACAACAATGAAATGGAATAAAATTTATACTTTTTGGCAAATTTATCCTTACCGTTAAATGATTATACAAATATATTTTTGTAATAATATAAATTAATTAAACATAAATACTCTATAATTTAATACATTTCAAAAAAATTTAAAATAAAATTAATTATTATAAATAAAACTGATGTATTGTTAACTTATTTTATTCCATAAATATAAATATTGTTTTTTTATTTAAATATTTTTTTCCAAAATTTTAGAACTAGTCATTAATGTCGATCAAAGTTAACGGATAGCAACGTTCCTTTATGTTTTCGACATCACCGTCGACACGTGAAGACTTTCCATGCGTTGATATTTTGATTTAAGAAACTGACCATCGAATATTGATGTTTAGACGTCATGCGTGATGATCATATCTTCCATCATTGCGATTGACGTCCATACACTAGTAGTCGACGACTTGTCTCTACTCAGATCGAGATATCGATGGACAAAAAGCCTTCACGTGCCAACGGTGATATCGAAAACATGAAGGAAAGTTAGCTTAAAGAAAAAGGGGGTCCAACCACATATATACACCATAAAAGCTTATCAAATTAAAGATTTGAAACAAATACAACTTCTAACAATAGTATTTGATATACAAACAAATTAATTTGAAAAAAAATTTGTCTTACACAGTATTTTTTTATTGCACTTCATGTTTAATTATTCAATAAATTTACCATCAAACTTCATAAACTTAATGATAATTAGTTTGTACAAAATTTATGATTAATATATAATTCTTAGTTCATACTTAAAAAACTTAAAATAATTTATATTTTGTTATAATTTTAGTTGTGTAATTACAATAAAATAAACTAATAGGGAGTGAAAAAAAACAAAATAAAGAGGGGTGAAATGATATTTTTTTATTAACTTTTTCTCCCAATTGTGTTGCTTGTAAAATATTCAAAGAGACCCTAAATTTATAGCCTTTTCTCAACAACCCATTTCCCTAAAAGACTTAATTATCCAATGATAAATCAGGAGATAGATCCGTGTTTTGAAGAAGACTTGCATAGGTCACGTGTTTTCATGTGTCAATTTAGTAGATTACTTACAACATATTTTGAATTCTCTATTATATATTCATTTTTTTTAAATATTTAAATACTTCTTGTTTTGTCACAGAATTAACTTAAATTTCAACTTTTAATTTTAGGGTAATGAAGAAAATAATATTATTGATAAATTACAGCATACTTTTTATATATATTTTAAAAGTTTCCTCGATCTTGAGGTTTAATCAAAGAACGAAATTTCTCTTGAAATTTCAAAAATATCATAACTCTTTTTCGATAATCAATAATTAATGTCTCATTAAATATTCACTCAATTATTTTGAATATATGTGATGGAGATTGTTGTTATTAAGTCTATAATTTGCAAAATTATAAAAATTCAAGTTACAAATAAC
Organism: Pistacia integerrima; assembly: GCA_026225825.1. Taxonomy (NCBI): domain Eukaryota; kingdom Viridiplantae; phylum Streptophyta; class Magnoliopsida; order Sapindales; family Anacardiaceae; genus Pistacia; species Pistacia integerrima. The sequence continues at coordinate 4,190,278 of CM047750.1, forward strand.
CCAAATTTGTAAACTTACCTGTCCAGGGCAAAACGCCGCCCGTTTTTATATGGAAGAACCAGCTATAAACGATGTCGTTTAGTTCATCCTCTCCTATTAGCATATAAAACGAAACCCCCGCCAAAGAGCTTTTTAAGCTTTCCTCTAGGGTTTAAGTTGAAGTTACAGTCTCACAGGGGATTTTTCAAAACTCTGAGGTTCACGGCGTAATGGAGGTTGATATGGGGACCTCTTCTAGCTTCCTGGACCCGGAAGACCTCTCCATCAGGGAACAGTTTCGTCGTTACGGGTAAATTTTTTCATAATTTTTTATTTTTTGAGTGTGTAGATTGTTTTTTTTTTGAGTTGAGTTGTATGAAATTTAAGTTCGTTCAGCTGTAGAAGAAAACAACGTTTGTGGTTTCAGCTTTAGTGTTCTACTTCTTCTTTGCTTCGATCACCATGGACTGTTACTTTGTCAGAACTCTTTTAAATAAAGGCAAGGGATGAAAGTTGAAACCTTCTAGAGTGATAATTGGAAAAACTGGAAATGAAATCCTCAAATTGAAGCGAACGAATAGAAAAAAAAAGGGAATGGGTTGAAATCGGGGCATGATTTATGGGGAAATGTTTATTTTTGCCTGGTCTCAGCTTCATTGGTTGTCTTGTAGTATGTAGTGGTGAATTTGTCATTGTTTTTTCCTAGTATATTCCATATTTTGTTGGGTCTCTCTCTTTTCTTTTGACTGTTTTGTAATTGGTCAGGAGAAGAAGGGGTGGAATTTTTTGAGGATTAGAATTAGAAAAGTTGTTCTTAACTCTCTGTACTTTGTTTTGTAATCATTTTCAAGCATGCTGCATGTGCAGGAAAAGGCACTCAGCTTCAAGCATATCCCCTCATCAACAACTTTCAGTTTCGAAGATCAATGAACCTGGGCTGTTGTATGATGGGACAAATATCCACAGTCCAACCAACACTGCATTGATTCTTGAAAATATTAAGCAAGAGGTTCAGAGCTTTGAATATGGAGGAACGCCGGTTAAGATGCAATCTGCTAGTAAAAGGAGGTCGTCAATTGATAGTCATGGCATCTTTGATACTGATGTTGGTCTTGATTCAATCCACTTAGGAAGTCAGTCACTAAAAGCTTGCAAGATTGAGAATGACGCATTGGCAGATAGTGGAGAGACAACCTTTGCTCTGTTTGCATCTCTACTGGATTCTGCTCTTCAAGGTGCTTAAGTAAAATTCTGCGTATAGAGTGCTATAGTTGAGATCATTATTTATTTATTTTAAAACTTTGTCATAATGATATAATTTATTAATTAATTAGTTTTTTGGGATTTGTTTGAGTGGCCTTATTAATTGATTTTGCTTGTTAGGGAGGTAGGAACTAATAAAGTTAAATAGTCTGTTAAACTATTACACTAAAACTTATTGTGTGAGTTCTAGGAAATGCTGAACTAATTGCAGAAAATGTTTATGCAGATTGATATTTATCTTTTGAGCTTTCTGCATAATTTTTCTCCTTCTTTTCATAAACATTTTGATGTTGGTCTTCCTTTAATTTTTCTGTGAAAAACTCTCTGCAAAACCTTCTTATTTCTGGTTTACTCATTTGTTTTAGGGGAGGGGATGTTTTATCAACACCAGGCTTTAGATAATTAAAATACTAATTTTCTGAGGATATATATTTATATTAAGTTTATAAGATCCTGTACTGCTGTTTCTATTTTTGATTGAATGGTAGACAGTTGTAGAGAGCATAAGGAAATTATTCAAAGAAGCACATTTGTTTTTATGCAGGAGATGCTGTGGTTAAAATTATATTCTTTTTGCTCTCAACTGTTCACTTTCACATTGTTTGTGGGGTTTTTCACCCTGCCCATACCTCAGAGTAGCATTTTTTAGTATACATTTACTTGAATTTGTGTTGTGCAGGGTTAATGCCTATACAAGATCTGATTTTAAGGTTTGAAAGATCATGCCGGAATGTATCTGAATCGATTAGGTGAGTGCTATTATGCTCTTTCAAGGTTCTGTATTTCTTGTATGCATGAAATTTGATTTCATGGTATGGACAAAAGTACAGTAGCTTGCATCTTTTCCTTATTATTAAGGTAGTGTCTGTGATTCTCCCTTTTGTCAAATTGATTTGTTTCCCTGGTTACATTAATGGATACACTGGCATTTTAGCAAGTTGGAAATGATTGGCCTCATTCATTGCATCTTCTTGTTCATTTTTAGATATAAATGGAATACTCACTGCTGTCTACTTCATGGAGTATATTGGATAAAATCTTTAGCTTATTAGGTAATATCAGTGCTTTGGGGGGCATTTGACTTCATTTTGTTTGTTGGCTTTGCAGGTATGGGTCCAACATACAGTTGAGGGTTGTGGAGGACAAGTTGATGAGGCAGAAAGCTCAGCTTCTGCTTGATGAGGCCGCTTCTTGGTCTCTTCTGTGGTACCTATATGGAAAAGGTAATATATCTTTACCTCTGAAACATTTTCAGCTACAATTGATATTTTGTTGATAAATAAGTAATGTCTTAGGAAAGAGTAATATAACACATAATCTTGTTCTTCTGCTTATTGTAAATCCAGTATTCTTTTTGGTCTTCTATTTTCTTCCTTGATATACATTTATTTGCTAAATGTATTCGAAGATACTCATTCCCCTGTAGTTATCAGCGTTGGAAATTTCTTCCTGGTGCATGTATGTTTGTGTTGGTTTCTATGTCATCCCCTTGATGTTTAACTTTCCTCATCAATTTTTCACTGTCTACAAACCTTGTTGTATGAACTTAGGGTCTTAGGTATGACAATTCTGTTTGTTCTTGCAGGGACTGAAGAACCCCCTGAAGATCATATCCTGGTGCGCATATTTTTCCTTTTGTCGTTAATAGGAACCATCTATCTACTTTTGAAGGTTTTACCCTGATTTAAACCTATTTAATTATAACAGTTACCTTCAACATCACATATAGAGGCTTGCCAGTTTGTTGTGAATGACCATACAGCACAATTATGCCTTCGGATTGTTCAATGGCTTGAAGGATTAGCTTCTAAAGCTCTTGACTTGGAAAGCAAGGTGATTAGTTTGTGAAATTCTGCATGTTGGAATTTGGCATACCTTTTTTAGTGGAATTTTATATTATATTAGAACTATTGTCTTATGGGTTTGAGATGTCTTTTTACTGGATTAATATTTTAGACATTGGTTTGTGATACCAAAGAACATAAAACTTGGTCCTCTATTCTGCTTAGCATGCAAATATTTTACTCTTTATCATTGGGTTACTCCTCTTCTGGGGCAAGAGACTTTGCACTGAATATTTTTTATCATGCATGAAGAGTGTTAGGCAACTGCATTTTTTTTGACAAATTAATTATTATTTCCAGGTTCGAGGATCTCATGTGGGTACCTATCTTCCCAATTCTGGAATTTGGCACCATACACAACGTTTTCTCAAGAAAGGAGCTTCCAATTCTAATACTGTTCACCACTTAGATTTTGATGCTCCAACACGCGAACATGCTCATCAGTTACCTGATGACAAGGTACTCTCATAACTGTCTTCCATAATCTCTTAAGATTGCTTTCATTTTGACCTTGTGCATCATTATATCCAACTGCAATGCCTGTTGGATTTATTTTCATATTAGGCTGCTTATACCATGTATAGAAGTTCATATTTCAATGTAAACAAGGACATTATTTTGGAAATCTAACATATTTAGAGTTGCATTTTTGTTAAGGGGTACTGTGATACTGAACTCTTGATAGAGTGGAATGTTTAGAGAACAGATCAATGGATTTAAGCATGTTATTAAATACATTATAGTTTAAGTATGATAACTGTCTCCTTGTATGTCAAGAATGAAGCATGTTTTTGCTATTTCACAGGAAGTGGTGTCTTAAACATAAGACATTAGTTCTATCCACATTGTTGCATTATAGAAACCAATGTCTTTTCACGTTTCTGCTGCAAGTACATTGGCAATCAGTTTCTTAAAATATTTGCGGGTTCTACATGCAACCAAAAGGATGTGCACCATTTTCATGCTTTTTTCTAGATCTCAAATTTACATATAGTGGAACTTGTTGATTTGCAATATACCATGTGGGTGAGATTTTGTTGTACCAGTTTGTGACAGGAGTATTTCTTAAACATCTAATTCTGGTCTAAGGTAGCATTAACAGTTTTATGTCTACAGAAGCTAGATGAATCCCTTCTTGAAGATGTCTGGACTTTATTAAGGGCTGGAAGACTGGAAGAGGCATGTGACCTTTGCCGATCTGCTGGACAGGTATGAATTTTTTGAGAAGTTTTGATTGCAGAATTCCTGTTTTATTTCCCTTTTCTGGCATCATAGATACTACAATTTTGGCAGCCATGGCGAGCTGCCACATTATGTCCATTTGGAGGAATGGTACCTATTTCCATCTGTTGAAGCCCTGGTGAAGAATGGAAAAAATAGAACTCTTCAAGCCATTGAACTAGAAAGTGGTATTGGTCACCAGTGGCGTCTTTGGAAATGGGCTTCCTATTGTACATCAGAGGTAAGCTTGAAACAGCCATCAAAGAGCTTTCTTGCATTATTACATTGAGTGCTGTAAACATTTAATTCGTATTCCTGTTGCTTACTATCCTCTTCATCTGATCATGCTGTTCTTTGTCTCTCTAGAGCAGGCAAGATTTCTGAATTATTTTATAAGGCCTTTTGAATTAAATTTTACACACTTTGCTGTGAAACCCTTGAGAATGTATGCACTACTTTGTTTTCATAGTAGGAGTTTTACCTCCATAAAGATTCTGTGAGTCTTCAGTTTCTTGAACTAACAGAAATTTTCCTCCCTTTGTTTTGAAGAAAATTTCTGAACAGGATGGTGGTAAATATGAAAAAGCTGTATATGCTGCCCAGTGTAGCAACTTAAAGCACATGCTTCCAATCTGTACGGACTGGGAGGTAAAAAGGAACTTTTAAAGATTGCCCCTCTGCTGTGTTTCAATTTTTTTCTTAAATTTCATTCAAGATTCTGTTGAAGAGATAGCCAGCATAGCTGACTCCTTAGCATTCTTACCTTGTGAAACTTTGTCTAATTCATATAATATTTTATCACTTACTATGATGAATCTATTCTGAAATCTAATGCCTCTATTTCTCCAGTCTGCATGCTGGGCAATGGCAAAGTCATGGCTTGATGTTCAAGTGGACCTGGAACTAGCTCATTCACAACCGGGTAGAATGGAACAGTTAAAAGGTTATGGAGATGATATTGAAGGAAATTCGGGACAAATGAGCAGCACCTGTCAGCCCGTGGTTGGACCAGAAAGTTGGCCACTGCAAGTTCTGAACCAGCAACCGCGAGATCTTTCTTCTCTTCTTCAAAAACTCCATTCAGGGTTCGTTGACAATGTGTTTTCTATTTGAATGTTGTTATCCCCTTTTTGTGCTGCTCATATAGGGCGTCTTCATCTTTTCTGCTAAATTTAGAGAAATGGTACATGAAGCTGTTGCTCGAGGGTGCAAGGAGCAGCAACGACAAATTGAGGTTTGTCTCAAGAAGGACTTGTGTTTTTTATTTCCATTGCCAAGTTACTTTACCGTACTGAATTTCTGGCTTCCTTGATCCATCTGGATTTTATGAAGATTGGTTATGGATTGATGGAAGATGTAAAGAGATTGAATTGTGGACATACTGATCATGCTTCTCCCTGAAGTAATTTAGAAAAAAAATACCATTTGAGAGACAATGGCAAAGTGGAAGATTTGCCTTCTTGCATTTGGTTTAATCAGATTGTGCTTGTTTTCTTTGCAGCTCAAGGGCACTATACTACTTTTATTACATATGTAATGGCTGAACACACAGGTGTAATTGTAAAAAAGACTCGTATATTGTTAAAGACTTCGTCTTTTAGTTGCCTTCCATATAAAAAAAGAGTTCTGAACTCAATTTAACTCAAGGATCTTTGATCTCAACTGCATGGATGTGCCATTAAATCCTAGTTTCCCCTTCTGTCGGCTGGTATATCTGTGGTGGAAATTAGAAAGTTTTTATCCCTCTTTTTTAGTTTTCATATTTCTTGCTTTCCTTTTAATTTTATCCTAAATATTAGATTATGGTTTCTATATGTTGTTTATCTATTGAATAAGAATGTAGCTTTTCACACTTCATTGAAACTTATGGTTCGTTGTCTGTATCTGCACATTGCTCGACAGATGAAGCTTATGTTAGGGAACATACCACATCTTCTGGAACTTTTATGGTCATGGATTGCACCTTCAGAGGATGATCAATATGTCTTCAGGTAATCTGCTGTTAAATGTTTTTGAGGCTAGACATTATGTCCACAGGCACCCCATCCTTTGTCCTTCATAGTAATTGGCGACTTCTTCCTCTTTCCTTTGGTAGCATAGTTTCAGACTAAGAAATTTGGGATTGGATTTAAAAAGACAAAAATACTTGGGCAATTTGGCAAATGAAAACTACTCATTAAAGGTAGTTACTGCCTTAGAGATCTTAGGCCATTGCCAGAATTAGATGGATCAATAGTCATGAAGTGCATTTAAATTCTATTTTCAAATTCACTGGATTCTTTATTCTTTATTTGATTTTATTTTTTGGCTGGTTGAATTATTTTGCTGAACAATCACTTTGGTTCCCCTCAGGCCTCCCCATGGTGATCCTCAGATGATCCGATTTGGTGCACATCTAGTGCTTGTGCTTAGATATTTACTTACTGATGAAATGAAGAATCCTATTAGAGAGGAGCTTATGATTGTTGGTGATCACGTTATACACATGTAAGTAATTACAAGCCGAGCTGTTTTAGATGTCTGTGCCTTTTTGCCAAACTGTGCTTAGAGTTTAGAATTTTTTCTTTTAATTCCTGGAAAGATACAGATTACTGAGCATGTCTAGAATATGTCGGGCTGTGTACAGTTCCATCATTTGTGTTTGTTACAACGGTGATATTTCTATATGGTTGACAGCAGTATCAGTTATCCTATATGAATTTTATTTTCTTAATTTTGTTAGAAAATCAGGACGATGCTCTTTTGTATTTTGAGGTCCAGGTTTCTATATTTATAATTTCCTGAGTTGGAACATCTGATAACAGGTATGCGATGTTTTTGTTTTCGAAGCAACACGAAGAATTGGTTGGGATTTATGCTTCCCAGCTTGCATGCCACCGTTGTATTGACCTCTTTGTGCACATGATGGAACTAAGGCTAAATAGCAGGTGCCTATAACTCCCTATGGAGGTTATGCTTCTGTTGCATCCTCGTCCCTTATTATGTTTTGCTATCATTATGAGTTTTCTTTGGATCATATATCACATTATCTTAAGGCTTTTTACCCTGCAATTTTTCATTATTTTGACTTGCACTATTATTTTCTTTTTCATTATGATAGTGTGCATGTGAAATATAGAATCTTCCTCTCTGCTATGGAGTATTTGCCATTTTCTCCAGGAGATGATTCAAAAGGCAGTTTTGAAGAAATTATTGAGAGGTAGTTATATGTTTTCTGAAGCATATGTTTTCTTTCTCGAGGTAGTGGTAAAGTCAATGAGGATTTTGATGAAGAGTTGATGTATTTATGATATAATCTAACAGGGTTTTGTCAAGATCTCGGGAAATCAAACCTGGGAAATATGACAAAGTAACTGATGTTGCAGAGCAGCACCGGGTGCAGAGTCTTCAAAAGGCTATGGTAATCCAATGGTTATGCTTTACACCTCCATCCACCATTGCTGATGTTGCTGATATCAGTGCTAAACTTCTTATGCGAGCATTGATACACAGGTAATTCTAGTCCTATGTTTGTTGTATTAATGGTTAATAATCTCGAAACTTTGAGTAGTTGCAATCATTTCATTAAAATGGCCAGTATTAGGTTGTGGCAGTGCTTACTGGTTTGAAAAAGATTGTTATTATTATTGCATTAAAATCTTCAACACTCATACTGATGAATCATTTAAGGTTGTTTAGTTTTGTTTCTCCCCTGGTTCAGAAGGTTCTCTCTAGTGCATTTTGGTTATGCATGCTTGACAAACTCAAATTAGAATTAACCCCTCGTGCATATTTATTCACTTTCAGATATTAATCAATGCTTTTTTCTACAGCAACATATTATTCCAGGGAGTTTGCTTTAATTTCTATGTGGAGAGTGCCAGCAATGCCTATAGGTGCACATGCATTACTTAGTTTCCTTGCTGAACCTTTGAAGCAGCTTTCAGAAACTCCTGATACACTTAAGGATTATGTTTCTGAGAATCTAAAAGAGTTCCAGGACTGGGTATGCTTCATTTTGTCTGTGTGCTGTTTATATTTTGAAAATTTTTGGTTAGCATTTGTGACCTGATTATTTACCTTTGAATAAAAATATGTATTTTTATGTATGTAGAGGGAGTACTATTCCTGTGATGCAACGTATCGGAACTGGCTTAAAATTGAATTAGAGAATGCTGATGTCTCTGAACTCTCATTTGAGGAAAAACAAAGAGCCGTTGCAGCAGCCCAAGAGACACTGAATTTATCTTTAGTATTGCTTCAACGTGAGTAATCATTAACTATCTCTTTTCGTGTACACTTATAGAAAAGATATTAAATTGACAAGATATTCTTTTGATTGAGGTGGATTTATGCTCCTCATGCCCTATTTTGTTCTATGAACTTTATGGATATATTATTAGTGCTTTGACGTTTGATGATTTAAATTCTTAATACAGGAAAAGAAAATCCATGGTTGGTTTCCCTAGAAGACCATATATATGAATCAACTGAACCATTATTCCTTGAATTGCATGCTACAGCAATTCTCTGCCTGCCTACTGGCGAATGTATGTGTCCTGATGCCACCATATGTGCTGCAGTAATGAGTGCTCTTTATTCTACAGTGAGCGAGGAAGTTGTGCTAAATCGCCAATTAATGGTATGTTTATTATTGTTGTGTAAAATAAAAATTGGAAAAAGAAATACTCATATGCCTAGCATAATGATTAGGATATTTGGGTACTACAGATATGTTTCTTTGAGTTCAGCTGTTCAAGTGTTAATCGATTTTATTAATTTAATGGCTTATTGGATATTTGGGTACAATTGTACAGATATGTTTCTTTGAGTTCAGCTGTTCAAGTGTTAATTGATTTTATTATTTTAATGGCTTATTGGCTATTTCGTAGATTGGATGATTTAGGTCTCTAGTAAAGTATTTGTTTTTAATGAATATTTCTATATGAAGGATGGCTTTGGATTTCTATCATACAATGTTCAAGTTCTGGATGTAAACTGTGCTTACTATTATTAATTATTAGTTACAGATTGAAGTTCCCAGGAAAAAGAAAAGGGATTTGCTTACTTATTCATGGATCAGCACAACCTTAATGTGATGATCTTATTTATTGCAACTAGATCTTCTTTAATTAAGTATTCTAGAGAAAATAATAGGAAAATAATTTAATGAGAAGATTAAGAGAGAGAAAGAGATGTAGAATTTTTAAAATATGGCATGTTTGAGAATATGTTAAGAATAGGATCTTCTTTTAGTTATCTAATCTTTTATTTCTTCTACCCAGCAGCCTTTCTTGTGTGGCTTTGTCGCTAGGAATAATACATGAGTAGTATTATTGGAGAACTAGAGTCACGGGGCTTAAATTCATATTTTTAATAGTCACACATAAACCTTAAAGAGGGCAAGAATGGAGAAAAGACCATCTTGTTTTCGCAAGAATTGCAGGAGTGGAGTTTGACAAGTACTCTGTAGCATAATGAATGTCTATTTTTATTTTTATTGTTTACGTATCAATGTTTCTGGAAGTCTACTCCATGATATATTTCCCTTTGTCCGTGATTAAATTTTTATGTTCAGGTGAATGTTTCTATTTCATCGAGCAGCAATTACTGCATCGAGGTTGTGCTTCGCTGTTTGGCAGTAGAGGGTGATGGACTCGGGTCTCATGACCTAAATGATCGTGGCATTCTTGGTACTGTGATGGCAGCTGGCTTTAAAGGTAAAGAATACCACTGAGGCTACATTTCTGGCAATCATGCATGTGGTTGCAACTGTGCTTGTTTTATGATGATATTATTTAAGTGCTTATTGAACTTGTTATCATTTAATGCAGGGGAGCTTGTTCGGTTCCAACCGGGAGTTACAACGGAGATATGTCGATTGGATGCTTGGTATTCAAGTGAAGATGGTTCTTTGGAAGGCCCAGCGACATATATTATACGGGGACTTTGTCGTAGGTGCTGTCTTCCAGAACTCATTCTTCGTTCTATGCAGGTACAGCTTTTTCACTCAAAGAAGTCCCTTATTTATGTGTGTTTTGACTAGTTTAATATATAGAAACATTTTCATAGATATTCTTCCCTCTTTTTTTTGTTTTTTTAATTTCTACAACTTTTAGCATTTTGATTATTCACTCTCTTGTAGGTTTCTGTTTCACTTGTGGAGTCGGGTAATGAACCTGAAAGCCATGATGAGTTGATTGAACTAGTTGCTTCCTCTGAAACTGGGTTTCTGCATTTGTTTAGTCAGCAACAATTGCAGGTAAACAAATAGTTAGTCCTATTATTTGTGCACTCATAACCAGAGAAAAAAAATTTCAGCTTGAGGTTTTTGACGAAGCTAACCTTTCCTACATTGGACATACTGTTTACTTTGTTTTATCTGATTACTGATGGAGCAGCGTTTTCTAATTTGTTGGCCACCATCTAAATCTTTACCTGCATCCTGTAGATTAGTTCCTCTTATCTAGCTAGCATGCCCATCAAGATGCATGCTTAACTTTTTCCTTAACTGTTGGTGTACAGTCCCGAACCTGTTCCCGGGTTTGTGAAAGGATGACCCCAAAATTATATAGAGCTGACAATGTTGAGTTTCTTTCTCATTTTTCAGGAGTTTTTGTTGTTCGAGAGGGAGTATGCAATATGCAAAATGGAATCTCAGGAGGAAGAACCTTCTTTTTGATCATTCATACATTTCTGAAAATGAGATCTCCAACGCCTTCTTTTGAGTGCTTATAATCTTTCCGGCATAATTTGAATATTGATGAAGAGCTGCATATCTGTTTCCTTTTGTCTTTCTTGGAAGCATTTTTGTTTAAAAGCTGTAAATGGATGAAAACAAAAAAAAAAGTAATTTATATTTTTCTTTATGAGGTATATTTGTCATATTCTCACCCTCTCTTGTAAAGGACTTATCTGTAATTGAAATTTGGAGCAATTTATGACTTATATGACTTATACATTTGGGAAATAGTGAATGCCCAGAAAATAATGATGTATTATAATATGAAGTTGTGAATGTCATGAAATTTTTAATACAGGATAGTGACTTCTATTGACGGAGTTTCAGAAAATCCAAAGCAAAGCTCTTGAACTCGGAGGCCAGGAGGTAACTCTACTGAAATTGACCATGTCTTTGAAATTGAATTGAATGAAAAGGAAGAAAACAAATATTTCTGTTCAGGATTTACCGATTTAAATTTACTTTTTTATTTTTTGGATACATAAATGTTTCATTTTACTGATGGGGTTGTGCCTAACGGCTAATTTTATGCCAATTTTTTTATATTGGGGATGGTGCATTTCCACATTGTTTATATTGTCATTATTTATTTTTACATACGGATTGAATCTTATATGGTAATTTGTTTATATGTCATGAGCATTAGATGTCAAGATTGTGTTCTACCAACAGCTGGAACCCAGTGACTTCTCCTTTTGTGCTGCAAGTGTAGACGATGTATCAACTGCTCCAAAGCATGGTCCAATTGAACCACCCGGAAATTCTCCAGATTTTAATGATAATGGAGACAATTGCAAAGCCTCTGAAGATAAATATTTTGGTACAAGAATTTAGATTTAAAAATAAAATACGCCTTGGGATGTCTTTGGAGAATGCAGTGGAGGATATTGTCTTGGATTTGTTATACAATATTTAACTTTTGGCTACAGGAAGTGGAGTTCCGGATGTTGAAAGTTCTACCACCCCAAATTGGGAAGGCTTTCTTACTAATGGTTTGACTTGCCTTTGAACAAGGTTGAGACAAACTAATAGATTTTGGGCAGAATATGCACTAGGTTTCCTCATGGGCTTACCTTTTTTGGAATTAAGTTGATACCAAGAATCACAACAAAACATATTTTGTTTATATTCGAAGTTGAGGACTGTCTGCAGGATATAATTTCCTTTATTTGTGAATTTTGGTATCAATTCAATTTTAAAAAGAATAAGGTTGATGATTATCTCATCAGGAAACCTAATTTGTTTATTCTGCTTAAAATCTATTAGTTTGTCTCAACATTGTTTCTATTGGTGATGACTTTAAAGGCGTCGAGGTTACTTATTGATGGGTGGTATGAACATTTGTAAGTCTTTGAGTTTCAAATTTTGAAAACCTCGAAATGTATAGTTTCGTTAACTCACAATTGAGCTATTAGACCCTTGGTTCTGCAGTAGGCCTACAAATGAGCTGAGCCGCTCACGAGTTGCTCGGGCTCGACTCTAGTCAAGCTCGCGTGTTGAGTTTGAACCTAATAATACTCAATTTGGAGTAGTTTGTGTACTTATTCAAAGCAACTCGCAAACTTACCCGAGTTCGAAATATTATATAATATTTTAATTATATATAAAAATTAAAAATAATTAATAACTAAAAACTTCAAATCCCAAATTCTTAATTCACATTTTCATATTGCACATTTTGACTTGATTACAACTAAGTTGAGCTCGAACTCGATTTTGACTTGGTTATAATCGAGATTGAAGTTAGGTTGAGTTCGAGCTCGAGCTTCAACTATTCCTAACCAAGTTGAGCTCGAACTTCTCAATACTCGATTCTATTGCAACCCTAGTTCTGTTGATAGCATTGTTAATTCATCCATTGAACTACAAGGTGTGAACATCAGGAATTTGTCCATAAGTTTAGACAAGTTCTAAGGCCTTGGATCATACATGGGTTTAATATCACATCTAATAGTTTAGTTTAGGTGCTCTATCTCAATGCCATCTGCAATCAACAATTGATTTGAAATAAATAAAAGAGATTGTTGCCGCAAAGAAAGGCTGTTGGATTCCACATATGTAGATCAACATGAAGGATTTCATGTTCATATTATTATTATATTTGGATAACATAATAATGTCAAGTTTCAACTAGGTTTTGCAGTTAAGAATCTGCTTTTCTTTGTTTCTTCCCTTCCCTTTTCTTTTCTTTTACTTGTTTTCTACTATTAGCATCCTATTCTTGTCTTGTAAATGGGAAAAGTATTCTATGCATCAGTCCTTTAGCAAATCAATGAATTCATGTAAGGTAAATATTCATTTTAAAAATCACTAATCAGATAGTTTGTTACATAAACAAAAGAGAAAATAATGTATTACCTGATTTGAATATATTCATTGTCTTAACCAAGTGAAACACCCTCCGTTTGCTTTATGTTGGAGCCAAGATGGCTGATAAAGCAAAAGAAGCTTGAGTTTTGTAACAGCAAGGCCAAAATACCAGAAGTGGAAGCTCCCACGTAACCAAGAAGCCAGTGTTGAAGACGCGGGCACAAAGATTGACAAGTCCTTCAAGCACAGGCAATGACATCAGCTACTTCCTCTGTTGAGTTTTTTTAAACAAAGAAGAGAAATCAAGGTAAGTGATCCCACCTTACAAACTGTATTCATAACATCTTCATGGTAACTTTTATTATCAATATCTTCATTTCACCACCATTATGATCTCTTAGATAGTCAGCCTGGTAATAGTTAGTAAGTTCTTTGACACCTTTGAATAGTTGATCTAAATTAAAAAAAATGACGTGCTATGGCGCATGATTGATTACATTATCTATAGCATACTGACCTTCACTGGTTGAGAGATATAATGGTGAGATCAATATTACATTTGGATATTTGTATCTAAATTTTAAGGGTGGATGTTTTTGTGCAGTGAAGTAGTAGATATGGTGTTTTTCTGGATTTCCCTCTAGTAATTATATGTAAATTAATGCACAAGTATTTGGTGGGAGAAAACTGAGAAAATTTAACACTTCCGTAGGTTCTTCTTTTGATATGACTATTGACATTTAGTATTATTGATTTAGTTTTAGACTTAATGCAAGTTCATCCCAATCATTTCTAGTTATTTGAACCAATTCAAAGTTAATATCAGAAATACAAGGGAATTATAAACATTGTATGGTTTTTTATGCTATTAAACTATTCTGATTAGAATCTTCCTGCAATACACCTACTAAGTAACTTTTAGGGTGAGTCTAAATGCTGGTATTAATTAAATTTCTTTCTGCACTTATTCTGGTTTCCTTGTCTTTCACTTTCTTCCTCTGTTTTGTTTTCTTGTTCTACATCAGCTGGTACTAATGAATTTGGTTTCTCAAATTTGTCAGAAAAAAAAGAAGCAAGGAAAACTTCAGAATCCATGGCAGCGGAAATACCCATTTTTCTCTTGAAGGAGAAGCTAAGAAGTCTAGCTAAGGGTAGTCAAATCATTCAGCCAATAGAGGGTGCTCAACTTCATCGGTCCATTAAGAAACTATCAGAAGTAGAGGAACTCTTGAAAAGTGATTCAAGTAATGGCAGCTCAAATTCTGAGCTTCTGCAAGCTGTTTACTTGGCAGAAGATGCCATAGACAGCTTCACTGCAATTCAGAAAAAGAAGATAACAGCTTACGTGCACTTGAATCTTCCATATAGTCAATCTTGTTTCTTGAAAAATCTGGAAAAATTAGTTGGTAAGATAAGCAATCTGTCAAAAACTAGTACTTCCAATACAGAAGATAGAATGGAGGAGTTACCTGAACTAATCCTCAATGGAGACCGTTCACATTTTCACATTTCAGTGGTGGAATATGGTTCTGAGAGAGAACCGTTATGGAAGATTTACAATTATGAGAGTATCAAGAAGCTTTTTGATTGTCGTGCTTGGGTTCGTGTTGCTGAAGAGTTTGAGAAAATGCAACTTCTCATTGATATATTTAAACAAGTTACAGGAAAGTCTGAGGCCATGGAGAACTTGCAACTTGATTCACTGCGACAGGACCTCCACAACTTTTTAGTTGAGAAGAGGTACCTAGTAGTATTAATTGATGTGCGGACGCTGGATATTTGGGAGATCCTCAAGTTTGCTCTACCCAATTCATCAAATGGTAGCCGGGTGATTTTCAGCTTTCGTGAAGCTGATGCAGAACGGTGTCCAGATATTACTTTCTTTGGAAGAGAGATTTCGCTCGACCCAAAGCCTATAATGCAGGTAGCATCAGCGAACAGCAAGGATGATGAAGCTGATATTTTAATGGTTGAGCAAAAGGAGCGCTTGAAGGGAATGATTGAATATTTGAAAGAGGAAACAGATATTGTTGGTATGAGGGATACAGTATTGGAGTTGGCTAAACTAACACTTAATGGCAGAGACAAGTATTATCTCATCTCAGTGGTGGATGTGGAAGGCTCTGGCAGGACAACTATAGTCAAAACAATTTACAATAGTCCATATATACGGCAGAATTTTGAGTGCCGTGCTTGGTTTAGTGTTCCTGCTTTTGATGTTTATGATACGAGAAATATGTTGATTGACATAATGAAACAGGTTACACCAGAAAGCAGTGTTGAGGGACGGCCCCTGGACATATTGGAATTGGAAAATAAGCTTAACAAAGTCTTATCTGAGAAGAGGTTCCTGATAGTCTTGGATGATGTCCATCTTCCTGGTGCTTGGAATGATCTCCAAACAATTATTCCGAGCACATCAAATGGCAGCAGGGTAATCCTAATTACTTCTGATGCCTTTGTAGCCCGCTGTTTTAGTCCATCAGTTGTCATTTTCAAGCTAAATCGCCTGCGAGAAGATGAGGGTTGGGAGTTGTTCTTGAATAGGGCGCGAGTAAGCCTGGGAGATGAAAGTTATCCAGACTTGAGGAATCTCAGGGAAAAAATCTGGCAAAGATGTCGTGGTCTGCCTCTTGCAATATGCGTGCTGGGAGGTTTGTTCTCTTGTAAAAGAAACTATACTGAATGGCCAAAGGTGATTGAGCAGATCCTGCCGGAAGACAAGAAAAATGAAGGGGTTATTAAGCATACTAATCAAAAAGAAACAAGCATGACTGATGAATATGCAGCTTTTGATGAAGGTCAATCTATTTCTACAGATCCATTGGCTTCCTTGGGTAAACAGTGCCCTTCATATATCTGGAATTTGGGCTATAAGGACCTATCCCCTCATTTAAAAGCATGTCTTAATTATATATGTCTCTTTCCGAAATCATATCGCATCCCAGTGAGGAGGTTGTTTCATTTATGGCTTGCTGAAGGATTAGAGACACCAAGGGAAGCAACAGAAGTGTCCCCTGAAGATCAGGTGAAGAAAGAAGTGCCCCCTCAAGACCAGGTGAAGACAGAAGTGCCCCCTCAAAATCAGGTGATGCCAGAAGTGCCCCCTGAAGATCAGGTGAAGAAAGATGTGCCCCCTGGAAATCAGGTGAAGAAAGAAGTGCTCCCTGAAGATCTTGTGGGGAGAGATTTTGATGAACTGGAGAAAAGGAACATGATTGAAGTAACAACTCGGAAATTAGATGGATCACCCAAAACATGTCGCATGCCAAGTACTCTGTATGATACACTCTTTCCAATGGCTGAAGGGATGGGATTTTTCTATGTCCATGGCAAATCAGATTCTGCATCCAGTTCACCAAAGTCATGCATCCGCAGGCTTGTGGAACATTCAGACATCCATTACAACCCTCTTCCAGATGAGTGCATCAGAAATCTGCGTTCTTACATATCTTTCAACACCCGGAAAGGGAGCGAAACCTGTGGAGGAAGCATGCAGTTTTTTGAACAAGAAAATCATAAAGAGAGGTGTTGGATTTCTCCGAGTGCTTGATCTAGAACGTGTATACAAACCAGTGCTACCTGAAGCAATAGGAAAACTGAAGCTTTTAACGTACTTAGGTCTGAGATCGACTTTTCTAGACTCGATTCCCATTTCAATTGGTGATCTTCCATGTCTAGAGACCTTAGATGTTAAGCACACCAATATTACCACATTGCCTATGTCCATCTGGAAAATAAAGACACTTAGGCATCTTTACATGAATGATATTCATTTTGAAATGTTGAAGAAAAAAAGATTTTCATTTAGTGCTATGACCAATCTTCACACTTGGTGGGGTTTATTCATAGGCAATGCCAAGGATTGCCTTCCAATGAATTGGTTGAAGAACTTGAGCAGTCTCCGCAAATTGGGATTGACATTCCATAAGATATCACTTCCAGGGATAACTGAATGGATTTCTACATTGACCAATCTTCGATCATTGAAGTTGAGATCAATAGATGATTATTCTGAACCTTCAGACCTCAATTTGGAATCCATGCATAAGCTTGGTTAATCTAGAAGAGCTTTATTTGCTTGGAAAGCTTCCAAGAGTAATTGACATAAACCAACTTCCCCATAAACTTGAAATCCTTACTTTGTCAATGTCACAACTATTCGATGATCCAATGCCAATCCTTGGACAGCTAACACACCTGAAGGTCCTCCGGCTTTTCGCGCATTCCTACATAGGAGAAGACATGAACTTGTACTGATGGATTTCCTCAACTCCGTGTGTTGAAGTTATGGGTGCTACCAAGTCTGTGTGGGTGGACTATTGAGAAAGGAGCCATGCCTGTGCTAAAAGAATTAGAGATCAGATATTGCCGAAATCTAAAGAAGCTTGAAGGATTGAACAATGTCACCAGTTTGAGAGAATTGATCTTGACAAATATGAAAGAGGAATTTTCAGCTGAAGTCAAAAAAAGCTTGCACAAGTACGCAGTCACTACTGAAAACAACTGGAAAGTTGAACCTCCATGGGTGAGTTTTTATAGTTTTAATGTCCTTTTCTGCATGCATAGTTTAAAATTCTTATATTCATTCTATCATCTTCTTTTCCTATGTGATCTAGGATTAAATTGCTCGCGGAAGCAAGGAGTCTGCAGGGGTGAAGTGTTGTCCTGTGTAAGACCATCTTGACACTAATACTGGCTGCTTCTTTAGTTTCTTGTCTTGTTCCATCATTTTCTCTATGAAAATTGCTTTTAGAGTTATTTCCGTGTAGCCATGAGATATCACTGTATAACAATTCCCCTTAGGAATTTGAAATAACAATTTACCTGTTGTCATCAGTGTTCTGCCTGTAAGGGTTTTGATGTTTGATTTGATGGATCAAAGGTAAAACGTGTTAGAAAATCCTGACAAAACAGTGATGATAGGGATAAATTGTTATTTCAGGTATGTGAGAATCCCTGATAGGTAAACTACCATTAATTCTTCCTATTAATAGCTCAACTTTTTCATAATCAACGCAAAACTAGAGATTTTATTGCTAACCTTGATATCTTTCTTATTATCTGATGAAAAAACTTGTATGTCTTCGCAGGCTGCAGCCACTCACATATTGAGGTGTATAAAGGAAATGTCATATATGAATCCCTGGAATTGTTGATATTTAGCATGTCTGATTCGTGATTTATGTAATAAACAGATAGCATTTGTGAAAGTTTTAATGTGTGTTGTCCTGAGATTCGTTTGAAGTTATATGATGTATGCTTCTAATAACACCAACAATCATCTTTATGAGAGATCATTTCATCCACAGTTTGCAAACTGACCTACAGAGGATTAATAGCCCAGATCTTTCAGTAGCGGATTTGAAAAATTATAGAACAAAGAGAATGGTATTAAAATTTCGAATAGTGTTATATATATAAACTAATTATGGAAATTATTGTTTACAAACTGATGCGGTAATCTTATGTGTATGGCATATCATCTATTTTAATTTGTTCAATTTATCTTTAATTTTAAGTCTTCAAATCCTCGCATAGAATCTAATGAGTGGGGGCAGTGACCCCACTCAACAAAACAAATTCATTAATTTGGTTTTATTTTTTGTTTTCACTTGGCTCTATCTATATTAATTCTTTTAGATTTTATGCCACTCATTTATTTATTTTTCATATATTATATTATTTTATTTTGAATTTGCCCTCTTAAAATTAATTCCTGAATCCTGACAATGCATAATTAAATGGGATGCACCACATCAGAATAATGATTTAGTGTAGAGTTTCTTCTCAATGGGAGATTCTGAAACTTGAAACTTGTAAGATAATTTTTTCTGTGAATCTCCTTTTATAAAGACAAAGTTCATTATTATTATAATTTTTTTATTTTTTTCAATAGCAGTTGGAATCGAACTTGAGACAAAATTTCTCACTCAGAAATTATTATTCATAAGTTGAAAGAAACACAACTGAGACTGGTTTGGTTAGGACACTTGGGATTGCAGAACTGCAATATCAAGGATGATAATCCCAGGTCTGTCATTTCATCATTATTATTATTATGTTTTTTTTCCTGGAACTTGAATGACAGCTTAATAGTTATGCTTGGTTTTTTATGACATTGATCTGAAAATATCATCTGAGTTTATTTTTTGCAAATGTACATATTTTCAGTTGTGAGCAGCTTGGTGCTGATGAAGAGGAGGGTAATAGTGGAGTTGCTTCCTCAAAGTGTGAGAGACTGGTGGAAGAAATGGGAGCTGAGAGGACTGATTATTGTCAGTCTCATCTCACAAATACTTCTCATCCTTCTGGGGAATCGCAGGAAGTATGATGGTAGACTTCGGCTTAAATGTGTCGTCTGGAGTGCCTACTTGCTGGCTGATTCTGTAGCTACCATGGCCCTTGGTTTGCTCTTAAATAACCTTGGACAAATCTATCATCGCCATGGTTGTTCTATTGATGCCAACAATGAGCTTACTGCATTTTGGGCTCCTTTTTTTCTGTTGCACTTGGGTGGTCCTGACACTATCACAGCTTACTCTTTAGAAGACAATGAGTTGTATTTGCGGCACTTGTTCGGACTTATTGTCCAAACTGGCGCAGTGCTATACATCTTTCTCTTGTCATGGAACACTGGCTCTCATCTTTCATATCTGGCAATAGCAATGATTGTTGTTGGATGCATTAAGTATGGAGAGAGGACATGGACTCTTTGGTCAGCTAGCAGTGATCAACTTAGAGATTCAATGCTGACTAATCCTGATCCTGGCCCCAATTATCCCAAGTTCATGGATGAGTTCAGTTTGAAACATGCAGAGGGGTTTTGTGTGGAGGCAGAAGAGGTGAAAGATGACCAGGCTGAAATAGATGTAAAAGCTTCTGGAGACACCACATCTGATGTAAACATTGTTAAAGCTAATGCCTTATTTCAGATATTCAAGTGTCTGTTTGCAGATCTCATCCTCAGCTTTCAAGACAGAGACAATTAGTCAGTCTTTATTCCTGAAATTCTCTCATGCAGATGCTTTCGATGTGATTGCTATTGAACTGGCATTCATGTATGATTTGCTATACACAAAGGCAATAGTAATTAATACAACGTGGGGTCTTTCTAGCCGCTTCATCACCACATTTCTCACCACCCTGGTGTTGTTGATTTTCTCCATTTCTGACAAGAAGAAGTATCACAAGGTAGACCTCTACATAACATTCTGCTTGCTGATTGTAGCAATATTGCTAGAAATAATTGCTGCTGTTTCTCTATTTCTGTCAGACGAGGCCAGTCTTTGGTTCAATAAGCATAAGCAAATTTGGATCTTAAAAGCCATAATTACTTGTTTGGAACCAGTGGTTAAACTGCCCAGGTGGTCTAATTCCATGGGGCAATACAGCATCACATCTCTTTGCCTCAAAGAGAAAACTAAGCTGTCAATGCCAAAATGGTTTCACTTGAATAGAATTTGGGAACAGCACAGATATAGAACCTTCCAAGAAACTGCCTGAAGGTCTGAAAAAGTTGATCTTCAAACATGTCCTGAAGAAATGTTATCGATTTAATGAAGCAATTAAAAGGAGTGACACCACTTATCAGGGCAGAGACATATACACCAATAGGGGAATCCGAGCTCTTAGAAAATACTATGGTGAGAGTAGTGATAGTCCCATCGATTGGAGTATTCAGGGCTTTGAGTTTGATCAAAGCATTCTTGTTTGGCATGTTGCAACTGAATTCTGCTATTACTCTGGCACTCAGGGCAATTCTTCAGATCTTTCAGGTTGCACAAATCGAAAAATTAGCAAGCTTTTGTCAAGGTACATGCTATATCTCTTAGTTATTTATCCTTCCTTGTTACCAGTTGGGATAGGCCTTATCAGGTTTCGCGACACTCGTTCTGAGGCCAGGAAATTTTTAGAAGAAAGGAAGTACATGAATTGGAGATGGGAAACTCATGGCTCTGATAAAAAAGATCAGAAGAGGGAAAGAAAAGTTCAAGCTTGCACAATGTTACTTAAAGTGAAAACTCATGTCCCACCCATCAAAGTGAAAGGCGACATGAGCAAATCTGTGTTGTTTGATGCATCCAGGCTAGCTTCAGAATTGAATAAAATTTCGGACGAAAAGAGGCGATGGAAATTGATTAGAGATGTTTGGTTCGAAATTCTAACTTATGCTGCAAGTCAAGGTCGAGGAAGTCACCATGCCCGCCAGCTGAAGCGAGGAGGAGAGTTTCTTACTCATGTCTGGCTTCTTATGGCACATTTTGGCATGACTGACCAGTTCCAGATTTCTCAAGGCCATGCTAGAGCTAAATTGACTGTCAAATAGTTGTAATTTCTGGTATATTGTCTTGTGTTTAAGTCCTGTATACCAGTTAATAACTTTTATTTTCCTTTTCTCTGTTCATGTTCAGATTTAATTAGAGTAATAAACCAGATATTGCAATACAGATTTCTGAAATCTGCAATCACAGTTGAATGGCTAGATTCTTTAATTTGCTTGTATATAAAGCAAAGCTAACTATATGTTATAAGGCACTCACTTTTGTCTTTAACCCCATTAAAGATGCCAGATTACATTACAACTTTGTCCCTTTTTTTGTCAAAGTTGAAGACAATCTTTATTCTTCAAGGCTGTTTCTAAAGCAATATTATTTTTATAGATTAAAATAATCTGACCCAGCTGTTTATTTTGATCTTTATTCTTTACTTAACTAATTTGCGAAGTGTATATGCTTGCTCTTTAAGATCAAGTTTGGGATCTTTAATTCTTGTTGCCCATGTAGAATATTCATTAAGAAAAGGGCGTACGACATATTCCCACCCACCCATTATGTTTTCATAGAAAAATCCCTTCTAAAGAAGGGCAAAATGGTCAATTTACTTATAGCCTTAGAAATCAAAATTGAAAAATTTCCTTTCCCTTTCCTTTCCTTCTCTTTCTTTTTTCTTCTTATCTTTTCTTCGCCATCATCTCTTCCTTGTACGCTGGAGGCTGCGACGCCGGCGTAACCTGCAACCGCTAGGTGAGCTGGCGGCGTCGCAACCTTCAGCCACGAGCCAGCCTCCTGTCGGCGCCGCAGCTGGCCTCTCTTGCCGCCTCCGATGACTCTGCCTACCTCCATCACCAGCTCCTCATCGCCCCAAACCCGTTCTGTTTACCTCTCCACCGAGCTGCCGCCTCAAAGACCTCCTTTCTCCTTCGTAGTCGCGTAATCTCACGACTGCGAGCAGTTGCATCTTACCCCCCCGCCATTCGCCGCCACCTCCATCTGCCCCATTGTCCCCCACCGGTCCCTCCTCGTCATCTCCCACCCCTACCCCTGCCTTTGCCGCCGCTGTTTGGAGAAATTTGTTTTGACAGTTGAAAGTGGATTGTTTTGTCGATTTTGTGGAGTTTGATTTGTTTTTGAAGTTTTGTTTTTTATTTCTGCTTTGTGGAAGATTTGGATGATTTCCGCCACATACAATCCCTCCACACAGGTACCTTGACAAGTCGCCCACCACCTGTTCAACAAAAAACCTCACCCAGCGCCCATTGCGCGGGCCCCCAGCCTGTCCTGGCGCGCGTATGACTACCCGTCCCCCATCCCCCGCGCATTTGAAAATTAGGTTAAACCTAAATAAATTCATTTATTGGTGAAGGTATTAAATAAAAAAAGGAATATTTATCATAATTTTCTAGCAAGTTTAATATACACCAACACAGATTAACAAATTTAAATAGACAACACCTGAATAATATTTGAGGTGTCTTTAACAATGCACACGTTATTAATCCGAACAAATGGAAAAATTTAAGATAACGTTTCTGGGTCAAGTTTTCTGTATTGAATATCATATTTTATAATCCATTTTATATATATATATATATATATATATATATATATCTTGTAGTCCCAGATCCAGTTTTCTAACCTATTTGTTGGAAGTTCGTATATCTTGTATTTTGTAAGTTTGTGAAAAGAAATTGTATATAAATTTTAGTTAACTTCCAATAAATTATTTTTACTAAAAAAAATTAGAAGGATAAATTGGTAATTTAATTCCCATGAATAGTTGAGGGTATATCAGTAATTTCATATTTAAAGAATGTATATATCGGTAATTGAATCTATTGACATGATATAAAATAATAAATTATTAAGTCAAATAATAAAGGGTGTTTTCGTCTTGTAATAGATTTTTGTAACCGAATATAATGAATTTAGGGGTGAGTACGAGTAGTAGGTAGAACCGAAACCTGCGAGTAGAATCGGAACCGGAATCGGAACCTACCCGCCTCGGCTGCATGCGAGTAGGTTCCAGCTTCGATTCTCCCGACTGGTTCTACCCGTAGGTTTCGGTTCTACCCGCTACCCGTGCTCACCCCTTGGTAGGTTCCGGTTTTATTTTATTGGAACCGATACTGTGCGGTTCCGGTTCCGGTTCTTATGTGTGGAGGAACCGAAATCGGAACTAGAACCTAAAATGGGTACCCTGTTTGGAACTCTGGTAGGTGCGGTTTAGAATGTTCGAATCGATTTTTGGAACATATTTGGAACCTGTTTTGGCACTTATTTAGAACTTAAACTGCAATGAAATATTTGTGAAATGTGAATAATGGGAGGTTTATATTATTTTACATATACAAAAATTTAAAATAGAAAAAGTTAAAAATCTTTATAATAACCTAAGTAAATAAATATACAATTGTACTTATTACATATAAATTACATCATATTAAAAATATTAAAAACTTTAATATACTATAATATATTAATATTAAAGTTTTGATTAATTAAGTGAATAATTGAAATTATGATCCAATTAAAAGTGTTTTAAATTTTTAATGTTATTAAAAAATTATTTTTGAATAAAATAGCATATTTGATTGAATAATAATATATTTAGTTATTTACTTCAATTATCAAGTTCTAAGTATATTTATAGTAAATTAGCAATTAATTAATTATATATGATAAATTGATAAATATTAATAAATTTTATTACTAGTTAAATATCATACTTAATCAATTATAATATTATATTATAGTTAAATGATTACTTAATTAATTATAATTTTATAACATTACTTAATTGATTTATAGTATAATTAATTATAACATTACATTAATTGATTACTACTTAATTAGTTCACTTATAAGTTATAACATTTAGTATATTACTTAATTAAATAATTAGAAATTTAATTAATTATAGCATTACGTTATAGATTTATAGTATAATTACTTAATCAATTATAATATTTTATTATAAACATTAGTCCAAACTTAATTAAATGATTAAAAATTTAATTAATTAAAATATTATATTAAAGATTTATAGTATGATTACTTATTTCACTCTAATATTACATTATAGTATGATTACATAATTAATTATAACACTATATAATTAAATGATTACTTAATTGATTATGACATATAAATATTAGTAATTACTAATTTACTATATAAACATTAGCACAATACTTAATTAAATGATTAAAAATTTAATTAATTATAACATTACATTATAAATTTATAGTACGATTACGTAATTAATTATAACATTACATTATAATTAAACGATTACTTAATTAATTATAACATTGTATTATAAACAAATTAATTATAATATTATATTAAAGATTTATAGTATGATTACTTAATTCATTGTAATATTTCAATATTTCATTATAGTATGATTATATAATTAATTATATCATTATATAATTAGATGATTATTTAATTGATTATGACATTATGTTATAAACATAAATTATAACATTATATTATAAACGAATGATTACTTAATTAAATTATAACATTATTACATTACATTATATTATGATCACTTACTTAATTATAGTATTTCATAGTTAAATGATTACTTAATTAGTTATAAATTTATAACATTATGTTATAAACATTAGTAATTTACTACATTATTACATTACTTAATTAAATGATTAAAAATTTAATTATTTATAATGTTAAAGATCTATAGTCTGATTACTTAATTCACTATAACATTAAATTATAGTATGATTACATAATTAATTATAACATTATATAATTAAATAATTACTTAATTGATTATGAGTTATGACATTATATTATAAACATTAGTAATTACTAATTTACTATATAAACATTAGCACAATACTTAATTAAATGATTAGAAATTTAATTAATTATAACGTTACATTTTTATAGTACGATTACTTAATTAGTTAATTAATTGTAATATTACATGATAATTAAATAATCACTTAATTAATTATAACATTCTATTATAAACAAATTAATTATAATATTATATTAAAGATTTATAGTATGATTACATAATTAGTTATAACATTACATAATCAGATGATTATTTAATTGATTATGACATTATATTATAAACATTAATTATAACATTACATTATAAACAAATGATTACTTACTTAAATAATCAGAAATTTAATTAATTAAGCATTACATTATAGTTAAATAATTATTCAATTAAATTATAACATTATTATATTACATTATATTATGATCACTTAATTAATTATAACATTATATAGTTAAGTTGATTACATAATTAGTTATGAATTTATAACATTACATTACAAACATTAATAATTTACTATATTAATTACATTACTTGATTAAATGATTAAAAATTTAATTAATTATAATATTATTTTATATATTTATAGTATGATTATTTAATTAATTATGACATTCTATTATAAACATTAGTACATTAATTAAATAGTTATAAATTTAATTAGTTACAATATTAAATTATAGATTTATAGTATGATTACTTAATTCATTATAACATTATATTATAGTATATATTATCACATAATTAATTATAACATTATATAATTAAATGATTACTTAATTAATTATGACATTATATTATAAACATTAGTAATTTACTAATTTACACAATACTTAATTAAATTATTAGAATTTTATTAATTATAACATTATATTATAAATTTATAGTATGGATTATTTAATTAATTATAACATTCTATTATAAACAATATTACAATATTGAATTAAATGATTAATTAATTAATTATTACAATATATTAAATAGTATATTACTTAATTAATTATAACATTACAATTTACATTGTAGCTGATCACTTAATTAATTATAACATTACATAATTAAATGATTACTTAATTAATTATGACATTATATTATAAATATTAAATTTATTAAATTATTAGAAATTTAATTTATTATAACATTATATTATTGTTAAATAACTACTTAAGTAATTAAAAGTATTTATAACATTACATTATAGTATGATCATTTAATTAATTATAACATTACATTATAATTTAATAATTACTTAATTACTTGCCACATTCCTATATTACATTATAAACATTATTAATTTATAATATTAAATTTACAGGTTATGAGTTATATTGGATACAAATGAATGAGTAATCAAAATTTGTTAGGGGTGTATTTGTAAAATTTTAAAGGTATTTTTGTCATTTTTTAAACTAATAGGGGGTAATTGATTTTTTATAGGGTACCCGAGAAAGGAAAGGAACGGAACATGTATTTTAGGTTCTAGTTCCTTGAATTGAAGAATATGCACTATGCGGTTCTGGTTCCGATTCTCCCTGAAAAATGCAGGATACCCTCAAACCGCTCACCCCTAAATTAATGATGGTTGAAAAAAGTGTGGTTTTGAAACTTAAGGAGTGGACAAGTGCTGTTTCACCAAACCTTGGGTGGGAAATGTTATCCTCCCTTAAGAACATAATATTTTGGCATGACTAATCGGTTCCGGATTTCTCAAGGCCATGCTAGAGCTAAATTGATTGTCAAATAGTAGTTATTGTGCTGTCTTAATTTCTGTATCCAGTTAATAGTTTTTATTTTCCTTTTCTCTGTTCATGTTCAGATTTAATTGGAGTAATAAATCAGATATTGCAACACTGATTTTTGAAATCTGAAATCACATTTGAATGGCTAGACTCTTTAACTAATCTATGGATAGCCCATATAGTTAGAGTGAATTAGAAAGAAAATATGAATAGGTGCCTACATCTTAGGTTCGATTCCTCATTTAAGCATCCACGTGGGGGCCATAGCAATTGGTTGCTACACTAGTCTCCCTCAAGGATTAGTCGTGAGCTTGAACACTTTGGCTATAAAAAAAAGGTGGCGTTCTTTTATTTTTTCCACAAAATTGATCCGCATGGGAGTCCGAGGATTAGTCGTGAGCTGACCCAGACACCTTTGTTAAAAAAAGAGGGCAGTTGTGAAATCTGCAATCACATGAATGGCCAGATTCTTTAATTTGCTTATACATAAAGCAAAGCTAACTACATAATATAAAGCACTCACTTTTTTCTTTTACCCTATTAAAGATTACGAGTTTGGCATGTTTTCTTCTTCAAGGCCATTTCTAAAGCAATATTATTCTTTACTTAACTAACTTGCAAAGTGTATATGCTTTCTCCTTAAGATCAAGCTTGGGATCTTTAATTCTTGCTGCCCATGTAGAACATTCATCGAGTAAGAAAATAATATTTAGCACACTATTATGTATACTTAAATCTTTGGAATAGCTTGAAGAAAATTCTTTTGTTAAACCAATGCCAAAGCAAAGCATAAGGGTCTCCATTTCTTGTTATCGAATAATGTTATTAGTACAAATTTATTTTTTGCAAATTAATATACTATGATATAATGAGAGAAGTAATTAAAATAATTTCTCGTCAATTTATTCTTGTAGCATTGATGTCAAACCTTGGGTCAACCAAATAGAAATTTGAATCGGTTCGAGACTTGTACGAGTTTACAAGCATTTTTCATTTAAAACGCATCAAGTTTTATAAATTGAACAATAATACTATGCATATTAACGAATTTTACTAATCAACGTACTAATCTAAAGTATAGTATGGGTACCATATGCATAGTATGAGTACTATATGTAATTTTAACAAAGGTTAGTAAGATCCATGTAAATTGAATCCCAAATTCATTTGCTAGCGATGTAGATTTGACAAACTGCCCATCCCATGTTTATAGACCTCGCGTTGTCACACCGTCTATTGGATAGCAAGTGTGCTCTCGTACTAGTTGTCAAATCTTAGACCTAAAACAGATGATTTATACTTAGTTAGATTCGAGATTTAACAATTAATTACTCTTAAAAATTGACATTAGGGAAGTAACTTTAGTCTCTATCAAATTGATCAATATCCCCTATTACTAAATACGTATCTATTTATATATCAATAATGCTATGCTTGCTCACGAAGTTACTAACCATCTTACTAATCTTTATAAATATAAAGTATAATACGAGTACTATACGCATAATACGGGTACCATATGTAATTTTAACAAAGGTGAGCAAAGTAGTTAGTAAGTTCATGAGTAAGCATAACATTACTCATTTATATATATATTTTTTAAAAAAAATTCTTTAAAGCTCCCTGATTTAGGCTTTTGGTTTGCATCCTCTTAATTATGTTTTTTTTTTTTTTTAATGTCCCTCTTCTCCGATTTTGAATAAAATAAAAGTATATTTAAAAATTATTAAATATTTCCAATAATTATCGTTAATGTTAATTGTGAAAGTAAAAACATATTTAGCAAAAACATATTTAACAGTGGGGACATTAATATATATATATATATATATATTTTTTTTATGATCGGGGTGTTCGGATCAGTTTATGCATATCTTTACTAATCTTCAACACCTTAAAATTATCAATCTAAGTAAAACCTCTCGTGACTATCCATATTAGCAATAGGAGGAAGTTCAACTCAAATCATTTTGAGTAATAAAAAGTTTTTGATCAACAATAATTAGTTTCATTGATGAATTCGATGGGCATAAAAATTACTTCAGTTAATATTATTCATGCATAGAGTATAAAGCCAGGGCTGGCAGCATTTCACAACACAAAAAAAATCAGTTTCTCATCTCTTTTTCATTCAGTTACAATCCCTGATTTCTCAGCACTGCTGCCATGACGAAAAAGATGGCTTCAGAAGGGCACCTGGCAATGGTTGTGGTTGGGTTTGAAATTGTTTCCAGCGTCTTGGGGCAGTTGGAGACAACCATTACGCCAGAGAATGACCTAGAAGGAAGACTTCCTGAGGGTGCCCGAAAACGAACTGAAAAAGCTTCGTGAAAATCTGCAAGAAATTCGCTATGTGCCGGCTGATGCAGAGCAAAAACAAGGGAAGGAGAAACCTCTGAGATCATGGTTGAGCAAGCTCAAAAATACGTGCTATGACTTGGAAGATGTTTTGGATGAGTGGAACATTGCTGTCTCGAAAATGCAAGTCCCGGGCGCTGATCTGAATGCTCTTATTCGTGAGAAAGAGAAGGTATGCTTTATGTTGCCCTCCTCTTGCTCTTGTTTGAATGGTGTCAGTATACATCGTGACTTTGCTTGGAAGATTAAAGAACTAAGTGAAATAATAGATGATATTAACAAAGAGAAAAAAAATTTAGCCTTAAAGACATTGGGAGGAGTGATGAGAAAATAGAGAGTGTTAGTAGCTCTTTTGATGATGTGTCTGAGATATGTTTTCGAGACAATGAGAAGAAGGAATTAGTGGGCAAGTTGTGTGAGAGTGGTGTTAAAAGAAAACATCCCCATATCATATCAGTTGTAGGGCCGGAAGGAGTCGGAAAAACAACTCTGGCTCAATTCGCCTACAATGATAATATGGTGCTAAGTTATTTTGATAAAAGAATATGGGTGCGTGTTTCTGACCCTTTTGATGAGCTTAAGATAGCTAAGTCTATCATTAAAGCTCTGAAAGGGGTCGTCTTTAATGTTGTTGAAATTGGGTCTCTTTTGCAATGGATTAGTCTATCTGTTGTGGGAAAGAAATGTCTTCTTGTTTTAAATGGTATGTCCGTAGAAGACTATGAAAAATGGAAGCCATTTTATCGTTGTCTGAAGAATGGTTTACCTGGTACTAAGATTTTAATTACCACTCGAAAGGAGACAATAGCTTCTATGGTCAAATTAAAAGAGGTTGTCCCAATTGAGAAATTGCCTAGAGAGGGATGTTTGATGTTGTTAAAACATTTAGCATTTTTTGATAGGTCTCCTGAGGATTGGAACTATGTAGAAGACATAGGTGAGAAAATTGCAGATAAGTGTAAGGGTTTGCCTTTTGCTGTAAAGATTATTGGGAGTCTCTTACGCTTTAAAAATACCATAGAGCAATGGCCGAAAATCTCAGAAAGTTGTATATGGGAACTAGAAGAGTTAGAGGCGAACGATCATTTTCCATTTCTGTTTTTGAGTTATTGTGATTTACCCACAATGTTAAAACGATGTTTCTCATATTGTGCTATCTTTCCAAAAGATTACAATATGAGCAAAGATCAATTAATTAAACTATGGATGGCACAAGGTTATCTTGGTTTAGGAAAAGATGAAGAAATGGAGATGAAGGGTCGAGAGTATTTTGACTACTTAGTAAGACTATCTTTCTTCGATGTGTTTAAAAAAGATCATGATGGCACTATTTTATGTTGCAAAATGCAGGATATAGTGCATGATTTCGCTCAATTTATCAATAAATTTGAGTATTTAACCATCGAAGTTAATGGTCTTGAAGATCCATTCTCAAACACTGCTCACCAAGAAGCTCACCATTTAATGTTAATGGTCAGGGAAGGAGCTCCACTTCCTAAATCCTTAAGTGATTTCAAAAAGTTGCGAAGCCTCATAATTCTGTGTAGAGTTACAGATCCCTCATTGCTTAGTGATGTCCTATTAAAGTTATTTGATCAACAGATACCTTTAAGGGCATTAGATCTCAGTGCAAAGCTGCAGTATGCGAATTCAGTTAGAAAGATTCCAAGAGAGATAGGAAAATTATCACATTTGAGATATCTTAATTTGTCCCTTTTAAATTTTGAAGAATTGCCTGAGACATTGTGTGAGTTATATGCATTGCAAACTTTAGAGCTGAGTTGGTGTACCAAACTCAAGAAGTTACCTCAGGGGATTGGAAAGTTAATCAACTTGAGGCATCTAGTAAACAATGGAACTTCACTAGAGTACATGCCAAAAGGAATCGAGCAATTAACTTGCCTTCAGACCTTAAGTGAGTTCTTTTTGGGTGGTGGCGGCAGCGGCGGTGAAGCATGCACCCTAGAGTGTCTGGAAAACTTGAACCACCTTAGAGGGTCTCTCAGTTTAAAAAGGTTGGGAAATGTGAAAGATGTGAATGAAGCCAAGAAAGCAGAACTGAAGACAAAGAGAAATCTCCTCTCTTTGCATCTAGATTTTGAAACGGAGGAAAAAGAGAAGGTGAGTCAGGAGGAAGAAGAGATTCTTGTAGCCTTGCAACCACCTTCTGATATAGAGGGGTTAGAAATTCGAGGATACGGAGGCCGTGATATTTCTCTTGATTGGATCCTGCCATTAGAAAAATTGAGGATGTTGAATCTCCATGATTGCATGAAGTTTGAGAATTTACCTGCTTTGGGAAGACTTCCATCCCTTGAATC